>JAODJX010000083.1:1124675-1147488 GCA_026776945.1 Isichthys henryi
TACAATCAGGGAAGCACACGTGGATGATCAGGGGGGCGTGGCACACAGGAGGATCGGACGAGCGGGGCATGACAGTTACAATTTTACATTTAAATTTAGATGGATTGTTTGGTTTACTTGATTTAAGGAAAACCTAGGTAGTTTTGGTATATTTTACCGCTGCTAGATTAATCCACCATCAAAATACTCGTTTGTTGCAGCCCTACGTAATGATCCCCCTTTTTGGTTTTGGTCAGAATCTAGCGGCATCATTCTGAACGAGCCGCAAAAGAAAACAGTATAAATAAGTACAGCAATCCAAGCATGAGGTAAGAAGGCCATGCACTGCTTTTCCAGACCTTTACGATTTAGAAAAGGTGCAACTTTTGCATATTTAACTGGAAAAAGCTATGAAAAAAGTTTCTGACAACGAAATTGGCCAATAATTCAGGTTGTTGTCAAAAATAACACAGGTTTCTTACATGTAGCTTATAGCTGGGGGTGCAAGACAAAGAAGAACTGAATCTGTAGCCACTTCAGAACCAAAAAGGAAAAGTTCGCTTTCGTCTTGATTCATGTCTAGCAAAATTATAGCCATCCAATCCTTCAGATCATCTAGGCACTTAGTGACTTCACCAAACTGTAACACACAGGGAGATAATGCTGCGTGTCGTCAGCTGAGAGTGGAAACGCTGTGTTTTTGTTTTTTTAAAAAACCATCTCAACGGGGAGCATATCGCCAAAATAAAATAGAACTTTCTAGAAGGCAGAAACGTGAAGAGGACAGTTGCTGGGCAGCCGGCTTCTCTGATGATGGACTCGGCCGTCACCTAACAGCAAGAGAGGTAGAAGATCTGATCTCCGAAGCTGTTCAGACAGGCATTTGTAGCTGCGTCTTGTGGTCACCTTGGGGCAGCAGCAGAACCCACCCCAAAGCTCATTAACCTCCTCAGGAGGAACCACCTCTGCTGAGCTATCTGAAAGTTACACCTGGTTCTTACTGTTTGCTAACAGTCACTCTTCAGTATCTCGCATGTAAGCGAAACGTGAGTTTTTTTAGAACCAGGTAAAGGTAGCGTGGTTCTATTTCTTGCTGTCCAACAACAAGAGAAGTGACTGATTTATTTCCCCCTGTTTGTCGCCATAGTGTGCTACTTTTGAGTGGACAGACCCCTACTCCTTATCAGTCAAGCAGGAGATGGTGGAAGATGAGCGATGGAGCAGTGGTGTACAGGGAAATCCAAGCAAAGCAGAAGGTGATGTCCGTCTTTGTAACTCATTATTCGATTCCCCACCATGAAATAATCTACGCCTTATTTTTCATTGATAAAGAAGCAGGCCATAAAATTTGTGAATGCACATAAGAATGTAAATAGATCTAGATATGTCCAGCGTTCGTAAATGAGCTTTTACCGCGTTTGTTGGTGGGAGTGACTGAGCAGACCCAAAGCTTTTTATGGTGTCGACCTCATATCAAGTCATCTCTCTGTCTGTGTGACTGAGCTGTTGAGTCTGAATCCTTCTCAGGTTCCCCTGAAATGACCGTAGTTGATCTGGGTGCGCCTGTGTCCATCCTGGATGAGACCTACATAATGGCCCTGTCGGCAGACGGCCTGGAGGGGAATCGCACGCATTCCAAGGAAAAGGATGAACCTGCCACACAGAGCAAAGCTGACAAAGGTCCCCCAGAGCTCACGCCTTACTGGGTAGCTGAAGACCCTCCCTGTGCTTCATTAGACTGCAACCACGGCATAGGTTACGTTGCTGGGGTCAGCTATGAGCCGGATCCCATAAAGAAAGTTATTGTCATTCCCATGCCTGATTTATCTGCCCCACACGGAAAAGACACCGAGACTGAATCCTCTCACGGTACATCCAGCTTTGGTGGCAGTATTGGAAGAGGAACCTCGGTGCATACCTCGTCTTGTTCGAGCAGCCCCGATGTGCTCCAGATGCCTCCAGATCCGGAGGCTGGAAGCGGGATGGGGATGAACTCCTCTGAGCTGCTTAGTCTGTTAAAGCCGTGCTCAGTGCAGTTAGTCAATGTGATGTCAAACTCAGAAATGGGCACCAAGAGGCAGATATCCAAGTGTGGGAAGCTGGCAAATGTGCCGAAAGAGCTGCGAGTGCATCAAGGCCTGCACACAGGGAAGAGGCTCTGCTGTTTTTCGTACTGTGGGGACGGCGTGTGGCGAGTGCACGGCGTCCCGAGCCAGGCGAAATACTACGAATGCAATAAGTGCGACAAGAAATTCAAGCGCAGGAAGATGCTGAAAAGGCACCAGCGTTTCCATACGGGAGAGAGACCATACTCCTGCCCGAAGTGTCTGAAGAGGTTCATGCTGCGCAAGAGCCTTCGAAGACACGAGAGGTTTCACACGGGTGAGAAGCCGCACAAGTGTCTCGTCTGCGGGAAGACGTTCCGTCTGCGTGAGAGCCTCAGGTGTCACGTCCGCTTTCACACGGGGGAGAGACCCTTCGCCTGTTCGCTGTGCAAGAAACATTTCAGGGTCCTTAGAAATCTTGACAAACACCTGTTTACACACCTGGCTGTCAATGTAGACCAAGCCTTGTGCAAAGAGAAACGTGATTTAAAATCAGGGTTTAAAAAGAAATGATTATTTTTTTGCTTATATTGATTTGTCATCATGAGTGGGAACACTTGACCTAGATATCAGTTGTGCTGAAATGATTCATACTTGTACTTTTCCTGTAATTTGTTTATGCCATTTTAATTGTGCTGACTAGCAGTATAACTTTCACTACACTGAGCACACCAGACTGTTCCTGGTTTGTCAAAAGTAGCTGCATGTGTGAATAATGCCTGCGGTAAATTCTAGTTCCAGAATAGACCTGTTTGGGTTACATTTTTATGTTTTGTCTGCATGCTGATGTTCGGTCAGGAGAGGGAGCTCTTAGACTGATCGGTATCTGTTAAACCTCCTTGTCTTAGTTATATCACTGTTATATCGTTGCCAACAAAGATGTATTTTTTTTAATTATTTTAACAGATCTCCAGTTCTAATGGAGCTCCTGGATGAGTTGGAGGTTAAATACATATAGGCTTACCTCGTCTTTGCCTAAGACCAGTTTTGTCGACAATCATAGCCCATTGTTACCCAGTTCTGGTCCTGGATGGCCAGAATCCAACAGGTTGCAGATTGCCCTGCTCAAACATATCTTACTTAGCTAATTACCAGGTTTAGTAGGTGCGTTTAACGGGAAAATTTGCAAGCTGTGTTGGATTCTCACCCTCCAGGAGCGGAATTGTGGAACCCTATCCTGTGGTATCTGGCAGTTTGCCCAGCTTTATGTCACCAAAATTATTTGCATTGTTCTTCTAGGCATAGTGGGTCAGACAGGCCACTACAGGCATTATAATGTAGCCCACGGCTCTGTGGCAATTTGCCAACTAGGGAGGAATCCCATGATAACTTTTGGCGAGTGATACGTTTTGCAGACTGTGGGGATTCCCTCTGATTTTTAAAATATTATTATAATTTTGCTGGAATTGTGGAACTGGCGCACACACCCCCATTGGCCCGCATGGAAAATGCCAGGTGGCCAGTTCTTTCTGGTCAATCCTCAGTCCTCCACCAGGGCGGTGGTGCCCCTTCTCACAGCGACTTTGATCTGCGGGATGCAAAGTGAGGACGGGTTAGCAGGAGTGTGTTAAAGCAGCGGGCGTTACCTCGGCCATGGGACGCTGCACGTGGTCAGCGTGGGCGCTCCACCAAAAACCTTGAAATACTGAATGATGGACGTGATTTTGGGGTGGAAGTGGCGGTTGCAGTTATCACTATTTGTGGCCTATCTGGACTAAAAAACTTAGACCACAGAGTTACATTTTCTTCTGAGTGCCTGGATGAAGCTGAGAACACTGAAGAGGAAATGGGCAGTCAGCTGATTACACTGAGTGATAATGCAGTGCTTTTCACTTTATTGAAAATTGACTTTGTTTTATTTGGGCAGTTTGCATGTTAGGAATGTAGCTTTTATATTTGTTCCAAACTTGTATCTCATTTTAGACTTTATTGTCTATGTTGTGCACAAGTATGACTTTAACCGAAAACTGTCAGCTTTTTGTATTACTTAAAACATTAAAAAAGGAATAAAAACCTTAAAGTGTTTTGTTGATTTGTAATACACCCTGCCCTGGTGTTGATAATGCTGTGAGTGGAATCTGACATCTGTGGCTGGAGTCTGTCTAATCTGAAGATAACTGGACCCAATCGGTCCGGCTTGAGAGTTAAGATACATGTGCAGTGTGTTCCTGTAAAGCAGAATTGGTGCCATGGATTGCGGTTCTGGAAATTCACCTTTCATGCCAGCTGAAGTATGTCGTCAGAGCCGCCCGCGGTGAGCATGTTCCAGCTGCTTTTACTTTCACTTTCGCTTCTTGTGCCTCAGCTTCTGCTCAGATACTCATTAGCGTCTGTAAAGGAGGATGATCCATGTCTTTATATATACACATAAACACAGTGGGCTTTAGTGGGCTTGGAAGATTCATTGTTAACATGGACAAACATAACGATCAGTTAATAAGAGCGAAACCAAGAGAGCGCTGTCCCCTTAATGCCAACCGCATATTCTAGCCGGTCCAAGAGAATATTATGGTCCCCAGTATTGAATTCTGCATTTGGATCTAGTGACACCCACAGATATACAGCCCTGATGAGAAGCCATAAGCAAATCATTCATTACTTTTCCCAGGGCTGTTTCTGTACCATGGTTTGGTCTGAAGCCAGACTGATATAATTCATTTGCATTATTTTTCTGTAGGAATGAAGACAGCTGATGAACATTTTTTCCCAGAATCTTTGAAATGCAAGGAATATTTGAGAGAGTTCTATAATTTCATAATTCAATAGGTTCAAGATTTGGTTTCCTTGAGAACAGGTGTAAAAAGGTCTTGGAGCATATCCAAGCCTAAAAGACAAGTTTAACAGGAAACCACTATGTCATCTTTTTGTAAACAATTGGGACAGTAAGTCATAAAAGGCATGGTGGCTTTCTGTTCAGCTTTCATTTCAGCGTGTAACATCTCGGGCTCACAGATGAGGAAAGCTTGTGGAGATTCAAGCAAATTTTAAACCATGGCAAATTCACTGGCCAGTCTCCAGCTGAAGACAGTGTTGGAAATGGACTTGACCTGCTCAGTCTGTCATGACATCTTCACTGATCCCCACTTACTGCCCTGTGGACACACCTTCTGCAAAACCTGTCTGTTGGATATGCTAGAGCACAATATGGTGGTGGGCTTCAAATGCCCTGAGTGTAGAGCAGATTTTGTTCCATGCCTCTCCAAAAGAACTTTGCCGTGGCCAGCATTGCCGAGGACTTCAGGAAGACCCAGCCGAGAAAGGACAAGCTGGTCAGCTGTGACTGCTGCATCCCAGGAAATCAGGCAACAGCTGTGAAAACTTGCCTAACATGCATAGTTTCCATGTGTGAGGAGCACATCAACCCTCACCTGGAGCTCCCCGCCTTCAGAGAACATCACCTCACTGAGCCACTGAGGGACCTGAGGAAGATGAAGTGTCCACAGCATGAGGTGTACAAGCTCTATCGCTCAGCCTCAAAGATGTATGTGTGCAGGTGGTGTAATATAGAGTCGAAATCCACTAATGAGACAATGAAACTCAAAATTATTAATAGGGACATGATGGTAAGTCTTTGCTGGGCTGTCTGCTTTCACTTGGGGATGGAGAAGGGTTTTGTATTTTATGTGTATAGTAGTCTGTAGCTGTCTTCATGATTGTAATCTGCAGTGTTTTGTTTTATCTTTCCATTTTTCCCAATAGTCAAATAGAAGTGTTGTATTACAATGTCAATATAGCCTAAATTCCGGTAATGCTAGCGACGCTGATAACTTTTTGTTTGATTATTTCTGTGCACCTGCAACTTATGTCATTGCAAGCTGAGGCCTCTTTGTAGGCTGCCAATCGGTTTGCCGTGTGGGTGGGGTTGACATCTATTGGAGGAATCATGTGACTGAGAGAACCCTACTGGCATTTGACAGACGATCAAAGTCAGTTTTGACGTAGCATCACAGTATTTTCGCTGCCGAGATACTGGTGCTGTATTACAACTACCTAACAGATTTACTTAAAGTAAAAAGAAGCCCAAACAAATTTCTAAAGGACATTATCTTTCAATGTTATCATTCAGATCACACTGGTGGTTCATTGACGTCACCTCTGAATATGAGCTATTCTTTCCGCATTTCTTACTGGCAGTATAAACATATGTAGGTTTGCGTCTCTGCTCCGACATGTGTATTGATGCGTGTCTGTAACGGCATGTGCACTTATGCTAGGTACTTTTCTGCGTATCATCACAGGAGCTTCTGGAAAAGAAGCTGAGCGGGTGCATGGCCGATGTGAGGAAGCTGCGAAATGTTATACTCAGTAATGTGAGTAGCCTACATTTACATTCACTGGCAGATGCTTTTTTCGAAAGCGACATACCGTAGACAAGGCAGGGGCAGCCAGTCCCTGGAGCCATTGGGGGGTTAAGGGCCTTAATGAAGGACCCAAGGGTGACATCACTGGTGACTTTCCAGTCCCAGGCAGTCTCTGAGCCATACACCACCCGTGACACAGTGAGTAACGGGAGCAAAAATGTGGACTGTCTGGCAGGGATGTCGGAGGAAGCAAAAAGATGGACTGACTGTAGGTCCCTAAGGTCCAGATTGGGAGACACTGTCCTAGAGCCTGCCTAGCCCCTTTTTAATGCACATCCTCTTTAGGTCAGGAATCCTGCCACTTTTCATCAGTGATGATGGAAACAAGGCGCTGAAATCTCATCTTTGTAGATATCTCCATACATTACTGGAATTGTTTTGAATGAAATTCTAGTAGCAGGTAGACAGAGATAACATTTCTGATTTTACCAGTTACCTTTTGTACTTTTCCAGGTTTTGTTGTTCATAAAATAAATAGCTTTGCAAGACAGCTTAAAAACGCACACACCTTTACACAGACACATTACGAGGCACGCCTCAATTCTGTGTGTAGACCATCCTGAACTCCTGCTGATCTGGGTGGTGTGACTGGCATCACATCTAGCCCATTCCTCCTGGCAAAAAGGGAAAATGTGAATCACCATTGCACTGACATGAAAACCAGAAGCAAAAAGAACCACGGTTAGGATATGAGGTCTGTGTAGTTCCCAGGCGATGATGGGTTGACTCATAGGTAGGGGTTGGTGACATTTCACTTTTACTTTTCACGCACAGGCAGAGGATCAGCAAAATTTGTTTGGAGGGCACTCGGATTACTGCTGGATGGAATTATCCTTGCATGCTTGGGTATGTACGGCACTACCCTGTCTTACATTCTACAGTGTGTTGGAATACTTCTACGTCACAAAAGATGAGAGGTTCATTTGGAAGGTTGGCATAATATGCAAACAGTGATCAAAGGAAAACTGCAGATTAATTTTATTACACTGTATAGGATTTCACCTTTTCCTCTGTGCCCACAGCCTCCAGCATAAACTCCAGCCCCCCACAACCCTGCATAGGACAAGACAGACCGCTGGCCCAAATATACTACAGGCTTAACAGTTAGTAACCTTACATTGTCTGGTATCATCAGATAGTCACACGTTAATGTAAAAGTTTGTGTCTTGCCTGTATTTTTATGCTTTTGAATGTGAGGATCTGTGATTGCTGTAAACATCCAACTCTGCCTGTTTTCCAGGAAATGCGTTGGACCCCAACTCAGCCAGCCCATTCCTCAGGATCTCAGACGACTTTGTCTGTTGAGCGGCAAATTGACCAGCTGCCTGTGGCCCCATTCCCCCACCGATTAGACAGATCACCCCAGGTGCTGACCACTCAGTGTGTCTCCACCGGTGTCCACTACTGGGAGGTGGAGGCCGAGGGTTACTGGAATATCGCAGTGTCCTACTCCAGCATCGAAAGGAAAGACGAGACTCACTGCACGTTTGGCATGAACAGCAAGTCGTGGAGCCTCACACAAAACAAAAAGAAGCAACTGTGTGCTTTTCACAGTGGGGTGAAGGTAGATCTGCACAACAAGGTCCTGTCACAAAACAGGGTGATCATTGCCGTTGACTACGAGGAAGGTGTCATTGTCTTCTGGGATGCAAAGAAGCTCCATAAACCCCTTTACAGTTTCACAAGCAGGTTTACTGAACCAGTATGTCTTGGATTTGGCCTGTACCAGATGGATCCTCCCACCAGAATCTCAATCAGGAATACTTCATAATCAAGATGGTGAGATTGAGATACATTCATGCGTAACATTTTGTAGTGGATATTTTACATGGGATGGTTTAGCAGTTTGAATATTTTCTAATCAACCCAAAGAACACATTGGAAGTGGTTTAACTAGAGAATCCGCCACATTGAAACTGTTACCCTCTAACTGATTGTTATTCTAAGCCTGGTAGATGGACTTACATTAGGTACCACACGTGTTTTTAAAAACCATTCCATGTCTGAATTTGACATGAGGATCTTGAACTACCCCGCGACCCAGTAGGATAAGCGGTTTGGAAAATGGATGGATGGATCTTGTACTACAAAATTGCCCTACAGCAGGAAAGTTTTGAAAGTAACAGATGTAAACTTTGACATATCTTGTTTTTTTTTTTTTTTTTTTACTTTTCCAGTGGGCTAGTTCATTCGAGAGTGTACCTAACCTTAAAGTTCATTCTGAAAGTATGTCATACAGAACCCTGCAGCCCTAACTGAACAAACCATTTCCAAACTTGGGTGTTTCATACTTAATACAAAATTAAACCTTAACCCTCGTTACCTTGGCTGATACACTGGGCTGTACAGCTGGCCCTCCATATCTACGGGGCTCCACAACCATGGATTCAATGAACTGCAGATCAAAAATATTCTAAAGAAACAAAATCCAGAAAGCTTCATAGAGCAACATGAATTACTACTAGTCAACAGTAATTACATAACTATACTATAAGGAAAAGTGTTTTTTTCCAATATTTTGACTTTTGTAACAGAAGGAATTAACACATACAGCTAAAAACAACAAGTGATACCAGGTTAAGGGTTTGGGTTTGTTCAGGGGTCTGAAAGAAATGTGCACATAACACTGACGCCTCCCCCATGCAAGTTTCCCAGAGTGATAGCTGGGAAAGGTCAACTCTCAGCCCACGGCCTGGTGTGCGCTAGCTTGGTGGGTTAACTACAGAATATGCCGATCTCTTTTCAATAATTTGTAGAAAATTACATGACTAATTGGAACACAAGATTTTGATTTCACTAAACAGAAGAGACACTCATTGTGTAACTTTTCACAATGATGTGAATCAATCTGAAGAAACAGATGTGTCAGTGCAGGAACCGATTTCTGTTTGCACCGCATTATATGTGTGTTTCCGAATGATGTATTTGGGTGCATCCCTAACAATTACTATGCAACGTTATAGAAGGGACTTGAGCATCAATGGATTTTGGTAGTTGCAGGGGGGTCCTGGAACCAATCGGCCACAAATACTACACAGTAACTGGAACCACGTGGAACCAAAAAAAATAAATAAAATAAAAATACGACCATGCTTTTTCCCCCCTTTTTATTACAAAAACAGGATATGATAGAAACAGTCCAACTCGTATCGACGTAAGAGGAAGGAGGAGACAGGCTCATCTGTGCGCACCTCTATCTGCAGAAACAAAGTCATCCTCTGCGACCGGACACAGTCCAGATTGCTTTTTTTGTCCTGGTCGAAACATGTGGTTTTTCCAATTTAGAAATACCAAATGCAGTAAGGGCTGTGAATTAACACAAAGTTCTCTCAAAAAGCCTGAAAAAGGCACGAGGGAGAGGAATAAAGTGGGTGGGAACTAAGCAGATTTAACATCCTGCTTGAAGAACAAAAAATAAAAAAAAATGACAGTGGGGAGAGTGAGAACAGAAAAATACAACAGCCCAGCTGGAGACGACATCAACTGGCCCCCACACACACACAAACACACAGTATGCCTTCCTGATCTCCTGAAAACCAAATGATGCTAAAGAATGAATCTCTGACAACTATGCAACCACTCAACTCTATATCATGGTGGGAGGAGGGGGGGGGACAGGGACAAAAGAGGAATAAAATAAGAGCAATGGAGAAAGATGGAATTCCACCACATTTTGTATGCATCTCAATGACATCGTAAAATTTACCAAGTGCGTATCCCTAGGGCAGGATGACACGTTTTAAGGATTCCTCAAATTTGTCTTGTATATACAGATTCCGTTTGATGTAACCTCCTGGGAGTCTTAGTGCCTCCTCTTCTTCTTACTGCTGGGGGGTGGAGCGGCCGATCGTCCTTTCCTCTTCCTGTTGGACGTCTCAACCACTTCTTCATAATTGGACTCTCGGTCAGCTGAGAGGAACACAGGTTAAACTTTCTGCACACCGGACAAGGACCAAATACTGTTTAGTTCTGCTGCAAGTCTGAAGGCCTCACAGATCGATTTAAAAATCGACATGCTCACCTTTCCTGGCCTCTTCCTCCAACTCATCCCAGTCCTTCCCACTCTCTTCTTCACTGCCCAGAGATGCACTGTAGTCTGGAAGCGGAGGAGATGTCAGGAATGAGCTTCCATATATGCATCTGCACAATTAAAACAAATGCTTGATTACAGTAAGGGGACACTATACTTACCAGAATCCTCAGTCTCGGAGGAATAATCTTCGTCACTGTCTTCTTCCTCCTCTTCAGCCTCTTCCGCCGAGGGATTGAACGTCTCGTCCTCCATCTCCGATTCAGAGGCTTCACCCTCCTCCCCACTCCCCTGGGATTAGGGATGAACCATTTTCACATGCTCAAGACACAATCCAAGGCACCATTATTCACACTAAAACTGAATTCCTCAGTGCTTTCAGCTACAGGTTTGACTCGCCTCACTCTCAGGATCCAAGAACGACCAGCCGCCCTGTTCGAAAAAGCCCTCAGGATCATCGACGATGGTCTTCATGATCTTCGTCCAGTTCAGTGACTGGACACCCTCTGTGTACTTGATGTCGCATGAACTGTGAACGGAGGAGGTCGTGACATTTACTAAAAACCCAAGTGAGTCAATGACCACTGAGGCTCTGAATAGCCATTAAAACATTTATTCACAGATTACTACAAAGCACTATGTCTCTACAGCCCCAGAAACAGACAAGCAAAATGAACCCTGAAATCGATTTAACATGATCGCAGAGTACCTTACTGCATGAAGTTTTTTTTAGCAATAGCCTTACTTCAGCCACTCCTTTATTGGGTCCAGTGAATTGACAGGTACGGCGTTGATCATCGTGACCTTCTTACTGTAGTCCTTGTAGACAATTACCACATCGAAGTTCTTCAGGTGGAACTGCACCCGCTCAAAATGCACCAGCTCCACCTCATCCAGAGTCACAACAAACGGAGGCTGAAAGAACAGGAAAAGCGTCTCAAAAACTTCCAAACGGCACACGATTACAAGTCTCCCCCTATTGGCCACTTTTGGTACTGAACAATCAGCAATAAAGCCTGATGCTTAGCATTTGACTTGTTGATGTTTACAGCCATTTGACCAATTGCTGTTCACTGCAAATGTGACGATAATCAGAAGTAGGGTTAACGGTGTTGGGCGAGTGGCTTCACTGAAAAGCAGCTACAGAAAGACACCTGGTAAACATCCATTTCTATCTATTTATTAGCCTGTTACACTCACCCATTCTGTTACGTTACACAAGGAGCTGGAGGTGGGCTGGAGCAGACATGTGCTTCTGTAGGGGGCACCCTGGAACCTAGACACACAGTAAAATGGATTAAATACCCAATGACAAATGCTGTCCAACCAGCCAACGTGCTGCATCTACCAATAAACTCACTGCATCATCCAAACTTAGCCCAACGTCCCAAGGTTGCTCCTTCTCACTCACCCCAGGTCTCTAAAGGGCACTTCAAACTCCAGGTCCTCCTTGGTGAGGTTCTCCACCTTCTCAATGAAGTTCTTAAAGGCAGACTTCAGCTTGTGCCTCATCTCCCGCTCCATCTGCTCAGCGTAGAGGTCGTCGCGGTCGTGCATGTGCTGGTGCTTGCCCAGGTCCGTCGTGATCTCGCCCACCTCCGTGTAGAACTGCACATCCGTGTGACGCTTCTTCCCAAACATGATAGCATTCTTGCAGATTTAGAGAAGAAAAAAAATGGAGAATAGGAGTCAAACACCTGAAGTCAAAAACGGGGTACGTGACATGCATAAATGGCCAAACCAGATACCTTGAGATGGAAATGCAAGACTATGATCATCTCCCCATCACAGGGCTGGAAAATGGCATGTTTGATGTTGTTGTACAGGATGTCTACCTTGTCCCCACGCACAGAGGTGAACCGAAACCCTATGAAAAAGACAACAGTTCACTCACAACCTCCCCCCTGTCCCAACAAGCATAAGCATCCTACTATGCCAACCTTACCATTGGTGTGTGCCTCCAGCGAACCCTGCATCCGCTTCTGGGCGATGTTGGGTCGGATGTAGAGGTCCTTAAGCTTGGGGTTGCTGCGGTTGAGGTTGATGACCAGTGAGTCCTGCTTGACGATGCCCTCTTTTTCCTTCTCTTCGGCCTCTCGGGTCTTGTAGCGCTTCTGCACCTCTTTGATGATGCGGAAGGCATTCTGCAGGTTGGTGGAGGGCACCGATGGGTCGCCAGGTGTCTTCAGGTTCGAGGCCCGATATGTTCTGGCCAACAGGAATGGGAGCAAGTTCGAAACACACACAAAAAAAAACTTAAGTACAAAAAAAATACAGCAGAACATGGTCAGTGCTGAGCAGGAACAGGATACCCTGATCCTGGACTGCCGGTATCCTGCAGGTTTTCTAACCTACCTGGTCACCGGTGAACCACACCTGACCTCAGGCAGATAGTAACTCATCAGGTAGGATAGAAAAATCTGCTGGATACCGGCAGTCCAGGATGGGGGTTACTGCCTACTCCTGCAGCAGAGCTTCACTCACATCTCCTTTACAAAGGTGGCATCAGGATTTGGAAAGATGTTGCCTTCATGGCGACCAAGGGAGCTGCCAGGCACGTAGAAGTTGATCCTCAGGTAGGTATAGTCTCCTTCCACAGACATGCTGATATTCTAAAGAGAGGCATGGGCAGAAAAATCAATGGTGGGTAACAAAACACATGGAGGTCTCCTTCTCAGATATGTGCTGAAGCAATTGTTACGAACAGATACTGGTTATGGTGGTCATGCATAAAGAAAATGGAGGAGCCAGTTTACCTTGATGGTTGCAATATGGAAGGGAGTGGGGATGCCAAAGACTGGCATAATTACAGTCTCGTATTTCTTATCAATATAGAGTTTCATCTCTCGTATCTCTCGTTCCCGTGGCATCTGAGAGATGTTCTTATAAGACACATTCGATTTTCGTGCCCTGGAGCAGATTAATGACAGGGGTATTGTCTTAATATGGGGGATACTGATGCAGCTGCAATAATGTGCGGTGACGCGATCCCTGTTCAGTTCTATACTCACTTCTGGATCATTTGCTCCCCCTTCTGCTCTGTCAGACGTCGTTTGGCCTCCTCGTTCATCTGACTGGCCAGCTCTTTCTGATGGGTCCGCCTCTTTTCCTCAGCTGTCATTTCATTCTGGCCAATCACAAAGTCACATCAGCGAAAAAGTAAAAACGGCACGCGGCCCACCAGGACGCACATGCAAACTTCCACAGACCCGAGTTCTGTCAGTGAGCAGAGACGCCCTGGCTCCTCTGCCAAGAAGCTCCTCTGCGTCGTCTTCCTCATCCTCATCCTCCTCTTCATCCTCATTCTAAGAGAGGCAAAGATCTAGTCACCATTAAAGTTTGTCACCCAGCCTGAGCATATTGGGATAGATTGAAAAACTACCTTAAAAGCAGCAATATCTATCCAGAAAGGGGACAGTGGTTAACAGATCAGATGCATTTGAGAACCCTCACCTTTAAGAAAATTCCCACATTCTTGATCTTCTTCTTAACTGGGGTGAGAATAGTGGCAGGTTCCTCCTGTTTAAGATGAAGACCAATGCTGAGTGCTGATCAACTAAACATCCATACCAAGACAGCCCAGGGAAAAAAATTAAGGGCCAAGTTTATAGCCTGCTATGGGTACCAACCTCATTAATCTGCACCGTGTCGCCAATGAACAGGGCGTACTTCTTCTGCTCATCCTTCTTCCCCTCCTTGCTGATCAGGTCGGACAACCCCACACTTACACTCACCACCATGCCTGAAATGACAGCCCTGCTGTAGCTCTGAAGACCAACGCGATCCACCACTCCCTCGAAATACAGCCCCACTGTTACGCACAGTCACAACTCAGATGCCAAATATCAAAGAACTGTAGCTTTCCAGGTCATCACACAGGAGTCGTGCTTAAATACATCACTTCATTAAATAAGCCTGTGTTTTGTTGCCTTTCCCACAAATGAGGGAAATTTATCCTGTAGTTAACATACTGCTGTGACAAGGTGATACTAACGGTCCTACTGAACTTCAGCTGCACCTCCAAACTTAACAGAAAGCTCCAATGAACCAAACGTTCATAGGTAAAGTAGTAACATTCAAAACTGAACCGTCACATCACAAGCATAATCACTTACCTCTCTTTAACTTGTACTGATTCTTGCTGTTGATGACGAGGGACCCTTCCCGAAACTCTATGCCCATCGCAAACCTGACCGAAGACAGAACAAGTGACTAAACTTGTAACGCTACATCCTGAAGCAGCAATTTACCAGGAAACACTTAAGATGTGCAGCTTGTGTGGAGGGCAGATTTATGCACAAGTCCTACACAAGTACAGCCCATCTGCTAGAGAGAAATGGCACCAACAAGAGCCCAAAGGCCAATTCTTTTTTTGCCCTAAATATACAATTCTTAATACCTGGAATTTACTGCAACCAGAATACAGAATTCCCATCCAAGACTTTAGTAGTGTTACTAGGAATAAATACAGATAATTCTATTCACCAAAAAAAAAAATTTTTTTAAAAATACAACAATAATAAGACGACACTTTATTGATCCTGAGGGGGAATTCTCTTTCCTCCGACCCCATCTAGCTCTCCATGACACACACGTAGGTGAGAGTAAGCTTGGCAGCGAGGGGTAGCCACATGCATCGGCGCCCATGGAGCTGAGGCTTAAGAGCCTTGCTCAAGGGCCCACAGACATGCAAGTATTCTGCAGAGACTGGGCTCGAACCAGCGACCTTCCAATCACAGGCACAGTGGCTTAGCCTACTACTACTAACCCCAGGTTTTTGGTGAGCTTTGCCACCATGTCCGGCTTCTCCTTCTTCACCATGTCCACCACGGCATTGAACGCGTCGCCGAACTTCACTCCTACGAACGACAGTTAAAGCATGCTCACCCATGCGGCCAATGAGAAGACTCAACCATCTCCAGTCACCTAAGCCACAAGCCACGCACCATGGCGAAGCTCCTTCAGCAACAACTCCTCCACCTCCAGGAGGAAGTTGTAGTTGTCCTGCATCTCCTGGGGTGGGTCTACCATCAGTGTGCGCACCAGGTTGGAGCAATACGACTTGTATCTGATCCCCATGGCACATGTGATTGCGCCGAAATGCATGTAGTTCTTATCACTGGGACATAAAAAAAAACAGAGAAGAGAAACAGCATGAATTACCAGAAGAATGCAACAGACCTGCCTGTAGTAGCTAAATCTACACATGCTAACAGGTGTTCAAATGCATAAAAATATGTGATGTCATAGCTGAAGAACTCAGGAAGGAGCCCCATGTGGAACAGGATGCGATATCGGCTTCACCTGACCACGCTGAACTTTAGGCTGTAGTTGCCGCCACTCTGGATTATGGGGGGGTAGCACATCTCCACAGTAGATGGGTCGGCACCCCCCAGGTACTTCTTCTCCTCAATGGCCTTCTCCACAGACTCTGCTAGCTTGTTGTGACGTACTTTCTGTGTAGACAGGGGTGAGTGAGGGAAAACAGGGTGAGCGTCAAGGTAAGACTGCCAACGTTACGCGGCAACAATGAAAAAACGCTGACTAAATCTGTAATCTGTCCTCTTTTCAAAACGTCAATTGTCGGAAGTATTAAATCGGCAAAAAGGTAAACCATGTCACCTCTCTGTTTTTACCTGCATCGGGTGCATGCAGCGCCGCCCTCACCTGAAGACTGCTATTTCCATTCTGAGTAGCTGCATTTCCACATACTCAAATCGCATTCGCATGGTAATTAGATGAACAACGCAACGGTGAAATGCGATCCAGATACATCCCCATCAGTGCCATAAAAGGATGTGACCAGGTGTGAATGGCTCATTCATACAAATGAAAGTTACTACATATTCAATGAAGGGAGGCCAGAAATAGTGACACGAGTTGGGTTTTTCTTATTTATCCAACAGAATGTTGCAACTACACCAGTTAGTCACCTTCATGTAGCCAAGACTTTGGTGATCAGATATCTGGGATCAAAACAAACTGTCAACGTTGCTTACTATGTACTTTATGTTTCTGCAAGTGTTCCAAACTGCATTTTGCAATGTCCATACTTTGATGCCAAATTACAAACGTCACATATTTACAAAGATCACTAAGATTAAGATGAGTTTAACACCAAAAACAAATAAGAAATAAACTTAATTCATGGCAAATGAAGTATGATATTGAATGAAATGTGTGACCACGCCCCAGTCAGTGAAAATGTGTTCCCTACCTCTAGACCCCATTCAGCCAACAATCAAAGCTTTAATTCACTGATATTAGCGTTCTTCATACCTCATCGGCGTCCACAATCTCCATCACTCTTTCCTTGAAGAACTTGTTGAAGACCTCACTAGTAACGCCCGCAGCTTTCCTCATCAGAGCCAGCTCCCCATCCTCCTTCACCGCCATAGTATAGGCCACCACAGCACTAATGTCCACCTGTGATGCACACAGTAACAACTGAACATGCAATGCACCAACCCACACACACTTAGCAAGTATTAAGGTTCAAAGTTACACAAGTCTAAAATGCACCTAATGGACAAATGACACTGAAAATATATCTGTAATTTGTACTAGAAGAGCTGTGAAGCAAGCTGGCCATGAGCCTTGCTTCCTTTGCGTATCTATATTAGAAATTTCTGCTTTATTTGGCCTTCTGCCCTTCATCGATGTTTTAAAAATAGTGACTAACTATGCAATACTTTATTTTTTCCAAATCTAAAACTTCAGACATTTTACTGTCTAAAATTCAGTGGCAAATTTAGTAGGAAAAACTGTATTGCCTGTATCAACAAAGCTTCGGTTGTCAGCATGGCACAAAAATGCTGAAGCATCATGTATTTTTAGACGCAACACTAAAAGGTCTTCCTTTGCTCTTACTTTCTCTAGGCCATCTGCTGTGATCATATCATTCCAGCTCTTCATGTACTCCCCAGGAAACTTGTCCTTGATGAAGACACCAACAGTCTTTCCCTCTTTGCTTGCGTGAATGGCTTCCAACATCTTCTCAAAGTTGGCCTTGTTGCTCTCGTTCTGGGCAGATGGCAAATCACTCATTAAAAACGAGTAAATGGATACAGTACAAGCACATACACAAACTAAGTGGCACATATAGAGGTTTCATATCAGAAGTTACCATGGGGCACACAAGTGATATGCCTGTCTTAAAAAATTTTTAAAGTCCGATCAACTTCAGGTGATGTTTCCACCACAATCATACAAATTACCATACAAACCGCTGCAAAATAACTTGTGATTTTGACGCAAAATGAGGAAAAAAACAGCACTACAATGACCAAAAACAGGATGCATTGAAACGGTCATACCTTCTCTCGAACAAGCAGGGTTATGGGAGGTACACCATTGGCATTCTCATTGCCTTTGGTGACAGCCACCTGCTTGAGGAATTCCACCTTCTTCTTGCTGGCCATGAAGAGAATCTTAGACTCGCAGAAAACCATGATGGTGTCCGTTAGCTCATAACCAAAGAGCCAAGTCTGCAAATGAGGGAGACAAAGTCCAGTACTACCAGAGCAAATGCAACATCTATGATCACGTTTGCTATTTTTAACACTTCAAGACATTCAAGTAAAGCGGCACCGAATTCAGACACTACAGAAAAGGTGACTAGCGCTATTTGAAGTGGTGGATGGACTTACCTGCAGGGCAGTAGACTTGGCATAGACGATCTCCTCATCGACCCCGACTGATACCACGATAGCATCCACCTTTCCAAATTCATCTTCCCCTTTCTGATATCGGGAGAACAACATTACAACGTGTTCCGACTCCTCTTCCACCTCACACGTTCCTAACACGCTGAATATATACATCGCTGATCACTCTATTGAGATTAAACACATGCCCGAACTAAATAAAATATGAGCGTGGGACGCGATGCGCGATGAACTGAGAAAACCCATCAGTAGCCAAATTCGATCACCAGCAGATAGAAATCATTAATGATGTTATTTGATTATCCTAAATAAGCCCCTTTTTACTTTAGACCCAGATTTATAGTACGTCACCAGTGCTGCATTAACTCGACAGATTGGGACTGCAGTCTAGCTCAACTTTTCGGACAGCCTCCGAAATGAAACGTTTCTATGTGTCCAGACATTTCAGATCCCACACGATGGTGGAAACGGCGGATGGTGGGGGAGAAAACGACATCACGGACGATTACATCGAGTAATGTTCCGATGGATGCACAGACTGCGAGCGGTTTCGGCTAGTAGGAAGCGGGGCACCAGCGTATCCGAGCTGGGCTAGCACGCTAGCTAGTTAGCATCTTCAGAAAACCATCACCAACATCGCGAACTACTGCTCTTTGTAACAGCGCGGCACATACACCACTTGCGAACGCCTATCCTGTTCCACAGATGCCGTGCAGCCGGACAAACAGACGCGTTTAAGCGTCTATAAACCGGCGGCGGGATGATGACAGAGGCCTTCCCGCACGCCGACTCGGTCTCGCGCCGAGCCGCGAGCCTGGGAGCGGCACGCGGGCATCCGCGTGCTCCGCCATCGCCCGCCGTAGCATTTCCCCGCCGACACCTGTTCCCCGGTGCGGCCGCAGCCTAAACCCCCCTTCTCTTTATTTCAAAGCGGCGTCGTTTGCTCTTTTACCTTCCAGTTGGCGTACAGCCGCTTGATTCTGCGGTAATAAGCTTCCTTGTCTAAGTTTACCGCCATAGTGCCGCTTCCTCCAAACTCCAGCGCCCGGCTTCAGCGTAGGCCGGTTTTTGGTCCCAGAAAACGTAGTATATACGCCTCCGCTATATAATAACGCGCCCCTCTCGTAAATTTGAAAAAAAAAAAAAATATATATATTTTTTTAAAGAAATTTATTTAAAATATATGCTAATTTTTATTCTTCGTATTTTTAAAAAGTACCCCCCTGTTTAAAAATTTACATATTTAATCTATTATTGTTCCACAAATTTAGCATTCCTATCGGTGTAATGCATAAATAAATCAAGTTGATTCCTTGTTTCCCACAAGTAGAGCCACACTGGTGCGTATACATTTATTAAAATTACTCTCCTCCCCTTACCCTCCCCCTCTTCTCTCCTCCCATACTGATAGTTGTCGTCGACTAGACCCATTGAAAAAGCTTATCTGCTATTCCAGCGATAGTCTGCACGCTGCACGAAAAGCTGCAGGAAATATATTTTATTACTCGTTTAATACCAAAGTATTATGCTTTTAATGTTGTGTTTTGGTATTTACTGCATGGTCAATAAAACTTTCCGTCACAGGGTGCTGTTCTTACTACGTATAATGTAAATTATTTATTGAACTTTCGTGCTTTTTAGTGAGCTCTGCTTTGGCCATGCTGGCCCTCCATCTTCTCTTTTGTTTCGTGCCCCCCTCCCCCCGCTCCTGCCGTTAGCCAGTAAGACAGCACGCGCTTATTTCCCGCGCTTGCTCGCGCCCCGCCTCCATTGCAGACATGGCCGCAAACTGCAGACGCCGCTCATTTCGTCATACGCCGTAAGTCTGCGGGGTTTCCCGAGATCCCGTTCAGCTCCGTTTTTTCTTCAGAATATTTGTTCTGGTGATTAGCGGTTATGGCACTTTCCCCAAATTGCATTGTCACAATGTAATAATTTTTGAATTGGTCGGTTATTTTATACTAAGTCGGAACGATTGGAAATGAATGCAATTAAGCTATACTAGTAATTTACATTTGTACTTAATCACGCTTCTATGCAGAACTTTAAAAATGACTTAATATTTTGATTTTGCACTACAAACTACAAAACCAGCGTGCAGTAATGGTTCGTAACTAATGTAATGGAAACAAAAATCCTCAAGCATAATTTGTCGTCTCTGGCAAATATTGCATACAAGTAGACTGCTGCTAATTTAAAATAAAAACCTTGTCGTGAGCGGATTATTTTTGGTACGTTAATTTTCCTTTCGGTGCACTAACACAAACGCCACACGTAACTCGGTTTCCTGTGTGGTCCACATTTATCGCCATAATCGTAGTCTTACACAACCATTCTTGACACTGTATTCATACATTTCATGCTACTCCATGACTTTATTTTATTAGGCATTCATTTAAACTTCCTGCCTGTCCGCCATTCTGCAAAAGACCAAAAAAAAAAGATTTCTCATTTCCTAAAAGAATTGTACAGAATTTAGAACGCAGTAAACCAACCCAACCCCTTAAATTTAGTTTAACAATCAAAGAAATTCAACAACAATTATTACTGGCAACCAGCCCCCCCCCCCCCCAAAAAAAACAAAACATAAAAATAATGGGGAAAGAAGATCTGGATAACATTTCTTTCCAAGTGGTAGAAAACCCATGCGTTTAGGAAGTTGCCAGTGTGTGCCAAACCTGGCTGGCAGGAATGTGTTGGGCACGATGAGTGCACTTCTGGAAGAGGCTGGGTGTGGGGTATGATAATCCATTTTAAGATGTAATGAGAACTGACTACCTTACACCAATAGCTAACTGTTGATTTGTCACAGTTATATATTTAAAAAAGATAAATGTATAAAATATGCTCAACATGTCACCCCACTGGAACAGCTTGAAGGGGCAAATGGAGGGAGAAATACTGAAAATTAGGATTGTCTATTCTACATGAACTAACTGCTCCATCACCCTCATTCTGTTCCTCTGACATCTCCCCAATTGGTGACTTTGCCATCCCTGTCCCCCTTTCGGTCCTTCATAAAGAAAACTCATTTGACAATGGTGGTGGAGTTCTGGCTTCTAATGGAGCACCAGGCCATGAAGACATCTCTGGAAAGAGACGGAAAAGACAGTCAACATCTGGCACGTGCCGAGCACATGCATACCCGCAGCGGCTGGATGTGCGCATTTACTCACTTGCAGTGTGTGGCCACGCATTCGTTGCTGCAGTACTCGCGGTCCCAGTCTTTACTCTCCACTGGGGGGTTGGTACAGCCGGCGCGGACACATCGTCTAGGGTGTGCAGAGAGGGGCTCCTCTGAACCTGGAGACACGTTTAATTCCACTTCCATCTTGGAGGGGGAGGTGGCCACAAACAGGGAAAGAGGGACATGGAGAGACAAATGTTTAGTTAATATTGCGTAAAATAGCGATGATCAGGACAGAGGCACCACTAATTAAGTTTCTGGTTCCCCGTACCTCTCCAGAGGTGAACTCCTCGGTTTCTGCAACATCCTCAGCTGCAGACACAGTGCAGGAAGTCACCATGGTCGCGGACTCCTCCACCTCCAAGGCCAACGAGCGGGTGGAGGCGGCGGGGACAGGCACAGATGAGGTGACAGGGGAAGCGGCAGTCACTGCTGCCGTGGTTACCACAATAGGTGTTGCCAGCTCAGCCTGGACTGGTGCAGGGACAATCTTGATCTGCAGGGGAGGGGGCGGGGTCGCAGTGACAGAAGTCGACACCCCGCCACCGCGAGGTTTGGCCTGGAGGGGCGGCGGGGCAGGGGAGTGCACCATCTGCTGGAGGCGCGGGGGTAGAGGAGCATGCTGCATCTGCTGCAGGGGCGGCGGCTGGCGAGCGGCAGGGGTGGCTGCGGAGGGTCCCTGACTCTGTGGGAGCCCCACACCCCCCCACCCTAAAAGGGAGATGCTCCTGCTCCCCCCAAGGCCAGAGTCAGCACGGCATACACAGGGAAATATAAAGGCGATGAAGCAACAGTGTTTTCATGGCAGAGAAACCGGCGTCTCTGAGAGCCGAGTCTCTGCAAACAAGCAGGCAAACCTGAAACAGCCATTTTAAAAATGCACATAATGGCAAAATTTGTTTTCAAATGTACTTTTAAATAATACAAAAGTCTGGACTAAATTCCTCTTCTAAGTCGGGGTGAGCCTGAGCCTCCGAACACGTCGGATGAAAACTCCCATATCACCAGTTCATTTGCTATTCAAACAGTCTCTCAAGCTGAAAAATACAATTTGGGAAATAAATCATGCAAATTAAATTCAACTTAGGAAACGGCTACAAACTGCACTAATAAATGGCGCTTAAATGGCGCCATGGTAACGGGGTCCGCATCTTTCTGGCACCGTGGTATCCTACTTAAAGGCGCCTTTAAACGGGGCCGGGGCTGTTTTGAAAGCGGGGTGGACCGTCCGGCCCGGCCCACAGACCCGGCTTTGTTCCAGCGCGGCCCGTGTGGTGCCCAATGAATGGTGCCTTGTCCAGGCTGCACACCTCTACGCCGTGTGGTGGCTCCGCAAGGTGTCCCTGCCGCAGGGTGCTGTACGCACTGCTCCGCCGAGCTGGCCACGAGTTCAGGTCATGCACTGCCACCAGGAAATAGCAGGATGGCCCGGAGCCCGTCAACAGAACCCCCTCTATACGCTAATGGGGGGGGGGGGGGGGGGG
>JAODJX010000083.1:1147588-1174908 GCA_026776945.1 Isichthys henryi
GGCGCGTGGTGGGGGATCCTCGTGGACCGTACGGGGCTGGGGGTGGGAGGAGAGAGCGCTATGGGGGCAGCAGGCACAGCGGGTGTAGCAGGTGCTAGGGGCATGACTGAAGTGGGGGGAGCAGGAGGAGAAGATGATGTGTCCATCACCTCAATGGATGTCTGTCAGAATAAAAGAATGAGAAACAGCTAAGATTTCAAATTTGCCTTTATCTTTCTCCATAAACAGCAAGTCAGTTTAACAACTGACTAAACAAATATTACCATACAAATAGTGGTTATTTGTATGGTTAAGTTATGTGAATTAACACACAAGTCAACACTTCACATTCACTTCGTGTGTCACACTCAAGGAATACGCACAAAGTTGGCCTCGTTTCCATGAAATGCACTGGAAGCTACAGACCTGCGAGAGCTGATTTGCTCTATAAGCTGCCAGAGCTTTCAGATACTCTTTCTTGGCCGCCTCAGTCTTCCTCTTGTACACCTGTGAATTATTTTTTTTTAAGCAAAAATTATCCTAAAGATATTTTACAAAACACACACACAAACACCACTACCATGAAATCACATCATGTGACTTCCAACAAATAACGTTATCAATACCAAATAATGTTATCAATACAAATAATGGTATCAATAAAAAAAGTTATTAAAAAGACTTCAAGTTAGTTATTAGTTAGTAATCTTAGTAGTAACTAAGTCTATAATCTTTTCCCATACCAAGATTAGCACAGAGTAGCTGCCATCATAAGTGATATGTGCATTTAACACATGACTTCATGATGGCACTTTAACTCACTGTATTGTGCCTCAATTAAACAATTCAATTCAGAAAAACTGTACAGTCGTGCACCACTGCACGCGTGAGTCTACCTGCTTCTGCTCCTCCCCCAAGCTGTCCCACATGGAGGCCACAATCTTGGACACCTCGCCGAAGGTGGCATTGGGGTTCTGGCCCTTGATGGCCGCCTGCGTGTCCCTGAAGAAGAGGGCGTAGGCCGACACCGGCTTCTGCGGTTCGTTGGGGTCCTTCTTCTTCTTCCCCTTTTTACCCACAGCCGTCGCCATGCCTCCTGCGCTGGTTACCGATCCCATGCTGCTCGCCATGGCCGGCTTACCCCCTCCGCTCCGTAAGCCGCCAGGGACGAGAGCCGGAGGGGGAATCGAGGAAGAGGACAGCGGTGACCCAGAAAGGGAAGGGCTCAGGGAAATGACAGCAGGAGAGACGGACAAAGAGACTGGCGAGTCGACCAGTACGCTCTTCTGGGAGAAAAGGGGAGGGAGAAAGAGAGGAGAAGGAATTAGATCTCTGTGAGGAACAGAAATCTGCAGCTTTCCTTTTAGTCAAATATTATTCTTACAACATGCGCAAAGAGCTTCTTATGCAGTTCGTCGTGTTCAGACTAACGTGCTTCGCATAAACAATATATTACTGACCTGCCTGAAGTCGTCCATATCATCACCCTGTAATGAGCCTGTTGGCGAGGGAGTGGCGGACAGCGGCTGGTCTGGTGACTGTGAGCGGGGCAATATCGTCCCACCACCGAGGCTTAGTCCCAGCTGGGCGCTAAGCTCCGACTGGTCAATAGTGGTCAACTGGTTATGGCCCAGAAGGCTGTGGTTCATGTCACTCAATGGCACATCTATAGTCATGGGGGAAGAGCTGCTGAAATGAGAACCAATTGATTGTCCAAGGTCCTGGAGATGGAAGCAAGATGGAATGGAAGGTCAAACATATCTTAAAACGCAAGTAACATACCAATCACAGTTATAGTTGTTTACACTAGGACGTGATTCGAGATACAGTATTAAAATGTACACACGTACCATGCCCAAGGTAGAGCTCAAGAGAGAGCCACCTGCTGATTGGTTCATCACGCCAAGGGTCAGGCGCTCCAGACCCTGAGAAGGGGGGTTAACAAAAGTGGAGGCGAAGGAGGGATCGTTCCCCCCAACTACGGCGCTCCTCACACACGCCTCGGTCCTGGAGGGGTCGCCCGTCACACTGCCGTCGGACAGCTCAGCGAAATGACCCACCACGTCAGAGACTGCCAACGCCGAGTCCGGGTCCAGGGAGATGGGCGGAATCTCAAACTCTTCATCTCCCAGACTCGGGGTGTGGAACGTCTGAGGGACAATAAAGGAGCGGAGTGAGGGGAGGCAAAAGCGCTGGAACTCAAACTGCCGATAACTGTAATTTACTGATAATTAAGAACTTTACTGATCCCAGAGTGGGGGAAAAAAGCCCTTAGATATTATGTCACAAACCCCACAATCGAAAGACTATTAGCACTGGTCCTTGGAAGAGATGCAGGGTAAAAGACTGCATCAGCATAGTCTATACTACCACCTGACTAACAGTAACAAATCAGTGCAACAGAGTAAACTATTGCAGTGAAAACTGACTCTAAATTCTGCATGCTGCATTACAACAGTCTGTAAGATACTGAGAGGCATGCGAAGGCAGTCAAACCTCAGATGATGAAAGAAAGGTATGGCCTCCCCCTGAAATGGTCAAGTAACTGTCACTGCCCCCAGGAAACTGCAAAAAATAAGACATCTGAATGTTTACACAACACGTGGTACAGGCACATGCAGGGAGGGTAGCCCGTGATTACAGCTCATCCTAACAGAAAGCATTGATGACATCCAGCTAAAATACTTTCCGATGTTTACATAAATATCGTGTACAATATAAAACAATTTTTAATAAATGAATCGGCAGAAGAATAGGGAGAGTAATGTAGTGATGTACTGTCAGCTCAGAGTACAATATGGTTCCACCTTGTTCCCAGAATCGTATCCATTGTACGACTGTGAGTCCAGGAACTCCGGGTCAGACTGCGGTGTCGTGCCGTCCGACAGATCAGAGTAAAAATTAAGATCCATGTTTCTTTTGTTTAAAAACGTCCTTCCAAAATATGGATATTAATGAATAAAAGCTAATGTTGTCTGTCGAGGCCTTTACACGCGACAGAATAGTAATCCAAATCACCGGTAAACAACGCACCCACCTACATTAACATAATGAACAGTGTGTTTGATTTTCCAGGTGAAGTAAAGCACACGGATACATCAAACAAGACGAAAACCATCCAACAGCAACACCTTCGCAGCCCATCATTTTAGCGATGCGCGTCCCCATCCCGGCCGCGCCGGCTAGACACCTTGTGCCTTTAACGCATCGTTGAAAAAGGCTAAATAACACGCAGAAAAACAGACGGGACTGATCATTAAAAGCAAAACGACCACAAAGAGGATAAACAAGTAAACCTGCCAGAGAAACGCAGCCCTTCCCACAATGCTAGCTTCGCATTTTCACAATCACCAGCTAGCCACCATGCCTTAACATATCCGCCACTGCTTACTTAAGCCGAAAGAAATATTTCACTTAATAGACTAGCAAAAAAATAATGCAGTGAGCTGTAAGCGATTAAGTACCGAGACGTTATAAGGGTTAAGTCGTCTCGCCTAATAACAATCACAGCTAGCGAGGTAACGTTAGCCGTTGGAAACCAAGGACAAAACAGAACTACAATGACAAATCCTGTCTCAAATTAGTACTGCGATACATTCCTTTGGCGGTCAACGTGCGTTTGTCTTGAGAGACGATAAAACTTTAAACCAAACCCTGCGTCAAAAAAGAAAAACCGTTAACCAGCCACTTCCACAGCATTGAAGAGGCAGCGTATCACGCAGGATCTTCGCGTCCTCTGGCCATCAAAATCAAAGCGCTACGTTGGAACGAACAAACACCGAGCGTCGGGAGAGGTGAAAACCGCGTCGCCGGTCTATTCAGCACATTTATCCGATAAGAATGCCGAGTATAAATCAGCAAAGTTTTGAAGCTTTGCATAAAAAATATATAATAGCAGAAATTTTGAAACGGAAAATGGGTTTCGGAAAAGCCAAAGCAGACACATCCTCCCCACATCCCTACTGCGCTGCCTCATTGGTTCGGCCCGGAGGCTGCTAAGTGCAATGCATTAGATACTTAAATGTTGTTGCTCACCCTGTTCCAATGCACGTTAACAGGTGTGACACATGTTTAGGTTAATATACGATATGAAACAAGTTATTAAGTATAGTATACGATTAGAAATGCGTACATTTTTAGCTTTCCTATACTGACTCAGCTATTTCCAATATAGACGTTATTATAGGTGCAGTTAAATGTCGCTCAGTAAATCTGCACAGGCAGAAAATGACACCTGAATCAGCATGTTATTTCCCATGAAGGCCCGCTAACCGACTATTTACCCGATCCTACATAATAACCAAAAGCCATGCAAATGTGTATAAAAGAAATGCAAAGAAATCGATAACACACTAAAAAAGTGATCAGCCAACTATGTTCAAAACCAGGCGCAGAAAAGTCAATTGTGTCGCCGGAAACCAAATAGCAGTTTCAAGGATTCCGTTTCTCGACGTCATGTAGATTAATGAAAACGTTATTGGCAGGGCGGCAGGGCTAGCAACTGCTACACCGAAGAATAACGTACAAACAACTTTAAAGGTAATTTTAAGATAAAACACACCACTGCTCCATAATTCGGTCTGGTCGCAAGCGTTTTAAGTGTTATGTTTGGTTGAAATGCGAGCTGACTTTTTGTCGCGATCTCATTTGTTTAAAAACTTGGATAATAAGCATACGTTTCACTAAATGTGATGTTCTACTCAGAATGGAGATTAATCATAATTAAAGTCAAATGTCTGGCCTTTAACTAACCAGTCGATTGCTGGGAAATCTTTCCATTTTGCCTCCAAAGGTTTAAGGGCCGTATTTTTGTAACTGGATAGCTAATTAGTCCAAGCAGTCTGCCTAAGTTCATACATAGCACCTTGCTATTGGATGGGAGTTATAGCTAGATTCAAATAAGTTTCAGTATATTGAAACAATTGTGCTCCGTGGCAAAATATGTGTTTATTCATATTTGGATTCTAATTAGGGTAAAATATCGCCTTATATCCCTTTCTTACCTCCATTCTCTTCTCAACATAGACACGACTCCCTTTTCTCCTTTTGCTGATTTACCCAGCATTACACCATGGGAGCAACTTCCGGGGTTCCTCGCGTCTGCGGAAGGAGCGTCATGCATCGTCACTCATTGCGTCATTCTAGTGGCCTCGTGTTGCACGTTAGTGTTAATGTCTTCCTTAAACGTTTACGTATCATATAATATTCCTAAAGACAGAACAAATTTTGTAATCCTAATAGAAACATTTATAGTCTTACGTCGAGTCGTGTCTGATCGCATTTACACCAGAGGTCCATAGTAAATAATATACGCTGGTCGAGAGATGCCTAAAAGCCGGTATAGTTGTGAGTGTATCGAATCGTGTAACCGGTGCAAGAGTATGCATATGGTAATGAATACGTGATAGACAGCCACAATATTTGGATATGCCCAAAGTGACTTCCGGCGCCCAGTGGTCCCAGACCCAAATATATCAGGAACACGCAGTGTATAATAGTATTCATTTCTTCTCTTGGGGAAATTGGGTAGTTTTTAGGACGCATTACTTTCCTTGAGACACAGACTTGCATACAAGTTGGAACAAGTTTTGGGATCGTGCCAAACGGAGTCCAATGGAACCACAGAGGCGAAAAAACACATTCCCTGACCGGGAATCGAACCCGGGCCGCGGCGGTGAGAGCGCCGAATCCTAACCACTAGACCACCAGGGATATTCAACATATATTGCTTCATGTTTCAAGTTCAATTAGGTTTACATGGAATTTTTTTTTATTATTCCATTGGGATTAATCATACAAGTACTGGTACTTCTATGAGGATTTTCTTAATTGCTGTGATATTATGCTACATATATGCAATCCTTCATCTACCAAAAGAAATGTGGCAGGAATCAGACATATTCAATGTATCATTCAAATTCTTTCATTTTAAGAACTATTTGTTAAAGTTTTTTTCTCAGGTGGACAGAAATAAGGAACACAGGGTAAAACAGGGTGATGAACCATCATCATGAACAGATTTACTAGAATAATTCCAAAACATACGCAGCTTCTATCTGTCATAATATTTTCTATGATACTGGCTGGGGTTACTTCTATTCAAATTTCCATGGTGTGAGATCTGTCACATGGTATGAGAATTTCTCATCACAAAAAGAGGCACGCAAAAAAACCAGTGGAGTCCGCTAAATTCATCTGTAGAATGTTATTTATATTCCATATCACAGAAACAGAGTCAGTTCATAAAACAATAACTCATTTTTTGCAAGCAATTCAGCAACTCTACATTGTACAATACACCCATCTTTCTAAATCTGGTTCAGCGGCTAGCTCCACCCCCCAACCACCCACAACCCACCCTCACTATAACAGCCCTTGCCTCCAGCCAGTCTAATCCAATCAAAAAAAAAAACATCTTTCTATATCATAAACACGCACAATGAGAAGACCTTTATATGTTCAGTCTGGCATTTGGCTCAACAGTATAGTCACACTTGGTACTAGGTACTTCTGTACAGGTCTCCACGTGAGGTTCAGAGGGAAGGGGTGGGGTGGTTTGGACCCTGACGGAACGGGGCAGTTAGTGTGCGAGGGACATAATCAGTGACTACTGGACAGGGGTCGCCGTCAGGCACAGCCACTGCCACGATTCCTAATTTTCACAGCTCCTGGAAGGTCTGCTTCCAGACAGCCCAGCTGGAGGGAGGAGGGGGAAGGACAGAACAGGGGGAGGAGTGCTACACCTCCAGATGGGTAAACGGAGGGAGAAGAGGGAAGATGCGAGACAGGAATAAGTAAGGAGGTGGGTGTTCACCTGAAAAAAATAAACTGCTCATTTCCAAAAAACTATAAAAAAGTAGAAAGAACCAAAAACTATCCATAATGAATCAACATTTATAATAACAATAATAATATAATCAAGAATGAAGAATAAAATAATGGGGAAAAGAATAGAGTCATGATCTTAGGGGGAACGCCGGGTGGGGGGAGCTTGGTCAATCCTCGGAGCTGGAGGAAGAGTCAGAATTTTTGGGTGCCATGATAACATCTTCTAATATAGCTGCCTCCCTGTCAGAGCTGTCGTATCCGCCCTGTGACAAGCAATCTCCCCCGTCCATCTCCAAAGCCCCGCTCTGCATCTTCACGTCAAAGGCCGGTGCTAGGAAGTGTCGGGGCGTCATGTCACTGCCGTCCTCCAGGCCTTCGTCATCCATCATGTAGGCCCCGTCCGAAACCAAGGTCTCGCCGCCACCTCCTCCCAGCAGAGGGTCTTCCAGCTGGGCCTGGGGGGGTGGAGCGTAGAATCTGCCTTTTTTGGGAATATTTTCTTGGGAGAGGAGCCTATGGAAGAGACTCTCTGGTAGAAAACCCTGTAGGAGTGGGGGAAAGAAATGAAGATATAACAAAATGTGCAGAGAGTAGCTTCAGCGAGTAAATTAGTGCCATCCAAGCAATGGGGAAAAGGAGGAGAGCTGACCGAACTGCGAACTGCCTCGGCCCACTCTGCTGCTACAGTGTAGCTGACATTTTCCTCCAGACACTCCCTCAGGTCCTGCAGTGGGACTCCACCCCCAAGCTGAAGACAGAGCAGAGTGTTGAATAGTTAATAATAATGGCACTTTATTGATCCCTCGTGACACAGAGACACATTTACAGGTGAAAGCAAGTTTGGCAGCGAAGAGCAGCCTCCTGCAGCGGTGCTCGTGTCACTATTCTGACGAGGCCGGGCTCGAACCGGCGACCTTCCGATTAAGGAGGCCCACCTCTGAGCAGGAGGCCCACCGCTGCTGAACACGCAGAGATCAGCAATCTCGCCCCTCCAGGCTCACGCTCACCTTCTTGCCCGTCTTCATGTCTATGATCTTGACTCTTTCAACACCCGTCAGCACGGTCATCTCCTTCACCTTCTCGCTCTTCTTCTTCCTCCTCCTCTTCCTCTGAGCGCGACTGCTGGCGAGGAGCTGGAGGCGGGAAGACGGCGTTAAGGCGCTGAAGTGGTCGGGCATCATTTTGCCGTGCCTGCTGCATGTCCCGCATCCGTCACAGAGCAGACCCACCTCCAACACGTCTCCTTCCACCTCGTACTCCGGGTTCATCTTCAGCCAGTGGTGCAGGTCCCTCCTGCGCGGGGCGCTGTCACCGGTCAGGACCGCGCCCGTCACGGCATTGACTACTGGCACCGGACAGTCCAGCTCGGACAGCTGTCCCAAAAGCAGAACAGCAGGGATGAGGTTATAGACTCACCCCACCAGATCATAGAATAAGGAATAAACGGGTATTTACTGTAAGCTGATATTTGCACATGGTGAACAATAAAATCTAAAAACCGCGACTGAACTGACTCCATCTAGATCATACTGAAATCCCGGTCAACAGTCAGGTAATTAAAATATTCATTTTAGGGTCTATTCACTGTGTATGCATTTTTTAGCAAAATAATGCCCAATTTTGTTACAAAATATATCAAAACGGTTCCTCTTTTTTCCCCATCCACTCTTAGCAAGCACAAGCCGCTTCAGGTTCCTCGGAGAATCACAGCCTTTCCACAAACCCTGTGTGTAGTTCCTTTGCCGTGTACCTCTGCGTCCCTGTGTTTCCGGCGGGTGCTTGCTTCTCCCCCAGCACCGTTGGGCAGCAGGGCTTGTTTGGAGAAGGTCAGCTTCAGACCTTCCTCCTGAGACATAAGGGTCAGGTTCCAGATAAGGGAGGCTGACTTCATCACCCTGCCCCCATCCCATTCTCCACAGCCAGACCCTCACCCTCACCTTCAGCAGTTTGACGGTGAATTCCGTGTCCTGTACCTCGCCGCTCTCACCAGAGGAGGCACCACCCTTGCGGACCAAGCGGGTGAATCCAAGCTCCTCGCCCGCTGCCTGTTCCTCAGCCACGTAGCTGGGCTGCATATCAGCGATGTGGCGCCGCCCTGCAGGCCAGCGCCCAGTCAACACCGTCGTACAGATGCTGTCGAGTCGGTTAATCAGCACGCGGTCCTACAAGGCATCAAAACCAAAATGAGTCTATCTTTTCACCATAAATCATCACAGTAAAGCAGGCAATCCCACCAATACACTTTGTTCCTGAGTTTCAAAACCCGCCACAGTCATACTTTAACACGAAGTGGGCAGTGCTGCCCACTGAGGAATGATCGTAAACACCAAGATGGACGCAGAGGGGGAGCACTCACTTTGGGCCAGTCTGCTCTCAGAGCGTCAGCGAGCGTGTCAGTGGGTATCCCATCCTGGGAAGGTGTCATGGACAGGACACTGTTCTCCTCGTCAATGTCACACAGCTTCTCGGTGCCTGGGACAGAGCAAGAGCCTCAGTTCTGGCTGGCGATTGAGACGTGATGCACATCTATGCCGCTGCCATGCTCGCGCTCACTCACCTCTCTCTTGGTCCCTCTCCACCTCACTGTCTCCGCTCTCGTCGGAGCTGCCTGAACGTCTGGATGAGGTCGAGTCGGAGTCCGATTCGGACTCTGAGTCGGACGGGCCACCCTCCACCGCCCTAGCTGCATGGTGGCCCCCTCCTCTGCGTCCTCGGTTCTTCTTCCACACCCAGCAGCCACGGCTCTTTCCCATAGCCCCGTCTGGCTGCGCCAGAAACATCGAGGGAGAGTCCACGCGACCGGGAGACCCCGTGCTCGTTGACACCTCCCCGAGCAGACGGGTCTCCACGGCTACCTCCTGCTCCTCCGCCTTCACCCCAGCGCCTTCGCCATCATCCTGTTGCAGGCCGTGAAGTGAGGGCGTAGAGCTGCGGGAGGCGGGCCGCGCTTGGCTCTGCATGAAGTCGAGGTGGGCTTGCAGGAAGGAGAAGTCGGGGTCACGAAATATGGAGAGCTCCGTACGGCTGACGCCGTGCCGGGAGGCGCCTAGCAACAGCTCACGGTCGTGCTGCGGCGTGCGCCACCAGCGAGGGAGCTCGGAGCTGGGCTGCACCAGCAGGAGGCGTTCTTCCAGTGACGGGTGGGGGAGGACACGCTCGCGCAGCCGACTGAGCAGGCCGATGCGATAAAGGGTGCGAGAAGCCCGCTCCTCCGTGATGGGAGCCACGGACTGGGAGAGGTCCATTATCTCTGAGCGGCAGACAGAAAGAAAGCTAGTTACTCCACCTGTCCATGTCAAAAAGTTCCCTCTGCACAATGATAAATCGATACACACCGAGGCCTACATTTAATCCGGAGATTGACCTTCCTAAACTGCCATACAAATACCATTATCACCAGAACCCTATTAAACACCATTACAAAAGAACCACACCCAACAACCTCTTAGTCAATAATAAGGCTTAAAATTAAGGGTAATAAAATTCACAGGGGAATTTAGCATCAGAGTAATCCTGGGCACTGCAGCCTCACATTCCCACACATTCGTCTGAGGACCCTCACCGTCCCCAGTGGCGGGCCGTAGCTGACACACTCTCCGGCACATGGCAGTGAAGCCCCGGAAATAGCGGCTCAGGCTCTCGTCGGTCTTCTTATCCAGTCGGGCGAAGGTTCGGAACCTGGTCCAGTCCAGCTGACCCTCCTGACCTGGACCCTCGGCCTTCACGCGCTCCACGCCGAACGTGGACACCACACGGTAGAAATCGCACTCCTCCCTCCGAGTCCACCTGGCGGGATGACGGGTGAGCGACTGACTAATCACTGGACCGGTTAGCCTTCTCCACCACGCCCGATTGGACGGGGAGGCTCCTCACCTTTGCTGCCGTTCCTGGCGCGCGATCTCCTTCAGTTTGGAGGCTTGCTCGCAGCGCCGCCTCCGCCGGTCCCCCTTCTCCGCCGCCTCCATCTTCAGTTGCTCCCGCCGGTAGCTGCGCTGGTAGGCTGTGATGAGTCGCCGGAGCCGAGCCGTCAGCGAAGAGCTGGTCGGCCATTCGCACAGCCCCGTCTGGCCCACAGCCGGAGTGTCGGCTACCATCGCCTTGTCCTCCACACAGATCTCCTCGTCCATGGGGTCAGCCTGCTTAGAGCCCAGGACGCGGTCAGTGATGGACCAGCATGAACTATTTCTCAAGAACCGTAAACTCTACAAACAGACCACTAACCTCTTCATAAGGCTCTTTGCTTTGTCTGGTGGCCGGCTTGAATTCAGGATCCTCAGAGTACTTATCGTAGTCTCCCCTAACAACAAAGACCCACAGTTTGCTTAAACAACCCATCATGTCTTTCACAGCCACATGAGAAATGTTCTGGCTTACTCAAACACACACACAATATTCATTTAAATTTTTTTTTCTTTCATGCACTACCTGCCACTTTACTGCCTACTGTAGTTGCACACTACAGATAATTATGATTGTTATGTTTACTGTCCAGTGTCATGTCTCTATGTCCCATTCACACCCACGACCCTAACCTGTATGTCCCCAATTCAGTCTGGTGCTAGACAATAACATCTCACAGCACACTTTACTGAGTAACTATGTATGTGACATAAAACTTCGAAGCATCACTCGGTAACAATTTAAGGATGTTTTTAGTCATTTATAAACACATTCATAAATAACAATGCATTCATAAAGCATTATAAACATGGCTATAAACATTTATAAAAAGTTTAGTCATATGTATTATGCATTGTCAATACTTTATGAACCTCTCATCTATAATGCACTATGAATACCTTTATAATGCATTATAATGGTCAATAAGCATTAAAGATGCTTTGTATTGCATTATAAAGGTATTATGGATGAGAGCTTCACAAGAGTCTTAATGCATAATGAACATGGCTATAATGTGTTATGCCTTTTCATAAATATTTATAGCCGTGGTTATAATGCATTATGAATGCGTTTATAAGCTACAATAAAAATGGCCTTAAGTAAAGTATTACCCATAACAATTTAGCATTTGGAAGTGCTATTGGGAGGTGCAGCCACTCACCCATCACCAAGGTCGGCGTCGGCAGAGTGCTGCTCGGCGTCGATCGCTCGGTCATCAGGGCGACCGGCGCGGTCCAGGAAGCATAGACAGGGGTCGGCACGCATTGTGGTGTACATCTCATACCCTGAGAGACAGCGGCGCCAGACGTCAGCCAACACCCCCAAGGGGCAGGTCTCGCTCATGCACGCAGGCACGTGCAAGCACGCAAGTACACACGCCAAGTCTCCGCCCACTGGTCCCCGTACCATGTTTGAAGACCCCTATGAGCAGGGAGCGGTCTGCCTCCGCGTCCCACCAGGCCGACGGCACCTCCAGCTGCTCCATCTCAGGCATCCAGATGTCGATGTCCCTTCCGAGTGGGGGGGGAAGCAGCAATTAATCGCAACACAAAGGCGATAAAGCTCATCTGGCATTTTTCAATACTGAAGGCCAAAAGAATCCAGCCACCACGGATGAATACATGACATGCTCAGAATCCTACCAACTGCCATAATTATTAGCGGCACAAAAATGGAGGAGGGTACATTTCAAAACTGATTCGAATAACGGGGACATAACAGGGGCAGAATGTGCCTAAAAGCGGCGTGAGGGCAGCCTCATCCAACAAAGGCTCGCTAATGCCACCAGCTGAGAGCCACAGCATCACAAGTGCAGACAAATGCACAACTGGCTCTGTCACGTACCTCCCTTTCAGTTCCAGCGCTGCAAGAAAAATTTCGTCTTGCAAAATCTGAGTGCATTACAGCTGTTATAGGTTTGTTTTAATGCTCAGCTAATGTAAAAAACAAAAAAAAAAGCTTCTAAGCTAGCTACAATCTGTACCAAATTCTGCAGTTCGTTTTACTTGTGCTTTGAAGGAAAAAAAAAAAAAAATCAAAAAAAAAAAAATGCATGTGTCATGTGATACCAGGCAGCCAATGAGCTGCGAGTACTGTGGAATGGGGCGGTACCTGGCATCAGCTCCATGTAGCACACTGTCAGCATGGTCTCCTATCACTTCCTGTCTGAGGTAGTACAGCATGCGCACCCTCAGCAGCACCCTGGTGGGGGGGGGATGTTTCATCATCAAAACACACAGAACCAACAAAAAGAAACAGATACAATGCTGAACTTCACGTGCCCTTTGCATCTCCCCCCAACATACTTGTTGCACTGGTGTTTGAGGTGCTTCCGGTAGCTGTCGTCCAGCAGGAGGGAGTCGGGGTTGTACTTTCGGATCCACTCCACCTTCTGCACGTCGAAGGAGCTCTGAGCCTTTACCCTCTTCCCCTTCCTTCCACGGGGCACGGGGATGGAGAGGCCTGCAGCACACAGGGGCCATCAGAGGGGGTCGCCATTTCGCATACACAACTTTGAGTCTAACAAAAAAAATTAAATAAGAATTAGCTCAACTTGGGAGCAGAGGGCATACCGGAGTGGTTGAGGAGGGTGTGAGGAGCTCGGCCGTTCTCCGGCGGGGTGATGAGCTCCCAGATGAAGCTCTTGATGTTCTCGTCACCACGGTAATGCAGCAGGCAGAACACCAAGATCACACGGCAGATGGTCTCCACGTCCCTCTCACCAAGGCGCCGCTTGCACCGGGCGTGGGACAGGATATCCCGCCAGCGCCCCCACCTGGCAGAACAGGGGGGAGAAGATGCAATTCCGAAGGCTGCTCCCCAGGTCCGTGGGATGAGGGATCAGAGAAGCAGAGAGAGGAACCTACCCGTACACCAGCAGGTGCTTCTCAACACGGAAGCAGTCTGTGCGGCCATAGCCGCCCCCGGAGTGCCGCTCCGAGCGGCGGGAGGCGCGGGCATGCCGGGAATTGTGGGCCGTGTACTCGTCCTCACTGTCCAGGTCCGAGAAATCGGCCCCGCCCTCACCGCGGAGGGTGAACTGGCGAGTCTGCTTCCTCACACGGGGCGTGTCGATCACTAAGGTGTTCTACACAAATGCGACAGGGAGGCTCAGGACAGGGTAAGACAAGCCGAGTCTGGAAACGCCCATTGCCAGGTTCACGCACACACCTTCCTGTTGATGGTGTCCATGTCTATGTCTGCCTTCTTGGCCCACTTCTGCCAAAACTCTGGATCATCCAGCGCAATGTCCGTCCGGTTCTCAGATGCAACAAAACTGGCCTGCAGGCAGACAGAACTCAGTAAGTCTCATCCAGAGCCGTGGCGGCCGTTCGAAGATGCCGCCAAACGCATTCCGACATACACACCTTGGAGAAGGTGGACCCTTTGCCCTCACTCTCGATAGTGATGGTGGTCGCCCTCCTCTGCAGGATCTGATCAATATCCTCCTCACAGAAGCGGCTACCCTCATCGCCTTCATCCATGATGGCCGCATACGCCCCCTTCCTTAGTAGGTCCTCAATCTCTTTCTTGGAAAACTGCTGGATCTGGTAAAGGGACCATGTCTAAATTACAATCTTCACGTGTGGGGAAAATCCAGGGAGCGTCCCTAAAGTGTACAACTTGCTCCGAGGGTGTTGGCACGGTATGCGGAGAGTCTCACCCCGTTGACACTGCTGTCCTTGTTGCCGCTCATGCTCTGCAGCACGGCACGGTCCAGGCCCAGCTTCAGGCTGGCCTTGTCCAGCATCTCCCGCTCGTACGAGTTCCTGGTGATCAGCCGGTAAACCTTCACCGCCTTGGACTGGCCGATCCGGTGACATCGTGCCTGTGCCTGAGACAGCAGAAGGGCTCGATCTGGAGGCAGGGCCCCACGATATGGCTGGAAACTGGCATGTCCTCCATGCTCAAGGGCGGGTATACTCACCTGGAGGTCGTTCTGGGGGTTCCAGTCAGAGTCGAAAATGACACAGGTGTCAGCAGCGGTTAGGTTAATTCCTAGGCCGCCGGCACGGGTGCACAGCAGGAAGACGAAACGGTCGGAATCGGGCTTGCTGAAGCGGTCGATGGCCGCCTGCCTCAGGTTACCCCTGACGCGGCCGTCGATGCGCTCGTACAGATACCTGCCAGCGATACGCGACAGACAGAACATCCTCTTAACATTTGACCAAACTGACACCGAGGCAAGACGGGATCAAGTATCAGTAGATATTAGAGGCAGGAACGAGATTCAGACGCAGAGCAAGACAAATGTGCTTTTGCAAATGATCCTCAAACAGGTGAAGACTCCATGTTTAAAAGAAAGACATCAATAGCTCAGTTTCCTAAAATGCAGGCTTGGTGAAGATACAGCCTCACGCAGCCACTCTTCTGCGCTGCATACCTCTTGTGGATGAGGTAGTCCTCCAGGATGTCCAGGCACCGAACCATCTGGGAGAAAATGAGCACCTTGTGGCCCCCGGCCTTTAGCCGTGGGAGCAGCTTATCCAGCAGCACCAGTTTCCCCGCCGAGCGCACCAGGGCCTGGAGGTGGAAGTCAGGGGCCAAGGGATCGTAGACCTCCTTCAATTCTGCCACGATCTTCTCCTCTGCCCCTGGAACAGACGAAGGGGTGAGGCAGGAAAAAACACAGCGGGGCTCAGAGTCCACGGCGAGGCAAGCGGTCATGGTGGTACCTGTGATGAGGTAGGGGTGGTTGCAGCACTTGCGCAGTTCCATCATGGTGTTGAGTAGGTTGGGCACATTGCTGTTCTGCGTGGCCCCCAAACTCAGGAAGCTGAAATTGCGCTCCAGGATAGCGCGATAGTACTTCTTCTGAACATCCGTCAGCTCCACCTGAAAAACAACACACGCCGTTGAGCAGCGTGCCGATCTGACACCTCGAGGACACTTATACACACGCTTGCCGTCGTACCTCGATGATGGTCTCCTGTTTGGGAGCCAGGTTCTTCTCCACGTCCTCCTTCAGCCTTCTCAGCATCATGGGTTTCAAGATGGCCTGTAGTTTCTGGACCTGCTCCTCAGTCTTGAGATCACCGAAGTCACGCAGGAACTCAGTCTCTGAGGGGAACTGGGCAGGCTCCAAAAAGTGCAGCAAGCTAAAGAGCTCCTCTACAGTGTTCTGAAGAGGCGTGCCAGTCAACAGCACCTTATGTTCCTGAGATAGAGAAACAACGCACAATACCGTCAACGAGACCAAGCCCCTAGAAAGAGATGATTCTACCACCATGAAGCTGCATTCCTAACAAGCAGCCCTCTTCTTGGGTGAAAAGCTCACCAAGTCAAGCATCTTCAAGCTGTCCAGGAGCTTGCAGTTACGGTTCTTCAGTCGATGGGCCTCGTCAATGATCACACAACGCCAGGAGATCTCCCGCAGCTCCGGGCAATCAGACAGCACCATCTCGAACGTGGTTATCAGAGCGTCAAACTTGTATGCCCCTGGGATCAAGTGGCCCTGTGGAGCAGGAGAAAATTCACAGATATGAAAATTAATGGGGAAAGTAAAGCAGAGTGTATTCCAGGTCCATATGCCTAAAAAATTGTGCCTAATTACAAACTAACACAGCAGGTGAATCATCTTGTTACACCAGTGTTCAGTTCTACAAATCAATTTAGGAACAAGGGAGAGAAACGGCATGCAGTATGTGTACATGATCATGCACATATCGTCACTGTCCAATGAAAAACACGCATCTCCAAAAACTCCATTATTTCAAGAAAAACACGCATCTCCAAAAACTCCATTATTTCAAGAAAAACACGTTTTCTAAGAAACTAAACACGAGACACCCTTAGCACGACACAGAAACCTCTCTTTACGCAACCTGCATGGGCTTAGGTGGATTCGTGACTTCATGAAACAATTTGTACAATTAATTGTAAAACGGTATCAATAGTGGAGAATGGGCGTATTCCATAAATTAGTAAAAAGTCACAACTGTCAAAACCAGACATACATGGTTTTCATCGTACAGCGCTGATAAAGAAGCCAGCTGGCCATATACCTTCTCGTCTTTACAGTACATCTCATACTGCTGGATCATCTGCCGGCTGGCCAGGCTGCCATGGTAGACGATGGCATTCATCTCTGTCCAACTGGCAAACTCCCGCTCCCAGTTAGTGATGGTAGACAGAGGGGCAATGACCAGGAAGGGGCCCTGCACACCAGCGGCGAACTCCTCTGACAGAAGGACAATGGACTGGATGGTCTTTCCCAGACCCATCTCATCTGCCAGGATGCAGTTCTGCCTGAAGGTGACGCGGAAGTAAGAAAGTCATGGTTAACAAGCAGAAGGTAACTCCAAAAGGCAGTCGAGGAAAAGAGATTCACAAGCATATCGATGTTGAAATCAAGCAAAGTAATGGACTGACTCGGCAGATTCGAACAGGAGTCGAATGCGTGTGTACCTGTTGTACCAGTTGAAGAGTAGCCAGTTGACACCCTCCAGTTGGTACTCTCTGAGCGCATTTCCATTCTTGTACTCACGAGACTCCTCCAGCTTCTTCCAGCAACTGGCGGGTGGGCGAGGCTGCGGGAAACATAAGACGTAAACGAAAAACAGACAGCACGTAACAAAGTCGCTCTACGCAGGTTGACAATTAAATTCTCCTACACCATGGATAGTTAAAGTTATGACTGACTGGACGACCAGCCAGCTGATGAAAGCTTCACGACTCGAGTCTCACCGTTCGCTTCAGGCGTGGCTGGCGCTCCTGGATCTTCCTGAACTCATCTATTTTGGTGTCATCAACATCTTCCCTCAACTCCCAGGTAGCATCTTCATAAGGTAGAGAGCACCACTTCACCAGGTAGTACACCACCGGCTATGGGTACAAAGCCACATTAAAGACAGCACACAGACACACCCCACAAACAGAGCATGCACCCCGCATCCAGGGAGCACAAACTGACACATGACTGGAAAACCGATTTTACGATCATATAAACTGATGCTAACAGATCGCGATCTGATCGGAGTAGCGAATTGCTAACCTCTCCATTGTCCTTATCCACACTGTGGGACTCATCCAGGATGCGGTCCACCTCCACATAATCTGGGTTGAAGGGTTCCTCTTCCTGCAGGGTCCAACGTGGCAAGAAAATGATGAGCTAACCCAGAAAATTGTAGCTCTACACTTAAATGCAGAGAAAAAAAGAATTTGTGCATGCACCTCCTGGAAGATGTTCCTCATCTGAGCCATCTTAGTCTTGAACCTCTTCAGCTTCTGGTGGATCCTCTTGTCCCTCTCTAGCTGCTCCATGCTGGCCCATTCACAATGCATATAGGAGCTGGCAAGAGCAGAAACACTAGTACATTAGGGACTTTCAAGGCAGGCAAAGGTAGGCGAGTATAGTCTGGTAACGCAACATTAAAATCACAAAGCGGAGATACGTACTAGTTCTTATACTTGACATAGAATTCCTCTACGTTGACATAGTGCCCTGGAGATACCTGCAGCACGTGGGAGAGTGAATCAATGCTGTTCATAGAAAACAACAAACACAGAAGTGACTGCAGCAGAGCCGCCGCAAGGCCGAGGGGACGTACCTCCTTCTCGGTGATCCGCATGGACAAAACTTTATCCACGATGGCGGCGTCCTCCTCACTGGGATTCTCCTGTGTGACAGAGACATTTCTCGATTTGCCCATCTACAGCCTCAAAAATAAGGCGGGAATCATGCCAACCCCAAAATACCAGCCCCTAGTGCCCCGCTACGTTCAGGACCACATGAAACTCCCCCAGAGTGGCACACTCACCACAAAGAACTGCATGCTGGGAAGGCCATCCCCATCCATCGCGACAAATTCCTGCGGCAGGTGCTGCCCTGCTATGGAGCCAAGAGCCACCACCTGGCCCGAGGACATGGGCATGCTGGTAACATCCACGTCTTCGTCCTGCTCGTCCTCGTCGTCTGTGATCTTTATGTCCAAATCCTCGGTGTACTTCTTCCTTTTTATCTGCCGGTTGGAACGTCTCTTCTGTGGCGTGAGGAAGAAAACAAAAAAAAAACCATGATGTTACAATAAACCCGACTCATGTGCTTCCAATCGGTCACCGTGGAGACATAGAAGCAAATAGCACAGCCCGAAACATCATTACCTGCAGCATCTCCTCCTCTAGCGCACGTGGGGAAGCAGGGGGGCTCAACTCCCCTTCTGAGTGGTCTGAGGAGGCTGTCCTCTTCCTCTTTTTGCCCCCAACTGGGGTAATTGTGCTTATGATGGGGAAAGTTAAGGTTAGTTCAAGCCCCACACCACTTCTCACATCTAGGAACAGAACAGGCAGGGGAAACTCACTTGGCCTTGGCTTTACTTTTGCTCTTGCTGCCCCCGACTCCACCAGTGCCTCCTGCTCCTCCAGTTCCAACCAATCCACTTCCAGCCTTTGCCTTCCCCTTCTTCTCTCCAGCTCCGCCTCCAGCTTTCCCTCCAATCGAGGACGAGCTCTTCTTCTTGGCCCCACCCCCTCCACCCTTCCTCTTGCCGCCAGCAGTGCCGGCTGTGGCGGTGGCCCCCAGCTCCGGTGAGGAGAGCCCAGTCGTGGCAGGCAACTCGTCCAGGTTAAGGACGCGCGGGATGTTCCTCTCGCCACGGGCCTTGGCGCGGGCGATGGCCTCCGCCACAATACGGTTGGCCTTTTCCTGCTTGCACAGGGTTTCCACACGTCGCATGGGCTCCAGGGTCTTGGGGGAGCGCACTGCCGCCACGGAGCTGCCTGCCACAGACGCCGTGGTGGTGGTGGAGGGGCCACCGGCTGCAGATGTATTTATCACCTTGACGACGGAGACCGCACCCCCAGCGGCAGAGGTGGAGCCAGCCTAGACGGGAAACGAGGAAAACCCCAGAGGTTAAAACTCCACAAAACGAGCAACCGGAGGACTGACACCAGCACCACCCAAGGTCCCAAACGTACCTGCGGCTGCAGGAGGAGCTTGAGTGGCACCGCCAACCTCTGGCCTCCCTGGCCCTGGGAGATCTGCACCACTTGCGGGCTGCCACTAGAGGGCGACCCAGTGACTAGCTGGAACTGCAGGTAGAACACAAAACCCCCAGAAACGTGACTGTCGCCAATTCTCAGCTAGCAGTTGCTAAATCAGACCGTCTTGGATATGCAAAGTCCAACCACTGAAATAACCATACAGTTTTCCTAAATGGCCATTCATCCCCCAAGCAAACCTGAGAGTCCCCTCGCTCACCTTGGATCCCTGTGCATTGGGTTGCTGCTGTACCTGCAGCTGGATGGTGAGAACTTTCGGCTGGCCGCCTGTTTGCCCGGCCCTGGCCTGCGTTAGAGCTGCCAGCTGCCCCCCCTGCAGAACCAGCTTCCCCGGGAGAGATCCCAGCACCAGTCTGGGCTGCTGTTGCTGTCCAGTCCCAGCCAACGCAGTTCCAGCTACCGCTGTCCCACCAGCCACCACTGCCGTGCCCTGGCCAGCCCCGGCCTGTGCGGGCTGCTGCAGCACCAGCGTGATCCTCTTGGCCTCCCCCTAGTGGACATGTATCATTAAACTCATGTCACCTCAGACAGGCTATGAAAAACAACAAAAATAAACAGCTCCTATGTTGGGAACAGTGATTCCCAATCTGGTTTTTAGGGATCTACAGACAGTCTACATTTTTGCTCCTACCAGGAGCATGGACCGTCTGTGGGTCTCTGAGGACTAAGTTGGAAAACGCTGGTCTAAAATTGAAGAAGCACATTAGGAACAGACACCTTTACCACTCAGTGCAAAGACATGAGCCAAACTGAATCTTGACATTTTTTGTTAAACTGAATATCAATTAACAATAACATCGCATAGCCAAAGGCACAGCCACAATCTGTCAAACTGCACTCAGCTGATGAATATATGTAATTTGATATAGTCATACATCATTATTTATCCAATAAGTTTAATATCTCACCTGCTGTGGTACTGTGGTGAGGGTGACCCCTGGTGGTCGGCCAGAAGCAGGGCTCCCAGTTCCTGCGACTTGTACTTGTGGCTGTGTTTGCACTTGCATCTGGGGTTGGACCTGGGCCTGCACCTGAACTTGGGGTTGAGCCTGAACCTGCACCTGAACCTGGGGTTGGGCCTGAACCTGCACTTGAACCTGGGGTTGGGCCTGAACCTGGAGCTGCTGTTGGGCCTGAACCTGGAGCTGCTGTTGGGCCTGAACCTGGAGCTGCTGCTGAGTGTGCGGCACAGAGGTGAGCAGGACTTGCTTCAGCGGGCCATTGGGGGACTGCACAAGCCGCTGCACACCTGTCCCCACCTTCACCTGGCCCTGGACTGGCACTGTGGCGTTGAGGACTGTGCCCCCTGACACAATAGACATGCCTGGTCGGAGTGGGGTCCCAGTCAGCACCCTGGCGATGGTGACCTTTCCCGCGGGGGAGCCTGCGGCCCCAGCCACACCTTGGAGCAGCTGTGTCTGCCCCTGGGGACTCTTCAGGATGACAATTTTGGGGGAGGCCTGACCAGCCTGAGATGTAACGGCAAGCTGCTGGGGCTGTTGAGTGGCAGTCAACGGTGACCCCAACAGGACGGTGGCAGCTCCACTGCTACTGGCCACAGAAAGAGGTGTCTGCTGGCCTGAAACTGTTACGGCACTAAGTGTCGCTGTCGGGGAGAGGGTCACTTGGACAGGATGCTGCACCTGGATAGGAGGCGGGACAGGAGCTGAAACAGGGGACGTATCGACCTGTCCCAGTGCCAACTTCAAAGCTTCCTCGACAGGGTCCGAGGACCCCTGCGTGAAGGCGTCATCAGGCAGAGCATCCAGGTTAAAAAGGGGCGTGTCCTCAAACAGGTCCATGATAGGGTCCGCCATCTTGGGCTCTCCTCCTTTGTTTTCCAAAGAAGGGAAAAGTCCTCTGCGGTGACAACCACTTCAGTGGCGTCAGTGCGGTCTACAGAAACTATTGGTCAGATTGTCCCAATTAATTTACTAATTGAGGTAAAGTTCACAGAGACCTGAAAAAAAACAGAATTCCTTGGTTACTATCACTAATAATCAATGTTGACAGTTAAGTCCATTCAAGTAAACAGTCAGTCAGGTTAATCACTTAAACATTTCACCTTTAGAGTACCGGTGGTCATTAACAAAACGTGAATAACAATTCTAAATGAAAAGAGCGGACAGCGTTTTTAAAAAAAGAGAGAGTGTGACAGAAAGGGGGATCTGAAACTTTCACCGGGTTATACCTCAGCCTCTTCTCTTCTCCTCCTCCCTCTTCGTCTCCTCTCTCGCTTCCTTGCTTTTATGCCCACCTTTCTCCAGACAGCGTTTCGCTTTCTTCTTAAGGTGAAGTGAATGGAGAGCCACCCATCTCCAAACTCATTTGCAGACAGTCATTGTCTAATTAAAAAAAGGGAGGGGGGGGAAGACAGAGGTTAATAACAAAGCAAGCACTCCACTGCAACCCCATGTCAAAAAGAAGTTCAGCTCAGTCCATTTAGTGAAAGGCAACAAAGAAAACACTGACTTGCGCGGCTATTCCCAAATAAGACATTAAATCACGAACACAGTATTGCAATTAAAGCAACTGAACTATAATTTATTAGTCCTTCAATGATGTTGTTTGAAACTTAATGCAAGTAAACGTGGTTACAGTACGGAACGCAACCATACAAACTACATTCTTATGAACTTTAAATACGCCACGGTACACTGATACGACAACAGATGACAATGTGTACGGATCGTTATACAAAAATCATTACACTCAAGCCATCAAGTTTGGTACAAAAATACAATGACTGTACCGGCACACAGCAAATCAAAATATAAACAAAATTTAAATGTTTCTGAATTGTTCTAATAAAGAGAATGGATAAGGAGGGGAACAATGTCACATCGGTATCACACAAAAGCTAACTCGCGAATAAATTAGTCCAGGACTTCAGCTAGCTACACACCTAACAGCTACATAATGATATTGCAAGACTTGACTTGGAAATAAAGAAATGACTATAAAATGTGTAAAAGATGCCCGGGACGTAAATGACTTGATACTTTTTGGTACACAGTGAATTAACTACACAACTACCGGTTCCCGAATCGGACTCCTTCTTTCAATCTTTTCAACAACAATCCGCATCAAACCAAAGCAACGTGCTACAATAACCATAGCCTCGCTACGTACTGACACTGGTAAGGCCGCAAAGCGCTTCCCATTGAACCACCTCTGTTTTAATGGCAAAATATCCGCTTTAAATGATACCATCCAACGCCCCGACTTTCTCCGTTACAAATTCGGGGTGCTAAATTTACCTTTGCTTCAACACACATGGCTTTCTCCGTCTGACAACACTATGCGAGTACAGGAAACGGCCAGTGCAGAGCAGGAACTAACATTCTTGCCAACACAGGCGTCGACAGTGTTCTTCACTAGCATCATCCGTCGGCCTGCCATTGGCCCATTCCTGCGGTGACCGGCGCGATTCTGCCACGCCATTGGCTGAAAGCCGTGTCGCTCAAACTGGTTGATGGGAAAAGCAGGGCGGGAGACAGAGATAGGCATCGGCCGCCTGAATGGTTCGGTTGAGCCGACAATAAATGAGGCCTAGTTGTAATCACTGGGAATTTTAAAGCCTGCCCGTCGGATTTTACACGGCACGCGCTGTCAAATGCCAAAACCGGCGCGCGTCCCCTGTCGCAAGTGTCACGTGAATGAATTTGCACCGAGTAAACATACATTTCCCTCGTTTAACCAGCAATATGCATTTGACCAGAACCTCACATGTTTTGTGATGTGTATCGGATTAATAGGTATCTTATTGCTGGTCATATATCATATAAAAAAAGGTTAGCGCTGTACAGCGAAATGAATAAAGGCATGAAACTGCACAGCTTTATAAAACGGGCGTGAAACCTAATGGAAAAGCTGAAGTTTTTAAATAAAAATTGAAACAAATGAAGAATTAGTTTCTTTTTTCATCGCCAAATATATTTTACTGATACTGGTACTGCCTGGAGTATTACAGTTGAACTAATTTAGTTCAAACAGCTTTTGAAGTTCTCGAGAAATTGTGTTTTTTCCCGTTTGACTATTTCACAGTTAAACATCCAGTCATACAGTAAACTGGAATATTCCAATTAAAATTTGTAAAATTGAATTACAATTTTTTAATGCAAAACTTACCTGTAAAATTCATTGGAATTAATTGAAATGTTAAAACTGGAAAGTATATAATTAAAGGATTATATCAAAAATTAATTTGTCATACAATATTGGTGAAGTTATGCAAAAAATATGACTGAATGTAATAAGCAGTTCCTTCTGAAAAACAGCATTAGTGCACAATCTGTGTTAACTGCTCTTTTCCAGTCTGTACCAGGGCAGAATAGGATTATGGGAATTTTAAATATTGAAATATAGTGATATTTTTTTGTCAGTATTCCTACTCTGCTTTTCATTTATAATAGAGTGATGACACTTCCATCGTCCTCATGGGGAAACAGTCTTTTTGCCTACCCCATCATGCTCTTCATGAGACAACCAGACACATTTTCACTTGTGGACAAGCATGAGGGTCAAAGCACAGAGTCAGCCAATGTCCCTGGAGTAATTTGGGGATAAGAGGCAGAAGGGCCCTTTGGCGGGATTTAAACCAGTAAGCTTTTGACCATAGGCACATGGACTAATGCACTGAGCCACACACAACCCACTGGGATGTTGTAGACAATCACAAATGGACCCCTTATATGACTGTCCTACATCAAACGTGCTCTACAGAAGTCCATCCGCATGATACCACTCTTGATGTAGCGGAGATCACAAATCTGATCAAGTTTATAATATATATCTTCACACTATTGGCTGCCAGTACTATGTGAGCCCAAAAGACATTATGTCAGGCTGTTTTAGTGCAATATGTCAGGCTATTGAACGTGTCCAATAACCAAAAGAATTAGAAATGTAATTTGCAATGGGTTAAATAACTCAGACATGAATGAGCACTCATAAGCTATCAGCAAAATAACCACTTCCCGGGTATATAAAACAAGATTATTCTCATAACATCCATGTACAATCACACTTTACTTATTTAAATCCAGATCCTGCCAAGTGTGTTTATAATATAAAATAGCACAAACCGGAGTGACCTTGAAAAGTTGAGAGAGCAAAACTGAGAGCGCTGCATGTGTGTGCCTGTCACAGGCGACCAAATGGTGGAGACACAGCACAGATTTCCTGACAGTACTCGACAAAGAGGAATAGGCTCATGTGTTTATAGACGCACATTTTGTGATTAAGTTTGATTTTGGAGATTCATATTAATTGATTTATTTTTTTCATACTAGTAAGTTTCTCCAAAAATGAACCTAAATGTATTTAGTGCCATTCCATTAAGTAGCAAAGCATATAAGAAAGTTTGGTAACACTACACTTGACGGGGTATCAATGCTTAGCAATGGCTCAGTTACTGCTGAAGTACAAATCATGAACAAATATAGATGATGCTTGCAGCATGTGTCAGTAATGATGAACAAATATGAGATCAGTATTCCACATGTTGTTCATGACTTCTTCCTTCAGTTATTCCTTCAGAAGGTCACAAAGGTTTACAGAATTGACAAATATAGTAACAAATATAGCAACTGCCTGGGATGAAAGATACATCACGATTCGTTAATGAAGAACAAATATGAGATCGGTATTTAACGCGTCATTCAGGACTTGTTCCGTCAGGAGTTTACAAAGGTTTATAAGTAACAAATACAGTAACCGCTTAAGATAAAACATGTGTCACAATTCATTAATCATGAAATAACATGAGATTTGTATGTAATTAACACTTAGTTTGTGGTCAATTAATACATAAGTAATAGCACTACTGTATTATTTGTGCCCTGTCAATTAAAGCATTACCGAAAGTTTAAATTGTTTTATTGAATGTGAAGGTTCACGTCCTTATCATTTAACTGCTCTCACAGTTTCTGACCCATCACCTCAAAAACGCAATGGTACAAAATAAGATGCTCTATTGTAAATGTGATACAGCATTGCAATAGTAATGTAATAGTAGTAATGAGGTTGTTAGGGGGTAAGAGGCCAGCACACCCTAAGTGGAGTGAAAGGGCAGTTCAGGGAGCAGGTGCTGGCTTTAGCTTCTCTCTGTCGTGTATTAAGGGAGCATAGGTTCGAATATGAGATAGAACCAGACATGCAGGGCCACCTGCGGCACTTTGCGCGTTTCCCTGCAGTCATAAACATATGTCAGAGTGTAAGTGAAGCAGTCGCAGTGATGGCCATGCAGCTGCCAGTGGTGTGATCCTACTCGTGCTGTGCAGGTGTGCATCTTTGCAAAGCAGTTTGACTGCCATCTGTATTCACATGTCACGCGGCTAATACGACATACGTCGCATCCTTTTTGGTGTACGATAAAAACAGGCAGGTCAGGGAATGCTGCGGTGAATTTTAACACTGAACTCTTGGAGGCTCTCTCTCCTTACGTTTCAGTCAAAATGAAATAATTAAGAAGGTACTTTAAAAGCCCTCTCGGGTGGGTGGATCTTCCTGACTTGCACGGTTCCCCCGTAGCGGGCTCGAACGGCGTGGCTAACCGCTAGTGACAGGCCGCGGCAGTCAGCCCATGGGGGCCTGGCGGAGATTCTGGACCGGGCCCGCCAAAACCCCCATCTGCTGCCGGAACCACATAGGCAGGCAGCAGACGGTTAGCCACGTCGTCAGGGGTTGTTGCTCATTTTGTTCCCTGTGCTGCTCCTAGCTCACCTCGCCAGTTCTGGTGGAGCGAGCTATATTTACAAACCGCAGTCAGGGTTAGCTGACACATTGCCCAGAGATAACCACAAAATGACCAGAAGGGAAGAAACACTGCTCTAATGCCACAGTCACAACCTCTTTGCTGTTGGGTCGTCGCTTGGCCTCTCAGTGTCAAGAGGAACTAAACAAATGAAAATGCAGAATTAGATCGGGTTTGGGTTAGGGTTAGCACACAAACTCGGGTTACCATTCACCTTTCAAATTCACAGGCATTCCAATGAACCGCAAAATTTCAATTGTTTTTATTATGCTTGGTTTATTTCAGTTATTACTTCCGATTCTTGTGGTGAAAGATACATGATGAGGAACAAATACAGGCAAAAATGAAAGATGGTTCTACACAAAGCCTGAACGGATATAAAAGGGATGTTTCCCAGAGTCGTGGGAATATCAGCAATCTATAACAAGTGGATCACTTTCAGGATAGAATCCCAATAACACACAAATTGCACTGGACCTAAATCATTCTCACATAATATATTAATAACATTCCAAACATGTTGTTTTAGCGCAGACATGAAATAAAAATAGAGTACATTAATAGTAATGAAGGCCAATTAGCAAGTATCAGGAATCGTTAGTTGGTTTTTCTCAAGCATCAATCAGGGAAAACTTAGTCAGTTTGATGACCAGACTAACCCGTCCTGTTTAACTATTAACATTTCTGAAGTATAGTTTAAGAAACTTTCTTTAAATTGCACAGCTATCAGATCAGCCAATTGAAAATTTCCAAAAGCGAACAGAGGATTTAGTGGTGTGGTAAATTAGATAGATAGATAGATAGATAGATAGATAGATAGATAGATAGATAGATAGATAGATAGATAGATAGATAG
>JAODJX010000083.1:1179285-1195426 GCA_026776945.1 Isichthys henryi
GTGACCTTGCCCCCGCTCCTTCTCTCTTCCCACCCTCCGGACACGCCTCTGCGTGCCCCATGGTCCCCACCACCCCCCCTCGTGTCAGGCAGTCCACTGGCCAGCCTCCTTCCAATCATACGTTCCGCCTTCTCATCTTTATCTTCACCTTCTGTTTTTTACCACCATACTGCAGTGCCTCTAAAGTCACATTTTCGCACGAGCCTCTCACTCACACTACAAGCATTGATCTTGCTGCATGGAGAACTTTTCTTCCTCTTCTGTCTTTCTCCCCTATTCTCGCCCAACAGATTTCTCGTTGTATTCGCGCTCATACTCACACTCATATTCACGCTCATATTCACGCTTATACTCACACTCATACTCACGCTCATATTCACGCTCATACTCACGCTCATACTCACGCTCATACTCACGCTCATATTCACGCTCATATTCACGCTCATACTCACGCTCATACTCACCCTCCATTCCATCCTCTTCCTTCTGCTCACCAGTCTGACTGACCTGCCCCAGAAGCTTTGCTCCTGCTTTCCATACTTTGCTGGCACACAACACAGAGATCATCTCCTCCATCCACCTCCTACGCATCCTTATCTTTAAATATGTGCACACTTCCGCCTCTAAAATCAATAATCTAATAAATATGATGCAAAACAGCATGCAAAAATATCACTCAAAAAACACATTAATTGTGAAAACAAGTGCCTCTGTTTTCCTCGTCCATCCCTCCCTGCCTCTAATCACAATCTGACATAACAAAGCATTGTACACAAAGCTGCATTTTCCATTACAAAAAAATTACTTTTCACACCAGTAAATCATATAACAATCATTAACTTTATGTTTGAAAAGCCGACGCAAAATGATAACAGCCCATTTCAGAGTAAGCTGATGGAAAAGTATCAAAATCTATCAGTCTTTTAAATTTAATCACCAATGGAGAAAGAAAACTGTTAGGGCTGTAAAAATAGAACATTGTCACCTTTGCTATTTCTGAGCTGAGTTCTCACTGTATAGCTGGAACATTTTACAGCCAGTTTTAAACCACACATGTATGACATACACCTTACGATGATTCAGTTGTACTGTAACTTGTTTGTCACTGAACAATTGTAATGTTCTGGATATACTTCTGAGGTTGGCAGTACCACATTTGTTAAAAAAATTCCAGATGTATTTTTCTTCATTAAAAACCCTTTATTGTACCCTTATATTGTAATAGTCCAGGACCAAGAAGGCACAAATACACATTATCGGCGCATAGAGAATCCTCATACCAGGGGAATCCAATCATCTAAAGTCACATATTTAATGATAAACGCTTACATTCAATTCAAATGTCAAATGGAAGCCAAGGTCCAGACAGGAACTCCGTGAGCAAATCTTAAATGATCTAATTTCGCCTTTAGTCTTAGGTGTGTGTGAGTGATGTCTTCACCATAGTGGTACTGTTTTGGAGACTGGCTTTGTACAGACCAAAGCCCAGCTAGACTGGCTGGGTGAAGGTGCTGTCAGAGGTGTTAAAGGATCCACAACCTAGTCACACACCCAGACCTAAAAACACAGCCAGAACTCGATTGCATATGTAAGTAGCAGGAGAAGTACGTATTATAGGCACATATAAAGAAAAGGTGTGTGTCATTAAGTGTGCCTATAGTACGTGATGTTTCAGTTTATGTGTCATTTCTGGAGGTGAGACAGTGAGGAATGTGTTTGTTCAGGTTGGGTGAGAATGTGCGTTTGAGGCCAGTAGCGGAGGATGTGTGGTTGTAGGGTGTGTGTGGGTGTGTGTGCATGCGAGGTATCCGAACGACAGTTCTAACACACCTAGGATGTCTGGGTCTGTGCACCTTTGAGGTAACAATAGGGCAGTGTTAAATGACATGCTGTGTGCATTTCATAATTAATTCTAGATCAATGCATCTGTGTGTGTGTGTCTGTGTGTGTGGATTAGGTTTATATTACATTGTGGGGACCAAATAGAGTTTTTCCCATGGAATTGAATGGAGAGTCCCCACAAAGATATAATTACAAACCTGTGTGTGTGTGTGTCTGTGTGTGTGTTGGTGTTGTTAATAAGTCCACAGCCATGCACACTGCATAGATGCACAATATATGTGTTTGGAATAAGTTTGCTGAACTGTATATTGGGGGTGATCTACAGGGGGGTGTACTCACCCAGATTGTGAGGAAGGGGTCCTCCTTTAACCACAGGAGACCCAGGACCCGGTGGACGCCTTTGTTTTGGGTCAGCTTCCTCTCCGCTCCGTAGCAGCTCTCCCGAAACTGCAGGGAGGCCCGTTGCTTCCCCTGTGCGGCGCTCCCCCTCACGGCCTCCACAAATCGCACCACCTGGGCCCACAGGCTCGGCCCCAGCTCCCGCACCCACCAAGGCATCCATCTGCATGGCGCCCTGCAGCGGCAAACATGCAGCAAATGAGCAATGCCGTAATGCAACTGCTGCAGGTTAAACGGCTGCAGCAAAGAGAAAGGAAACAGATCACAATCTTCTCTGAATTCATCTCCATCCTAGTCAGGAGCATTTTCCCTTGTTTGTGATTGCTTGGTAGCTTAAAGGAGAAATGCATTATTTGCTTATAAAGATATAATTCCTGTCATACTCATAATGAACCTCCTGCAGTTGGGTTTTGCATAGATCCAGCACAGGAAACCGAAGAGATTTGTTATGATGCAGAAGACATCTCTGTCTGCCTGGCTATTCATGCTCAGCTCACTGTAAGCCTGCAGACTTCTGCCCCATCAGTTGTCGCTTGATCGTCTCCAGCTTTGTGCTGAAGTCCTCAGACGATCATCCAGGCCAGTGTTTCCCAACCTGATCCTTTGAAACAATATGGACTGTCTGTATGGGAGATGGAAGGGAGCAACAACGTGGATAGTCTGGAGGTCCCTGAACACCGGGTTGGGAAACACTGACATAGACACATAGGTGAGTTTGACACACAATCATGTGGGATGTAACACTCAAATGATGTAGGATGTTACACACTCACCATATATGCAGACCCAAACAGAGAAATGACACAGAATTGTACTAGAACCAGCTTAAATGATAAAATGACATAAGCACTCTCATGCACATAAACCAACCTATAACAAGCATATAACAAGTCCCACAGCTTCCTGCTGCACACCTTGTTGCCAGTTTTAGCTTTTTTTGTTTAATGTGTGAGACATCAGTTATGTATCAATATTAATTTATACTTGATAATTTTCCTTTATAGACTTTTCTGTTGTAGAGAAGTATTTCATTTGGCAGCTACTGAAAATAACTGCATCCACGCTCTGTAATTATGCATCAAGCTGTTTGCTACTGAGTAGATTCCAGTGTTGGAAACATCTCATTCACCCAGCCAAGCTAGTGTTGAGCACATTACTTATTACTCTGCACTGATAATAGGAAAATAGTATTGGACACCCTGATTGTGGACACTGGAGATTAACTTGAGCTCAATGCACCCTACACAATGTAACTGCTATTCTCTACCTACCTGCTGATGCTGAACTAATAATCACCTTGCTGTCCTTTCATTTATACACTGAACATGTGCTTTTATTTGGAGAAGCTTAGGGGTTAAGCACATGCACTCACCGTCACAGAGTAAATGCACTTAACGGCACTGCAGTCATGTGACCGTTTAGCAGATGAGAACTGTGGCAGCTCTTCGTCACTGTATGCTTCCAGTTGGACATTAACGGGGTGGTGTCATTCTACTCAAAACTGCTGTTTCCCCGCAATACACGGATCACATTAACAGAGGTGTTTAACAAATAATGACAGAAGAGTCACCAGCATATTTCCTGGACGATAGCGTTTATCCTGCAGTGGGCTTTGAACGGACAACGAAAAATGCTATGAAAATGGCCCTCCTTTTTTTATGATATTGGCCGAAATAATCCAATAGACAAAAACGTCCCCCTCAAGTTCAAGAAGTACCCATCCAATTGTCCTGTGTTTCAGATTTAATATTTATTAAAGCACAGCATGGAACGCTAGAATAGAATTAGACTGAGCAGACTGTTTTCATCGTCTATCTGTCCAGTACAGGATTGTCATGAGCTTGTAGGTGACCCCAGGAAACACGGGCCACGAGGCAGGGGACACCCTGGGCAGAATGAGCCTTCAGCATATGGACGAATAAGTGACAGTTTCTCACTGTGCTTTGCGGTCTGCTGTAGTATCTTATTTTGCTATCTAAAGACGGAAGCTTCACCTGCTTTTCCGCCTGAATGAGTCTGTAAGACATGGGCAGAGGCAGAGCACCGAAACCTTAGGAGACATCGGCTTGTGCTTCCTTTGCCTAAATCCCAGTCTGTCACAGTAGAGATCAGGGCCAGCCACCTGCTGTCCCCACTTCTCCGCCCACCCCGGTTGCTGGTTCCCGTAAAGCGCCTCAACTTTCACCCCTAACCCCAGAAACTGTGCCCCCTGCACCTTCGGGTTCCTGCTCGCAGCTGTCGCCCGTGCGCATGCCACACGCTCAGCTCTGCCACTAGGGGGCGCTTATCCCACGTGCCCGGCTGCTTGGACAGCTGACGGACCTTTGAGGGTTGCTTACACAGTGGCCATTACATGAGCTGTGCTGCTGCAGGTGCTGATGAGAGATTGATGGGCGCTAAAAATGAGTGGGGGAGAGAGAGAGACGAAGCATCGCTAATTTGCGGTTCATGTGTTACATTGTGATCATTTTACACATATACCCATTTATGTACCATACCAAGGGCATGGAGCATGGCAATGACAGCTACTGTTTTGAGTTTATCATGCAGTTTATTACTATTTTACATCCATCCATCCATCCATCCATTTTCCGCATTTCTTATCCAATACAGTAATGATAACTTTTCTGGGTACAAGATTTCCTTGCGTCCCACATTATGTAAGAAGGCCTACAACATGCTCTAGTTTGTTGTCACTAATTTTCCCACAGAGTGACTGTAACAGAAAGGTCTCATTCTACTGAAAAGCTCTGTTGTTGCATGTCAAGGCCTATCCATTCACCCATTCATTCATACTTTCGGTAATTAGCCTTGGAGCAGTGCCAGGGAACTCGCAAAAAACAGAAGCTATTATAGCTGCTGGCCTGACTGGACAACGGTAATAAAGAAATTTGCATCGAATTAATTAGAAAGCCCTTGCGTAGCCTTTATACACATCTACGGGCATTAAAAAAGGCATACTACAAACATTCCCACACTGACTCTTATAATAAATGCAGCCATTCATAAGTCACACCATTACCTGCATTATTGCTGCAAGTGCATGTATTTTTAATAACGGAAATTACCTAAAATGAAACCGGGAGGTTAACGGTAAGAATAAATGCATGTAAAACGTCGCAAACGAAAATCATATTTCACAAAGTATGGTTTCTTGGTTTTAAGAAAAAGTTTGGAAAATTACAAAAAAATGTCAAACTTTACATTTATAACACTTAAAAGAGTGAGAAAATAGGAACATTATTGGCTTTGTAAGAATGTCCTATAGAGGAAGTCCGTTTATCTAATACCCTAAGAAGTCTAAATAAAACCCTTTGAGTATCTAAACGTCTCGTGTCGCTCGACTACCTTGCTAAAAAGGTCAACCAACTATCGCACCCTGATAAAGAAAAATTATTTGACAATACGAATTTAGCTTGTATTATAAATATTTCGTTATAAGAAAATGTTTCGTACCGCCCCGTAGTGGCCATGCCGTGGGCCTAATTATAGTGAAATGGCGCCCCCTAAAGGACGGAAGTGGAAAGCGTCTTATAGACTAAACGTTAAAGTGCTACCTGGCTGTTATTACAGCGTGGTTGTTGTATTGTCTCAACAGCCGTTAAACAGGCCGTATATCTCATTATTCAAGAAGACCATTCATTAGTCATTTACAGCAATTCACGGATAACCAAAAACTGTGACATATAATGTGACTAACGTCCTTCCTCACTCTAAAAATAGCCATCCTCGGCGTTCTGTATTTAGTTTGGTTCGCAGCAACTAAAACGTAAACTAACTAAATTCTCACAACTGGACAAGAAAATAAAAGCCGAACAGTATAACCATGTTTCAAATTTAGGACGTGTTTCATAAACAAATGGTCCGCAGTACAAATAACTGCTCGCCTACATGTGTCTATATCCTGTCGTTATTTTATTTGTAGAACTGCCATAATCTTTATATCACATATATCGATTCTTTAGGATTACGTTTAATAGCTTTAAGAAGATAAGATATAATAATGTCTTTGAAAAAAAGAAACTCGTTCTCCCTGGTGGTCTAGTGGTTAGGATTCGGCGCTCTCACCGCCGCGGCCCGGGTTCGATTCCCGGTCAGGGAATGATTCCTTTTGATACATAAATCATCAACTTGCTAGAAATTTACCTTTTCACTGACACCTTTCTCCAGTTTGTGGTTTCATTACATTCCAGGCTCTTCTGTTTTAACTGATGTTCTTCATGTAAATGTAGGCTATTGGTACAGTAATGTTATCAACACTAAACCTGAACTCACTGCTGAACCAAGTTCCCCTCATCCTCACACAGCAGTCCTTTCAGTACTTCAAGAGGACTGAAACATTAAATTCAGGTTGTATCCTAAACTGCCTTATGGATATGACAGATAAACCACCCTGTCATACAACTTCCTGCCCGGGAGGTACCCCAAGGCAGGCAGGCAGGCAGGCAGGCAGGCAGGCAGGCAGTCAGTCAGTCAGTCAGTCAGTCTGTCAGTCTGTCTGTGTACCTTCTGATTAGGGTGACTAGTTAACCCTTGTTGGTGGACACTCTGAGCTACTTCAGTTTTCACAAACTACTTTAAAACTGAAAGACTCCAGTGATTGGCTATTTTGTTCAGTTCTTCTTGTACTTTTACTGGTTTGTTTCCTTGATTGAAAAACTCATTCAGCCGTTTCACATTAACATTAGTGACACAAGAATAATTATAGGAGACTGACCAGTCAGCACACAGCAAGAACTCAGTGCTTAAGTGAAATCCAGGTCTTTTTAATTGAAATGGTAATTTACAAACCCTGTCCTAGCTCATAGTGTCCCCCCCCACAACATGGTTTATAAGGTCACCCTACTTCTAATATGCTAACATACTATTCACTGAAATCCTTAATATACATGTTAATGACAAAAATGAATCACCTCGACAAGTACTGGATACTCTCACTTTGGCTGTCTGCAGTAAGGAGATCTGGAGGCTTCTGTCAGCTGGATTTCCCCTCCTTTCATTCAACAGAGCACGTTCAGTCTTGCTCCTGATGTACTGTACTATCTGTGCCAATTTGTGTATTAAATGAGCTCTTAATTTGGCTTAGATGATGTTGATTAAATTGTGACTGTGTTTTACGTTGGTATTTCTCATTTTTGAGGTGTGTCTATACTGGAAAGGCTGGTTCTGCAGCAGCAGTAACAGAATTACAATGAAATCTGGCTATAATTTCAAAATAACTGACTTGCTTTGCTTGAAATACCATCAGTTCTCTGCTCCTGTATCCCAGCTGTCATATTATACTGCATAATACGCTTCACTGTTCACCAAAATGCATGAGTTTGGTGACCCCTGCTGGAGAATAGCCCAAAAAACCGGTCAAATGTATCCAACCATTGTTAATTACATAGTGAAATTATAATTGATAATTGTATTAAGCAGATTACGTACAGTTCTATGACCTTAATAATTAAGCATCAAATTGGCTCCAAATCAAGTCAAACTGATTATATTTTGGCTATTGTCTGAAATCCACAATCACATTAAGTCCATATCGAGAACATGGCCCAACATGTCCAACAGGCAGCCTTTGCAGGGTATGACAATCCTGCACTGGAGTTTGCTGTTAGGGACTCCCTGTAGGTGTCTTCATGGACCAATCAGGTCAGCTCCACATTTGAGAGCAGTTGCAACTGCATGATGGACAGTGATGCTGCCAGTGATGCATAATTTCCGCCTGTTTTAGGATGTGAGTAAAGTTACTGCGAAAGTAGGAGCCAGTGGCACTTTGGCTGTGTATAAGGCACGTTCCTGAGGACATCTCGGATGCCAGGAAATCACCATATATTCAAAACTTGACAGATATATTAAAATTACAGTGCCTTGCGAAAGTATTCATCCCCCATGGTGTTTGTTTTGTTGCTTTACAAGCTGGACTTAAAATCGAATTAGACGGGTTTGCGCTAGTTCTCAATTGCAAGACATTTAAATGTTTCCCTTTAAACCAGTCCAGCATAGCTTTGGCGATTTGTTTAGGGCTCACCATCCAGCTGGAACCGTCTTCCCTAGTCTCAAATCTCCGGCTGACAGAAACAGGTTTTCTTCAAGATTTGCCCTGTATTTAGTGCCATCCATCTTTCCCTCAACCCTGACCGGTTTTCCTGCCCCTGCCAATGACAAGCACCCCCCCCCCACCACCACATGACGCCTCTGCCACGCTTCACTGGGGCAGCGGTGTTCTCGCAGTGATGGAGAGGGTTGGGTTTATGCCACACAGCGCTTCCCACGATGACTAAAATGTTAGATTTTAGTTTAATCTGACCAGAGAACCATCTCCCATGTGTTGGGGAGTCTGACACATGCTGTTAGCAAACTCCAAACATGTCATCTTATTATTTTTCTTGAAGCAATGCCCTTTTCTGGTACCCCTCCATAAAGTGTGGTTTGGATGGCCCTCCCATCACTGCAGTGGACCTTTGCAGCTCCTTCAGGATTATCTTTGGTGTCTTACTTGCATCTCTGTCTAAAAGTCTTTAAGTGTTGGTGGGTGGCCTTCTCTTCTCACGTTTGTAGCAGTGCCATATTGTTTCCATGTTGTTTTAATGGACTTAATGATGCTCAAAGGTTTTTTTTTTTTAAATAATTCAACCCTGATCTACCCCCCCCCAGCTTTGTCTCTGACCTGTATGGAGTGACCCTTGACCTTCATGCTGCTTGCTTGGTGGTGATGCAGTCCGGGGGCTTTCAGAACAGGTCTGTTTATACAGACATCATGTTTCAGATCATGTGACACTTTGATTACACACAAGTGGACCTTAATCAACTAATTATGTCATTTGTGAAGGTAAATGGTCTGACCAGATGGTATCTAAGGGCGATGAATACATATGCATTCGCAACTTTTCAATTTTTACTTTTTTACTCTACACACACAATTTGGACTATATTGTTAAGTACATTGGGGCAACATGGTGGTGCAGTGGTTAGCACTGTTGCCTCACACCTCTGGGACCCGGGTTCGAATCCCCGCCTGGGTCACGTGTGTAGAGTTTGCATGTTCCCATGTCGTCGTGGAGTTTCCTCCGGGTACTCCGGTTTCCCCCACAGTCCAAAAACATGCTGAGGTTAATTGGAGTTGCTAAATTGCCCGTAGGTGTGCATGTGTGAGTGACTGGTGTGTGAGTGCTGCCCTGTGATGGGCTGGCCCCCCATCCTGGGTTGTTCCCTGCCTCATGCCCATTGCTGCCGGGATAGGCTCCGGACCCCCCACGACCCAGTAGGATAAGCAGTTTGGGAAATGAATGGATGAAGGTACATTACACTGAATAGAATTTAATTTTAATTCCAACATATAATAAAAACTGGAAGAAGACCAAGGGAGGTGAATCCTTTCACAAGGTACAACTACTGTTTGATTCCTAACTTTGATAACCTCTCCCAGCGCAGTTCCAAGACACGCATGTAAGGCATGTTTATGCGGTGAAGGCAGCTTAAAATATCGTTTTCCTCAGAATATGCTCTCCGTGACTATAGGTTTAACGCTAATGACAGACATCAGGAGGCAGCTGACATTCAGAAGGACTGCAATCGGGAGAAACGCGGCAACATCATCCGCTGGCTCACTTTACCAGGACCCGAAGTAAACGTCTAAAAACGGTTCAAGCAAGTGGAAAATAAAAGTCAAACGTGTTTTATCGATCTCTCCTTTATGTCATAATACGACAGTAGCGCCGCACTCAGAAAGCGGAGGTGAGCTGCCCATGTGAAACCTCGGAGCTTTAACAGACTAGGTATCTTTTTAATCATAGTGTTTTTGTAATACGTTTATTATAACAATAATAAAAAATGTATACTCGCGCCCTATTTGAAGGTAGAAACTGATTAAAAATAGATCGTTGACATTTATAATAACTGATTAAAATAATTAAGGAACACGGCATTACACTAATGTTATTAATTTATCAGCGATTCAGCTAGGCCTATTTCTGGTGAGCTCGCAGTCGACAAACAGCTTTTCAAGCAAGTAACGCAATAAATGCAGAGCAAAACGTACCACGCGTGTGATTACACTTCGAAGAATATTTACATGAAGTGCGTCGATTTCGGTAAATTGATTCATATGAGTGGAAATCCAAAATGAACTTTCGGTACCTGTAACTCAGCCGTGTTGCCTTTGGCTTTCATAATGAAGGCTATTCATTCTAAGAGCCTACATGTCCCTATCAGACACGTCCAGCTAAGATAACGCTGAATCTGTGTCAGAAGACAATCATCAGACTGTAACAAAAAATGGCACACTTCGGACACGGGAAGATAAATGTGGTTTGGGAGTATATGCATGGTGATTATGGACGGAGATCGCCCTGAGTGAGACAGAACAACACACGGTCAGACATTGTACTACAGAGGAAGTGACATAAACAACAAACGGGACATCCCGGTGTAGTAACTAATACCAGACACAGGGTCATACTTGCATAGCTAATAAAATGCAATCCCTCTACACAAAGTTTTATTTATTTTTTTACATTACCGAGCAACTTGGATCGCACGGCTGGTGATGTTATGTGACAGTTGTCAAGCAGAACATTATATGCGAGCTGGCTGATGAGCCGCGGAGAAGGAGGCGCGGACAGACAGTCGGACGGACAGACATCGCTGCCGCATAGAAGGGAGCCCGACACACAGGCCGCTTTCTCTAAATACAAAGAGAAACGGGAATGGGAGGGGTTGGGGGGAGGATGACAGGAAGACGGGAATCCAATTCTCTCTTTCGATACCGCATAGACCCCTCAACCCTCCCCGCCTCTTCTGGGTTTCCGACAAACAACAATACCCTGATGTAGTTACGGGAAATATATATATATATATTAAATAGTCCCATTTACGACGAAGCTACAAATAATATATCTTCACAGCGTCCCGAGCGGACTGTCTCAGAAAGGCGACTGCGCACCTTGGTAACTAGACGCCGGGAAATGGCATTGTTGATATCCCGGCTGAATACTAGCTAATATTTTATCGTCTTTAAACAATTTCCAAAGAGCTGCGATTTTGGGTGAGTAATTTACGTTATCCCATCTGACTTTGTCATGGCCAATCGATAGTAACAAAGAAACTTACGATATATTACGGTCATAAAAATTTATTAATCATAACTTCATATTATCATAGAGCGGAGAGGGATGCAACAGGTAGCGTGTACAGTAGAGGAGCGGTCTAAGTTATTGAGCGGAGTTCGCTGACCCTTTTGTGAAATTATGCGTAGTATTTTTCCTCCGATAACAACGCTGCAGTTTTATTTTAACATACAGGCTGACTTGAGGTATTTCACTTGTGTTTATTTTTAATACATTCTCATTTAGTTAAAAAAAAAAAAACGGAGTTACTACGAACAAGCGATGCCTATCCATAAGAAAGCGTGTATCGATGATTATGATAAATAACTGCGCTGGCAGTGAAGGAATCTTAAATACATTCAGATGGGAAACTTCCAAAAAAGAAAATTGGCCTTATGCATATCTGACAACGTTCAGCTTAAACTACCCTCAGTACGACAGTTGTGATATTCATCCATAAATGTGTTATTCCATAAAGTATCAAAGGAACAGTGCAGTATACAGACAAATATGTGATTTTTGCTTTTACGGAATGATTCGTTGTAATATGCATTAAAAAAATTCTGCTGTTTTTAATTAACTGGATATATATATTTCTATATAGAGTAGGTTCGAAAAACCAGTTGTTTTCAAATTTTGGTCTGCTAAAATCCCCATGAAGAAAACGAACGATCACTTTGGTCATTAACATAACCATCCATTACATTAATGGCGTCAGCGAACAATGAACTAGTGGTGGAATTATCTAACCTACCTGCTTCTATTATGGACAGCAATGTCACGAACCACATTAATTTACATTTGCTCAACAAACACTCAATTGGAATGTCATTTTGTCGCCTTTGTGCTCATTAAATATGGGTTTTCCGTTTCTGCTTTAAATCCTCTACCAAAGTTAATAGTATTTTTACCATTTTACCATTTGAATCATCTGATCATCCATTTCTGTTAAACAAAAAATTGACCCCAAACACACCAGCAATCTAAGCACCTAATGATAAATAAAATAGAGCAGGGGAAAAGAGAGTTGAAACCAGGAACAGAGATTCAAAGTTGCCTTACTCGAGCATCGTGAGGAGGGCAACGGCAAACATGGTTTGCGGCCCAAAGATGGCAGGTCCAAATTTCCAGATCGCACCGCTGTGGCAGCCCAGGGTAACTGTTTGATCTGAATCACTTTATTGCACGGCTGTGTTATGTGATCGCTGTGTAAATACATCCTGTGCCGTTTCACCACGTCTTGGGACACGAACTGTCCAAGTTTGTCCCAGTTTCTCCAGATACTGCTGGGCAAGTACAGAATATCAAAACCACGATTACTATTTCATAAAAAATAATCTTCACAATCAAAGAAACTAACAAAATCTAGCCATATAATAATATTCAGGTGTTTTATTTCGTCATTTATTGTATTTTATATTCCATGAGACCAAAAACAGATGGATGGATGGATGATCAGTTTTGGCTGGAAGGAGGGTCATATGAAGAACTACTGACTGTTCAGCAGTAATCAAGTACATTTTAAATGATATATTATTCACGGTTATTGTTATCTAAATTATGCATTCTCTTTTTTTTGTATTTTGAAGTGTTCAGAGGCGTTTAAACCATTTAAGAGTAATCAATTCGAGTAAAAGAATGACCAAGACTCAACTAAAAGCTTGTTTAAATAAGAAATATTTATGAATAATTTTAACTAATAAGACATTGGATAAAATGTTGTTAGTATGGAAATTTTTTCTTCAGCCTTTCAGTGTCCCTCGTGTTATTGCAATGTCGAAACACCTCACCGCAAATGGCGCTATTAGGGCACCCTGTCGTGCCACGTTTTTTATGTATACCGGTGAACATATCTGTTGTAGAGATTATTTCGTGTAAATGACCCAAATTAATTAATTCATTATTTAATTAGCAAGTCTGACTTTCGGTAAGTGCAGTAGTTAAAATGGTCGCACTAATGACTTTCAATTTCAGGTTGCAGCTATCCGCTCCCCCTTGCGGCAGTAAGTGGAACATACTGTAGTGTTCCGCTCTTACTCGCGAAGTTATACATTAACCCCATTTTTGAAGGACATCGGGTGTATTTGTTGTTATTCTCTCTCGTATCATGACACATAGCAGTGTTTAATACTATATTTCAGTTGGAATACTTGCATTTTTAATATTAAACAAACTCTAGTAAGTCCACACATTCGGTATTAATAGGTATTTTTTTATATAATTTTCTATAAATTCTCCCGTACTACTTCATTGGAGGTGTGTAGGTCGTTGTGCCCTCCGGTGTAAGGGTGCATAAACTACGACTTAAAAAGTACAGACTTCTTTGCCCCTCTGTATGTCTCTTATTCCACTTCCACGTGGTATGGCAGTAGGTCCTGGGATTGAAAAGGGGCCATTGTGCAGCATGTCAGTAGCACAGTGTATCCCTTGAGGCTCCGAGAGATATGCTCACCCGAGTGTGTCCTGACCGCCATTGTTACGAATTCTTACCCATTCACTAGCTTTTAAATAGAGCTCGGGCAAAAGTACGCAAGTGAAGAGAGGAGGGACCTCGGACAGGCGCGCTCTCACACATTGCCTGGTCTACATAGATCGCTGCCCATATTCGCAGACAGATTGGAACCGCCTTCTTTCTGTGACATAGCGCCTTCATCTTCCTGAAGTTCTGAACCCAAAGATCACTGGCCAGATTGTTCTTACCCATTATACAATATATTACAAAGTAAAAAAAAAACTATTTATACCCTTATAATAATTCACAATAGCTATATATAGCACATGTCATAATTAATCATTTAATTGTTACCTATATCAAAATACAAGTCGTTCATGCGGAAACCATTATAAGATTATTTGTTAATAAAAGTATACATGAGTAGGGAACAAAGACAGCTAAGGAGAAATTCTGAAGATTTTTTTTAATATAATAAAACGTCTAGACTTTATATTGCTGTATTAAATTATAAGATCAATCAATTTATTAACGCATTTGCTTTGCATGCTATTTTATATGATCATTGATTTTTGATGTTGTTTGGGTTTAAGCTACAGGTAGCCGGTTCAAGTGCTTAGTCATAAAATATACCATTAAAACCACTATGCTAGTGGATAACCTTAAGAACCTGGACACATGACAATACGAAAGGCAATTGGCCGTGCTGGTCTCTGTAGTATAACTCGTTAAATATTGGTTTATAAGTGGCGTGGTATCTCATAAAAGCGCTAGGTGGAGTGAGGGGGGGTGTGGGGGAAGGGAATTAATTATCCAAAAAGTGAGAGAGATGTTGTTCCTCTCTATTTAAATGCAAATGTTAAGAGAGGACAAGAAGACTGTGTGTATGTGTGTGTATGTGTGTGTGTTGGGGGGGGGGGGGGCATGGTGGGTAAGTTGGGAGAAAGAGAGGACTTGTTGAGAAAAACAGCCACACATACATACACACGCGCACTCGCAAATTCGCACGGCAGCTATAGATGCGGACAGCAAAGCTGCTGTATTACTTCTGAGCTTAATCACAATGGACGTGGTGCTGAACCGTTACTGTAACTTCGCTTTAAGAGTGGAAAGAAACTTTTTGGCGATATAGGGGGTTTATAGTGTGATAGAAAAGAAACTTTTTGGGGACGCTATTTGGAGTTGGTCCAGCGTGTGAAGTATTGTGCTGGCTGATGCCCCCTCTCCCCCGGTGCCCTCGTGAATCATGTCTCGCCGGAAACAGAAACGGCCCCAGCAGCTCGTGAACTCGGTGCTCGGGAGCACGCGGATACTGACGCAAGGTGAGAAAAATCCTCTTTATCGGCTCTCTGATTCCCATACTCTGATGTTTATATTACTACAATAATAATAGGGTAATAACACGGATATTTCAATATGATTTTGTGCAAAAATTGTTAAATGCATTGAAAGCAAAGTCCACTTCATTTAATTACGTTTATATGCAGATGTTCATGTAATGTTTAACACTGAGAAAATCATTTTAGATGATTCTACATATATTTGTAGTTGGTGATATAATTAGCGGTGTGTTTATTAAGTATTAAACTCTAAATTTAAACAAGTATTTTTTTGCTCATTTGCTTTAGTTTCAATATAATTTGTTTAATCGTCAAACTTTAAAAAAACACGTATGAAGTAGTTGTCACAGTCACGATATCATACGTGTGGGAATTAACAGCTATAGCAACTTTTATAAACGTTTGTTAGGGGCGACACGGTATAGCCATGCATACATATATCAGTTTATGCGAAACAGACGACTATAAGAATGGTTTTCGGACATCACGTGTAATAAATCTTAGGGAAGCAGGTATTTTTTCGCGGGGTGGGGATGGCGAACATGTCATTAATAGTCGATGGGTGTTCGAGATCCAGGCGAGGTTATAATCCGCGCTGGTCTGATATTTACTTTGAATCTGGTCTTGTACTCGTGCTATAGGCAGGTAACGACCCGCAGAAGTGGAGCCCCAACTATAATAATTGCGGCTGCAGTCACGTTCATTGCTTGACTTAAAAACGCTCCGTTATTGCCTTGAATACGCAAAAGGTGGTAGTAAAAACACAAATCCATTTAAGACTGCATTCCACGTTTTATAATGTGTGCTGGTGGGTAGGTGAGTGTCAGTTTAACGGGAGTTTTATGGCTCTCCCTGACTTCTGATCTTTTTCATTAGTTTTTTTTTTTTTTTGGGGGGGGGTAAAGGGGGATTAATCTCTATTTTATCCTTTTCTTTATGCCTTCCTAATTTTTACTTTTATCCATGTTACCCCAGCTTTCCTCTCTATAAATCGCTCTTTCTCCACTGAT
>JAODJX010000083.1:1204318-1215156 GCA_026776945.1 Isichthys henryi
GAGATGGAGGGGGGGTGGGCATAAGGAAAGAGCCTGGCCAGCTGTCCCCCCCCCCCACCCCCCCAAAAAAAGCAGCTCCTAATCTACACAACCATGACAACGGCTAGAAGCAGGGACAGGCATTCTGCTCTGAACAGTGAGAGAGTGTTATAGGTTTTTATTTCTTGGGTGGGGGTTGGCCTGAGCGGTGGTGGGGGTGTCTAATGTGTGGAGCGGGATCGACTGCGCTCCAATTGAGAATCTCCCCACGTGAGCCCTGTCAGAACATAGACAGCGACTGACATGAACTGAGGGAGCATGTAGTGTAGCGTGCTTAGCACTGCTGATATATGTGCACGTTTTAAACTAGTAAAGACACACCAATTGAAATTTTGTGTGATTTTTGGATGTGAGATATACTTTAATGCTCATCTTTTGCTTCAAAATCTCACATTGCTTAGTAAAGATAAAAATTGAAATAATATATTTCTGACAGATAAGGTTGAACGGTTGTTTGGTTAGCGGTCTCCCCATTGGGGCCCATAGTGGATAGCAAATAAATAAATGCGGGGAAGAATGGTACCAGCACCTTGGTTTATTTAAATTAGACCATCGGCAGACCTGTCATTCACTGGCCCATCTCTTCAGACTGGTGCACGGTCTCTGTGAGTCAGTCTGTCAGTCATTAAGCTAGTCACTCACATGAGTACTGTTGGGATATTCATACCTACTACATTCTTTTCCAAAGCATTTCTCTGTCAATATATATGTTTTGGTGAATACTGGCTTGCAGATTTTGATATTAATAAACTTAATAGCATGCATATATCAAAGAGCACTCATATTCTGATAAATTTGTCTCCCCCATGTGGCGCTCTGAGAAACTGCAGAACGCTTACAGTGACTGCTGCCATTTTCATGTCCATAGTGTCCGTCATTTTTAGGTTGCAACCATCGCCACCTCGAATTCTGTAGACATCCTCAGTGTCAAAAAAACAAAGGTTGACCTGAGTGACACACGGTGGAGGCATTTGGTACTGCAGCTTCTAGTAATGAACTGACCTTCTAACACACCATATGGAAAAAAGTACTGGAACACCTGGCCATTACACTTACAGAAACTTCTATGACATCCATATGAAATGTATCTCCCTTTTGAAGCTGTAACAGCCGCCACTCTTCTGGGAAGTCTTTCCACAAGATATTGGAGTGTGTCTGTGGTTCTTGCCCATTCATCCAGAAGAACATTTGTGAGGTGAGACATTGTTGCTGGGCATGTAGACCTGGCTTGCAATCTCAATTCTAGTTCATTCCAAACGTGTTTCATGGGGTTGATGTCAGGGCTTTGTGCAGGCCAGTCAAGTTCTTCCACAACAAACTCACCCAACCATGTCCTTATGGATTTTACTTTGTGCATTGTGGCACAGTTATGCTGGAACAGAAAAGGTCCTTCCTTCCCCAAACTGTTCCCACAATGTTGGAAGCATAGAATTGTCCAAAATGACTTGGTATGCTGAAGCATTAAGAGTTCCCTTTAATGGACTTGAGGGGTCACCTAGCCCAACCTCTGAACAACAAACCCATACCATTATCCCTCCTCCACCAAACTTTACAGTTGGCACAATGAATCAAGCAGGTAACATTCTCCTGGCAACTGCCAAACCCAGACTCATCCATCAGACTGCCAGACAGAGAAGCGTGATCCGTCATTCCACAGAATATGTTCCCAGCGCTCCAGTCTACAGGTGTGGCGTGCTTTACACCACTCCATTTAACACTTGGGCACTGTGCATGGTGACGTGAGGCAAGGTGATGGAGCTGCTCGGCCGTAGAAGCCCATTCCACGAAGCTCCCGGCCCACAGTTTTTGTGCTGGAGTTAATGCCTGAGGAAGATTGGAACTCTGCAGTTATTGAGACAACAGAGCGTTGGTGACTTTTATGCACTATGCGCCTCAGCACTTGGTGACCCATCTCTGTTACCTTACATGTTCTGCCACTTCATGGCTGAGATTCTGTTGTTCCTAACCACTTCAACTTTGCAAAAATACCACTTACAGTCGACCATAGAGTATCTAGCAGGGAAGAAATCTCACAAACTAACTTATTGCAAGGGTGACATCCCATGACAGTACCACGCTTGAACAACAAGCTCTTCAGAATGACCCATTCTTTCACAAAAATTTGTAAACCTGACTGCATGGCTTGGTGTTTTATTTCATACACCTGTGGCAATTAGTCTAAATGAAACACCTAAATCCAATAATTAAGAGATGTGTCCCATTACTTTTGTCCATATAGAGTATCTACGGAACTCTTAAAGTGTAAAACTTCAGTGTCTACTTATTGTGGAAATTTTATCTTACTGTTGTAATTGTTACGTTTATTTTTCATTATATGTAGATACGCAATAAAAACATTTATGCTGCAATTGGTAACAAAACATGTGACTTTATTGATTAAACAAAACTGTACTGCAAACCCAGAAATACATGCACAGCCCCTGACATTTGGCAATATTTAATTTTCATTATACTCCACCCAGGAGTTAACTTGCATATCTTTGCTTGTGACGCAATGACACTCCTCCATCCATCCAAAGAAAGGCAAGTGCTAATAAGCTGTCTATGCTGTTCTTAGTGTTGTATTATGTGCGTGAAAATGTGTGTGCATTCAAATGTCTTACAATGTGCTGGTGTCCCACATAAAGAGCTCTTTTGTGTTATGCTGTGTGTTTACAGAGATATGTTCCACACCACTGCAGTCCCACTTAAATAAGCAATTATTTAAAATCACTGGAAAGAAAAACACCCCCATTATTCTCCAATTCCCTCCCACAGCACGCAAGATGCGTTGTTTAGATGGATTAGTGTCTTTAAATTCTCACAATAAGCACATAGCAGCTTGCGTGTTCTGTCATGAAGGCGCATTTCAAACAGAATATACCCCAGCATGTGCCCTGTACCCCCACGGAGAGGCTCTGGACTGGCTGGAACCCTGCACTGCAAAATTAGTAATGGGAGAAAAATAAACAGACGAATAGGAAAACTGCCTCAGAGTTGCCAATTAGCTTTAAGGGTTAACAAAAAAATTAGAGAAAAAAAATCAGACTTAACCTAGAATTTGACAGAAGAATTAAACACAGAAATAATGGCATATAATGCCACAGACTAGACACAGCTATCGGTAGCTATACACATACTGGTGAAGCGAATGCCAATGATTCATTTTCCTTAGTGATGAACAAAATGGCACCTCATGAACCATGTGCTGTATTTTTTCACCCCACTAGGTGGTGCTGTTGGTTTGCTTTAGTACATACTTTATGCCCTTATACAGAAAATTAATGGTTCATGAAGCATGATTTCATCCATTACTACTTTGCTTACCATTTTTGCCTTCCCAGACATATGCAGTGATGTTTTTTTCCACAAAGTAGAATCTTTATTAAGAAAACAAAATTCCACAATATTCAAAGACAATTTAAAGGGTCATAAATTCATACAAGAACATATTTTTGCTGGAACTCTTCAATGAAACTGTTCTGCTGACATCAAAACAGATAAAAATACTCTTGCTGATTCTTCTCGTGTTCACCAGCAGACAGGAAACATAAAATGCCTCACCGGTGACAGCATTTGAAGCGGCTGTGTGGTGGCACCGCATTTGTACTCAAATGCACATTTGGAGTCTTGCTGGATGCAAAAAAGCATGGAAACCCTGCATTCACAAAACAGAGGCTTTGTGTCTCGGGAATGACATCACCATTCGTTTAGTAAAACGTCTTCAGTGCTGCCATTTAGGGACAGGCTTGGACTCTCTCTCTCTCTCTCTCTCTCTCTCTCTCTCTCTCTCTCTCTCTCTCTCGCTCTCTCTCTCTCTCTCTCTCTCTCTCTCATGGGAGGCTGCCAAGATGAGCGCAGCCTCTCTGTGCACTATTGCATTTCTGCCACTGCAGCGTACTGCGCCGGGGCATACATACAGGCATGCAAACCTGGCACTGTAAGCATTTCCACGACGTGAATCAGAACGCGACTCAGCATATGTGCAGTGCTTTATCAATTCTAGCTGCTATGCATTGTACCCTTGTAATATAATCCCCACTGAATTGAGCCCCAAATGCAACCACCAGCTCTTTATAGATTACTGGGGTTTGCACGCAAGAGAACCATCCCCTTAGCGTTTTGCTTCACCGGTCATCTCTGCCTTTTTTCAAGTACGGCAATAGAAACCTGAATAATAAAAGGTCTTGTCACATGACCCTCCCCTCCAGTCACATTGTGCCAAAAGTCATTTTTTCTCTTGCTGTTTTTATGTCCCTTCCCACCATTGGCAAGAAACTCCAACCAGCCACAGATAGTGCCCCCCTCATTCCCTGCCTGCCGTCCCAGCCACTGCTCTGTAAAAGAGGCCAACAAACGCAGCGTCCTGCTCCTCCAGGCTGTGAAGAAAGGTGTTCCGCTCCTCCTCGGCCCACGACTCGAACCACTGAGACCACAGGCGCAGCTGGCACTCGAAGATGCTGGGTGGGCGATCGCGCACCTAGAGTGTGGAAAAGCAGCATGTAAGCCACCCCCAATCAGAGGACGTACAACCGCTGCCCAATCAGAGGACGTACAACCGCCGCCCAATCAGAGGACACTGAGATACATAGACATAAATCCACTCAGAGAGATGCAGTCAGGCTGATATGCCTCATGCCTTAGGTGACATCCCTTATGCCTTGTGTGTGGGGGGCTGTACTCGGGAGGGGGATTAGAGGCACCTGCAGTGTGTTGAGCTGCTCCAGTAGGGTGCACACCTTCCCCGGGACAGCCTTGGACAGCAGATCCTGCAGGAAGCGCTCCTTCTGTGCCGGCATCCAGCCCTGGAACCAGCTAAGAACGCACCTCTGCTCCTGCAAAGTCACGTAGGAGAGGGGCACCGGGTCCCCCCTTGGCCCCAGTTCCAGTGAAGTGCTGGACAGCTCCCCCAAGCTAGGGGGCACTGTGGAGTAGGGGGGTGTGGGGAATTCGGAGAGGCTGAGGGAGGCTGTGGGAGGCTGAGAAAAAGGCCAGCCCTGCCCGGCAGTGGGTGCAGTGCCCCGTACAGCAGCAGAGGAACCAGTGCGTGTTGAAGGTACACTGCCTAGAGATGGCGGCTGTACACTGGAGCTCTGTAACACTTGAGAGAACCAGGACATTCTCTAAAGACAGGGAAAAACGGTCAATTAACACGCCATTATAATAGAAGGTTAACGATAGGTTAACAGGCAACTCTAAGTTGGCCTTGTAATTGTGTGTGTGTCCTGCAGTGTGTTGGCGACTGTCCAGGGTTGGCTCCTGAGCCTAATGTTCCTGGGATAGGCTCCAGCCCCCCCGCGACCCCAGTTGGGATTGAGTGGTTACACTGATGGATGGTCAGCATAGTTCTAGATAAGGTTACTAATATGTATACAGGTTAGTATGGCTCAAAACATATTCAAGATAATTGGAAGTTTGAATCTAACAGACTAAATCAATCAAGTTACGCGTATTTCCGGTGCCATCGATTTCCTTAGTCAACATCACTGTTATACTGACATCAACGGAGCCGAAATTGGGATGGAGCGGAGGTGCAGCGTGATCTTTGACTGGGGAAGGGATTTTAGCCTATCATGGCCGCTTTTAAAATCCCGACACGATGCTTTTATGGAGATGTACTTGAAGACAGACCAGTTTCCCATCGTTGTTTTAGACATAACGTAGCTTCGTGTAAATAGGGTGTAATTAGACTCGACTCCCCCTAATTAGATACCTTATGGAATATATTTGCTATACTGGATTATGAGTTGAAAAACAAAAAGTGTTATTTTAATAAACAGGTATCTATGAAAGATATTTTCCCTTAAATCATACATATCGTCAGTACTACAGTTCTAGCTAGCTTTTTTGAAATATCAAAATGGCTGGCAATGGGAAAAAAATCTGATATCGTAATAACTGTTTTAAGGGAATACAAAACAACTCACCTCTATTTATGTACTTCTGAAATGTATTATCAAATAATTGTCTGCTTGCGCTGGTTCCAAAGTGCAGTCCGATCGTCTGAAACAATACTTCCTGATGTCTGATTACACACCGAAAGCATTTCGGGGACTAACCGTAAACCTCTTCAGATAACCGAGTCTCCTTGTTTGTTTTCGCTCCTCCTTATATCGCTCCTTTCATCACCCTTTTCGACATAATAAACAATGTTACTGTTGCAAACTGCGCTACATCCGGTAGCATTCAGCGATCGGCCGGGTCATGTTGCGCTGACCGTATCCGGTGCCGCCGTGCAGGAATGGCGTGCATTGCGCGATGTTACAAAACAAGTCCAGCTTATATTCATTCACCGTAACTCTTATAATAATTTACGATGGCCCTACCTTTCTTGTAAAACAAGACCAAATCATTTCCCCCCGTGAACCATAACCCTCGAAGCCACTCAGTTGGTAGCATTCTGGTGGTTTGGGGGCGGGGAGGGGGTTGTTACACCTTTTGACTGTATGTCTGTTTTGTCATGCATATATTTCTTTGTGGGCACCAAATCTCCTTACAATGTGATAAAAAAAACCTGTTATTTTGACCTTGTGGGGACCGTTTTTCCTTACGAGGGTGTGTAATCAAGATGTATTTTGTTTGGTTAATTAGGATAGGGTTAGGTAGAGGTTAAGGTTGTTATTGTTGGGATTACGGTTTTTCCCATAGAAATTAATGAATGGACGGTTCCCCACAAAGATATGTATACAAACATTTGTGCGTGTATGCGTTGTATTTTATATATAACGTGTGGGGCCAGTAAGAATTCTTACTGTGATAAGCACATGTTATTTTGACATTGTGGGGATATTTCTTCAGTCCTCACAAAGGGAAATTAAATTTTATAAAAATCTGTGAATACAGTCAGAAAAACAAAAGATCCCTAAAGTTTTGTGTTTGATTACTTATTGTTACGGTTAGGGATGACTAGGGGGTAAGGGTGTCAAGTCAAGTGGTAAACGGCAATGGGATATCCTTGAATCATTCATTCACATCTCACTGACAATCATTTCCTTCTGCCAACAATTCGGACATCACAGAGAAGAAAAATTCCACCCATTCATTGGTTATCCAAGGGAGCAGTGGTTCTTAACTAGTCTAGCCTCACGACCCATATTGCTCCTTGGTTAGAAAGTCACAACCCAAATTGAGGGTTAAACTTGACGACCAGGGCGATGGGGGGTATATATACTTTTTTTACCCACTGAAAATAGCCTCCTGACCCACCCCTGCAAGAAACAAAGGGCACAGGATAGGATGCTAGTCCATCACAAGCACAGACACCCAGACACACATTCGGTTATTTACACGCAGCTTCGTGTTTTGGGGAGAAATGCAAACTCTGCATACACAGAGGGATAGAGCCAAGTACTGAAAAGAGAACTACTGAGATGCGAAAGTACAGTACTAACAGCAAAGGTTCTGTTCCACTAAAACACAATCAAATGATGGATTCCCTGGAATTCTGCAAAGGACCAGCAACTGTATAGTGCTGGGTTTGGAAATTATTTTGTATCACCATGGCAATCGATCAGCAGCGCCTTTCCCCCAGGTACTGCAAGCAATGAACCCCAGACGACCCTCGCTGGATTAATTGCTCTTGGGATATTAACTAGGATCAGCTGGACACCTGTGCATGCTTTAGTTTTTTTTTTTTTTTTGTACTTTTTAAGCTCTCCCTTAATGTCCTGTTATTGCCGGTTTGTGGTGTGATCTTTGTATAATAAAATACTTATAATTGATCTTTGCTGTTCCAAGTCTTTCTTGTTCCTATTCTGGGGACACTTTCTGCCAAACAGCCTGTTATAAACAAGAAAGAAAACCCCCGAGGTTCTTAATTGTGGTATTTGTCTCACTTGTACGTCGCTTTGGACAAAAGCGTCTCCTGAATGAAGGTAAATGTAAAATATGAATGTACACTCATGACCCATTTATACATAAAAACGAACATCCAGTAGGCTATGTTGAATACTATGTATATTACACGTTTTAATTACTTAAATCAGTTTTTACCAGCTTTTACATATATCCTACGTACAGAATGGTGTATCCTACTGAAGGTACAATAAAATACTCGTCAGAACTGAGAGTTACACGGTATGGCTAAGAAATTAACGTGCATGAAATGGATATGCAGATAGCGGAAGACGCTATACATGCTTAGATTGCTTAAATCGCGTGTGGTTACCTATAATTAAATATTATCAACCCGATCGTTTAAAACATTTACAATATGTGTATTTACTATGATTTAAATTCAGAAAGTGTAGATTTGTGTACGCGCTGCTGGGCAGCCGCGTTCCCCGCGCTCTCTCCTCCTCTTCCGGACGCTGCCAAGCGATGACGTCGCCGGTGGAAGCCGCTGCGGCGGCCGGAGCTGGAGACCGAGCGAGGGGGAAAGCAAGATGGCGGAGCTCGAAGACGTTACGCTGGATGGAAGGCCTCTTCATTCGCTCCGGGTGGCGGATTTAAAGGCCGCCCTGGCGCAGCGAGGCCTCTCCAAAAGCGGACAGAAAAATGCCCTCATCAAGAGGCTCAAAGGGGTAAGCTAGGGCGCTGGTTTCGGCGCGCCGCACGAAGAAGTTTTGGATTTGGACTGCGGCGGCTAGCTGGAGCGAAAAGCCGAGCGACAGGCCGAGCGTCGGCGGCTCGGAGGGGAGGGCGGCCGCTCGAGTTTGTTTGTGTGTGTATTTGTGCGTGTGCTTGGAAAATGACTCTGTTATTGTGGCGTTTTTGCAGAATAGTTCCCAATACCGTTGCCCCGGGGATGGTTGGCTAGCTATATTTAGCTAAAGTTCGCCTGTCGAGCTAATCGAAGAAGCCCTGGCGGAGACTGTGGGCTGCCCTAACGTTAGCCGTCTGTCTGCGCTTATGTGTGTGTGTTTTTTTTTTTTTTTTTTGCATGTCAGTTTTAGTTAGTTTTCGAGTAATCGGCGGGATCGCGCTCCATGCGACCTCGCGCGGCGGCGGGGGCGCGCCTGCCCTCGGTATGTTTACTAGCCGAGTGGCTGGTTCGCGTGCCGTGTAAACTGGGCTGAATTTGTGGAGTTTAGTTGGATGCGTCCGGGAGCGGCGCCGTCGACGGGAGGGAAAGTGCGCTGCTGCCCGGGGGCGCGCCGCGCTCGTCTCCGCAAGCGAGCCGCAGTTTGTCGTGGACGACTTACCAAGCATAATAAGTGAATCCATATTTTTGCATGTCGAATTTTAATAGTGGAGAGTGTTGTTTTAATATATTTATATATTTTTTGGTCATCTAGAAATTGTTCAAATACATGACAGCTATGACGGCCTGTCTGATTGACTACCTGTTTACGTTTACTACGCGTTTGTTATGCTGGTGTGAATGTTTTTAGATACGATGCACTAATTAGTATGTCGTTCAGTGCAGTAAGCAGCTACGATCGTACTTAAGGTAGTTGGATTTTTACCTGTCGGTGATTGCTTTGTAATTTACTGACTAAAAGTTCCTGCTGTGAGGTAGCTGCATGACATACGAAAAGAGAACCGCCGAGTATATGTTCAACGGCTTACCGATGTAATACTTTAATCATTAAAAGGGAATTGCTTTGCGGTGCTTAATTGTGACGTTGTTGTGTCGGGACAGCACAAAGTGCAACGTGTTTTATTTATCGAATTGGGATTCGAACAGTAAAACCTTTCATGGGTTTAAGTTGATCCTTGTGCTTTTTCGTCACGAATTAATGTTCCACAATTTATGCTGCCTTTGCTATTATCCATGACCATGCTACAAAACCACGTGTTGGCAGTATTTAATTTTCCAGCGCAGGAAATTCGAAGTACCCTGTTACGTTGTTATTACACCGATTTGTCGCCATTGAATTGCTCCTGCAAACTGTGATAATTTTTGCCACATTTGAAACCTAAAAGTACAGTTGAACTAAATCATTAGAATTGTTCAGGAAACAGTAACGGTCTTCACAAAGCAAATGGGTGTTATAATTGGTTTCAGGGACTGGATTATTGCCCATACATGTGCAGCAGCTTAAATATTTACCTAAACGTAAATGCAAGCTGCTGTTGGATAGTGCTGGGGGTCTTCTAGCAAAACTCTGCTACTGACTATAAAAGATGTTTGTTTTTGTATCTGGAAACATAACCATAGTGTGAGATTAGTAAGGAACGTACAGGTGCCCCATGAGGTTGATTATAGGATCTTCTCGACACATTATTTTCCTCTAGCACCATTTCTTAACAACGCACTTTGATCACCTGTTAGGCCGCAGGTGCTGTTTTTGTCATTTGAAGTGAGAGGGTAGGTGGGTGGGACTCTGCAAATATTTAACTTCACCGAAAGGCGTTTTTATGTTTCCCCAGTGTGTGACTTTCCTGCGACGACACAGGCGCTAATGAATGGTGAATTCCTCTAAGTTTTAGCGGGTAACATTAACCTGTAATTGTGACACGACCCTGATACTTGATTTTGGTTTTAGACGAAAATACCACCCATGAAAAGCACTTTTTTTTTGGTGTGGGCGTGGTAAGATATGCTTATTCCCCAGGCACTGGTGAACCGTTCCTCGTTACTATACTGATAACTTAGAAATAGTCAGTGTATTATCTTTCGATGTTTTGGGGGAGTATAGAGGCTTTGCCTTGACCTTGAAAATGTTTTTTTTTTGCCATTTTGTATCCTAGGGCTCCATTCCTTTAATACTTTATTGATATGAAAGAAAGAACATTGTTATGGACCATGTGCCTTTGAACTTCTCCTGTCTGTCCTGCAGCTGCTTCAGGATGAGCATTTGAGGCCTTATTTACATGCTGCCTACTTTTTATTTCTGGTTAACTGTCAGCTCTGT
>JAODJX010000083.1:1221645-1238453 GCA_026776945.1 Isichthys henryi
AGAGGGAGCGGCAGGAGCAGGAGAGGCTGGAGAGGGAGCGGCAGGAGCAGGAGAGGCTGGAGAGGGAGCGGCAGGAGAAGCTGGAGAGGGAGCGGCAGGAGAAGCTGGAGAGGGAGCGGCAGGAGAAGCTAGAGAGGGAGCGGCAGGAGAAGCTAGAGAGGGAGCGGCAGGAGAAGGAAAGGTTGGAGAGGGAGCGGCAGGAGCAGGAGAAGCTGGAGAGGGAGCGGCAGGAGAAGCTGGAGAGGGAGCGGCGGGAGAAGCTGGAGAGGGAGCGGCGGGAGCAGGAAAGGCTGGAGAGGGAGCGGCGGGAGCAGGAAAGGCTGGAGAGGGAGCAGCGGGAGCAGGAAAGGCTGGAGAGGGAGCGGCGGGAGCAGGAACGGCTGGAGAGGGAGCGGCGGGAGCAGGAACAGCAGGAGAAGTTGGAGCAGGAAAGGCTGGAGAAGGAGCGGCTAGAGAAAGAGAGGCAAGAACTGGAACGAGAGAAAGCTTTGGTCCGAGAGAGGGAGAGCCGTCTACCACCATGGAAGCGTGGACGAGAGATTGGGGGATTTTCCTCTACCTTAAATCCAGCATCAACTCTATCCACTGCAGCAGATAAATGTGTGGAATCCATGGATAAGGACCTGGAGAGGCAGGAACCAGTTACAGCGCACTCCCAGCTGCAGGCACTAGGCGAGAATCAGCCGTGTATTCCAGTTTCACCCCAGTCATCCAAGAAGTTCCACTTCCTTCGGGAGAGCCGCCAGTTGTCCTCACCCTCTACCGCTACCCCAGTGATCAAGAGACCCCGTACCTTTTCTGATACCCCCCCTTCAGTGGAAAAGGAGGGTGGCAGCAAAAGTATTATTCCAGAGGGAACTTCTAGCACACAGAAGGACATAGACACAGATTTTCACACCTCCACTGTCATTGCAGACACACAGGAATTACAGAAAACACTCCCACAGCAGGGTGGCCATGCAGGACCTCTGCAAACTGATGATTTGGGGTCCCCTTGGCTGGATGAAAAGGGCATATCGACTAAGCTGTGTGAACCCAATCGACAAGTATCAGTGGATGAGCTCAAGCCATTAAAGGAAGTTGAATCAACACAGAAGGAGAAACAAAGAGTTGCTGAGGTACCTAAAGGAGCTCTTGAGCTTTCCCTGCCTGCCTTGCCCCCTTCACCTCCACCGGAAGAAGCTGAGGTGGGAAGAGAGGGTGAAAAAGAGGAACAGTCATCTCATTCTGATTCCTCTTCATCTGACTCGGATTCTGGGTCGTCGTCATCGTCTTGTTCCTCAGGCTCCTCCTCATCATCATCATCATCATCCTCTTCACAGGACCAAAGCATCTCTGTTTCCAGTAACAGGAAGGTGAGTGGTTTTGATGTCTGTCCTGAGTTTGAATGATGTCTTTGTGGTGCAGCTCAACACCCTGAAATACACATTGATTCTTTCTGCTCAGGTTATGGTTTGAATTTGAGCAGCATATTTGTAGCTGTGCATGTGAGGGAGATCTGTTTAGGTACATTGGTTGGCTACTTCAAGGTTTTTTTTCTTTCAGTGCCTGTAAAATGCTGTTTACCATTGACGACTTGCTCACCTCACAGGGACGCCTAAGCTGTCTCTTGGTGTGTAGAGTGTTTGGATTTGTCTCTGTATCCTAGGAAATGGTATTGTGGTGTTGGGCAGATAAGTTTTCTGATGGCTGCAGAGGCCATGGATAGGTTTTGTGTTTTTATGGTCATCATGACCATCTGTTGACCGATCTTGCTGTGGTGCTGGGGGCCTTGTATTCTTGGATAGTTCTGATTCTTGCATTTTCTAGTTTCGTTAGATATCTGATTTAATTCTTTTAGATATCGTTCCACACATGTTATAGGTGATCACTCAGTAGAGCTCACAAAATCTATAGCTCGACATCTGGGACATTCAATTTTTCACATCAGGCTACCAAAATGTGACAACATTCTGTGCAACAGAAAATATATCCCCTACGTAAAATAAAATTCCCTTCTTGATTTGTTTTTTCTGCACATTTGACTTTCTTTGTGAAGGAAAAACAAATAAGATATTGATGGTCATTTTGGGTCGTCCACTAGGAAGTGTACTCTTAAAGGAAGGTTGCATTTTATTGTGTAATCGCCTTACACTGCCATCTTGGTGCATCGTCGGTCATGGTAATGTAGTACTCCAGGTACGTTAATTCAAGCAAATGAACCCAAGTACAGTTCTATTATCATGCCAGTCATATTCCGTACACTGCATATAGTGACAACTAATTTTGTTATATAAACGTTACATAAAAGCAAATAATAATATAAAGAGAACCAATATTACTAGATGGAACCCATGCACAGTGAAAGCAAAATGGTTATGAGCCACCCACTTTCATTTATAAGGATATTGTTAATTGTCTAATATTTCAAACGTCATCGTAACACTGAAGTAAAAGAAAGCAACTAAAATTCTGGAGGTTTAATTTATTTCTGGTTCAAAAACAGCAGAGGAAAAAGTATGCATGAAATATTTCTGTGTATTCATGAGTAAGCACAAGTATAAATCTCATGCTTCTTAATCTTTTTTAGATTATCATTATATAATTTTCATCATATAACATTAAGCAATTACATAGTGCTGTAATGTTAACAGAACAGTCTGTTATTACAACATATCTGCTTTGTTAGTGGATGTTTTTAAAGGCAAATTGTTGATCAGTTTATTTTATCTCTGGATGTGCGGCTGCAGGAACTGTCTGAGGGGTTGTTTCTTTTTTCTTTACTCTTTTGATGTCTGAGATCAGTGCTTTTAATGGTTATCCAGTCATCTGTGATCAGCCTCAATGTCTACCTCACTGGTGTCGCGTTGCTGAATTTGCTTGAGTACATACATGTATATGTAACCTATACATTATAGAATGCCATCAGGGTCAAAACCCTCAAAAGTAATGCATCAAATTAATACTCCTTACATATCAGTCACGTGTTTTATGTGCAACTGTGATGTAGTAATTCAGAGAGTCAATTTGTGTGGGTATCAGTTTGGTGTTCATAGGATTTCTGGCTCTCTTTAGTGATCTATATCTTGGCTCAGCTAAGTAGTAAGAGCCTTTTTTTGACTGCTGCACAGTTCTTCGTTAATATAATTTCTAGCTTTTATAATTAAAGTTGCCACCCATCTCTTGCAATATGCGATCATCCCTTATTAGAAATGCTGCATCCCGTATTGTATGGCTGGCAGTTCTTTTTATAATTCAGCCAAAATAAGCTACGTTGAATGTTGTAAATTACCGTTTCGTTGCAACGCTAAACATAGTGCATCTGGTCCTTGTGCAAAAATGTATGTTACGATTTTAATGCTACTGTAGTGTCCATGTAATACAGTTTCAACAACATTGGTTTGGACATCGTAGGTCCAGTTTTACACATTTTATTTTCGGGAAATATATTGGAATTTTTTTGTCTTGTGTAGTGTATGTCAAATGCATAAAATGTGTATTTGCATTTTTATTAACAAATACGGTATGTATTACACTAATACTTAGTTTTTTTTTTTTTTATTTCAACAAAAGAGCTGTGGTTCCACATGGCTTATAGGATGAAATCACCTCTACATGAATTGGCAAATCTTTATGAATTTCTTTTTTCACATCTTTTCATTTTTTATATCTAGTGTTACCAGTACGTGTAGCATCTACATGCAGTATCTTGTATCAAGGTTAAGTGAGCATTATACTGTACCTTCCCGGCTGCCTGCTCTGCACATACTGGTGTTACCTCATGAGTTCAAAATCAATCCTGAAGAGTTTGTAGCCTTTTATCCAGGGCGCCCTCATCTATGAGCAGGCTGCCTTATGGGCAACTTGAAAAAAGTCCTTAAAATTGAACATTGGTGATGATGATAGACTACTCTCTCCCAAGTTCACTCCTGGTGCTTAGTTCATGTTGCCTCGGTCGTATATAGTGGCTGGTTTGCCGGATGTGAAATACGAAAGGCCTTTAGTATATGCTTTGGGGGTGGGGGAATCGATTCTGTCACAAATTGTGATTCCTTAAGGTGGCAATTTTAATATAGTTAAATACACATTTAAACATGGATTATTGAAATTGTTGTTCACATTTGGTACTGCTGATATATTTGCCCAGTTGCACATAGCCTGATTTTATTAAGGGACTGACATGCGCAAGTTTGGCATGGTGTTGTCATGAATGAGTAAACATGTGCAGAGACTTTTCCTGCACCATCTCAGTGCAAAGCCACTAATCATAAGTGTGTGAAATGTAAACTTTCAAAGAATATCTCTATACCTCTTCTCTGAGCACTAAGAACAGTTTCTAAGCAAATTATTAAAAACTATTTATACCTTGTTTGAACCCTTCCCTTGGATTTCACCTCACCCCGTGTCTTGCACTTTCACTGGCTGTAGCTCATCTTACGACTCATTGCCAATCGCAACACTCTTCACACTACAGGATTTGGAGTCGCTGACAGGTCCAGAAATGGACATCTAGAACACATCGGCAACTGTGTCCAGTTGCGTCTTTGAGCAATTGAGTGCCAATTTGCAAAGCCGAGCGAACACTAATTTGCCTCTGATCTCGGGGTTTTGTTGGCGATTGCCTAAAGCTTTCAGCAAGCAAAAGAATTGGGGCTAAAATTGTATATTGTAAACTTTAGTGTTTAGTTATTTTTTTAGCCCATTTCCTGGCAAAAACACACATTTGGATGATACCGTCTAAAATGCGTTAGCATGTTGGATGTGTTTCCAGAAAAATATCCAAGTTTAAAAATATCCAGTGTAACAGAGCCGACAGACATTCTTAGTCTTAACTATTCTCTCTGATGTTGACGTAATTTATTAGGAAGCCGAAATGTTTGCAGCCTATTGATTTAAGTGATGCGGGAGCATCTTTGAGTTCTCCAGGACTAGCTGTAGCCTAATTCGAAGCCACAATTAGCATAATGTTTTTCATGTTGAACGTCTGTTTATGAATTTAGGTTTCACTTCAAGAAATGTATTAATTTCTGTCACTGCATGATCCAAACTTAAAATGAGGTAACTGAAAGGTATATGATGAATATGTGTGCTATTACAGCCCTTATCTTTACTTAAAATGTAGACTTGAAATGCTCTTTAGCAAAATCTGTTTAAAAATTGTGATACATATCAATAAAATACCCATTCGGGCGGTCACTGCCGATTGCCACCCCTAATATGCTTCCACTTCGAATTTTGAAATAGTTTTTGTTTCCTCGTGTGTATATATACATTTTTAAACTGTCTTTTCAAAATTTGGGCTGCCATTTTTCTATGGATTAAACTGTCAACTATTTTACCGATTGGTCAATGTTAAGCTAAACTCCTTACACTCCTTAAATTAAACTGACTGTTTAATTTTTATTTGACAACATCAAACTGTTATTACGGGGCTTTACATAATGGATGCCAGCTTTTCGGCACTATATGGATATTTTCGCCCACAGTTCGATAAGCAAAATAGTAGTATGCCTAAAATATTCATGAGATGCGTATTGTGATACCCAGAAGTTAGTAATCTGCTTTAATTCAGCGTATTCTTACGCTTATTAAACTTGATTAGTGGAGCGCCCCATGCTACTGTTTTGGTAAATAATGGAAGCGATAAGCACTGGCGGTGAAGACAGGGACAGCTTCGAAACCACATCTTTTAAAAGTGGAAATATTGTGGATAAACAAGGTAAAAAGATGTTGGTGTGGTGGTACTTTTTGCTGATAACCAAAAAATCCTGATGGACTTTTAACAGTTTTCATGTCAGTTCACAAATTTTCTTAATAGTAAAAAAAAAAAAAAAAGTTCAATTAAAAATATTGATGTCAATGCATTTTCAGCGTCGACATCATCGACTACATCAATTCATCTCAGCAGCCCTAGTCAAAACTGATTTCGGGCTACCAAAATCTGAAGAATGCCTGCCAGAAAGGCTACGATGAATTTGGAAATGTTGTGAGCCCTGCTCAGGACGACTGAAACGCTGCCAGTAAAATGCATCACAGCAGCCAGAAGCGTTCCCGTTGGGACATTTATGTCTTTACAGTTGGAAAAGTGAAGCTTTTCACTTAGGTCTGATTTTTGGTTATATCAGTAATGTTTGGTTATGAAAAGTTACTGGTAAGACGTACATCAAGTCACTCAAGTCTGGCAGTAAATTTAGTTACATTTTTTATGGTAATATGCATGAAATTCAAATTTTGCTGATATTGTACATTTTTTAATATTAATATGTTTAAAATATGGGTAATGAATAGGCTTTTCAAGGGCAGGTCTACTCCTTACGTACCAGTACCATAAAAAAAAAAAAAAAAACTTTTTTGACTTGAGCAGTGGTCACCAGCTGGCGACTGGTCTGCATCTGGACCAAAACACATTTAAATGCAATCGTATGCCTGGTTTGTGCCGTTAAAATTGTCGTTTGTGCTGCTTTACTTTCATTACATTAATAAAATATTACATTAATTACATTAATGAACTTTAAAAACATTTGTAAGCGTAATCTATTGACGTAAATGCTGGCCACAAATGTTTGTGTTTTTATTAATTACGAAATCGTTCTCCTTTAGCGCATTTGTTGTGAATGTATATTTAACTCTACAGCAATATCTTCACCCTTACAGCTGCAGCAAGCGTTCACTTCAATTAAATACATTTACGAATGTTTTTTTTTTTTTAATAGTGTGTTTTTATTAGTTGTTGAGAAGTCATTCGCATTTAGTGTAAAAGTACAACCGACGTTTAATTCGCTGCAGCAGTGTGGGATAAAACATCTCTGTAGAGCTGCATGTACGTTGAAAAAAAACTTGTTTTAGATTACTATCAAGCTACATAGAAAGCTTTTCTTAATGACAGTTAATAAGAACACACGATAAAAAACATATGTGAACATATTTTATTGATGTGAGCTCTTGCTGTAGTGGAAGGGTCAACTTGAAGCTAATGGGGTTCCTTGAAACTGCATCATTAGCCAAACAGCCGAGCGATACGTCACAGGGGAAGAATTTGGACGGCGGAAGAAACTGGACACAAATGGAGTGCCAACTTACGGCTGGTGACATCACGATGTAAACAAACATTTATATCTCGGAAACTAAAACGGCCCAAATGAAAATTTCAATGGCATAAATTGGCACCAACGATTGAGACCGGTTTGGTTAAAATCTGAAACTTATGGGGGGTGGCCAACTTCATGCAGGACATGATGGATTCTTTTTTCTTCTTCCAGTGGACCATGGCTTTGTGATACTGATGGAATTTAGCCCTCGAAAAATAGTTGGAGTCTCTTGGGCTAAAGTATCAATTTCCAGTTTAGTGGACTTAAAAAATCAGTTCGACATCTGAAGGAGAGGTTGTTGATTTTGCTGCTTTAGCACATCCCAGAGGCTTTTGAGTGCCTGAGGACTGCTGGGTGATTGCGAGGAGGTGGTTAGATGATTGTTCAGCTTTGAGGACCATAAGGGTGCTAGAATCATCAGCTGGACCTGTCACTCAGTGCTGTGTTCTGTCATGTCTTAGGAGCTAAATTAAGAAAAGTGGACTGTGAAGCCGGAACTTTGTCCTAAGGAAATTGTTCTCTGACTGTCTGGATGTTTCTTAAATGACCTTATGTATAGAACTCTGATATCATGAAGCTGTTATGTCGGTGTATCTAGATATGCTATAACTTTGTGCCAGTGTTATGGTGGTAAATATCACATGTCTTCATGGCCTCATTTACTATTTAAGTCAGTTGCTGATGAATGACCTTTTTTATGCTGTATATCCACACATCTCAGTCTGCCAGCACTTTGGGAGAGACCCATGACAGCAGGAAACCAGTGCAACCAGAAAGCTCCCTCAAAGCCACTGTTGGGCCACAGCGCAAGAGGACAACACGGGAGAAGGAGGACGGCGTGTCCACAGAAGTGAGACATAGCAAGGTCAGCCTCATATATTGGCAGTGATGACTGTGATGTCCCCTTCCCTATGCCGAGCAGAAAAACCTGAGTGTCACTGTCCCATTATCTCCAGAAGCCACGTGCTGAAAGGACAGGGGAAGAATGGAAGGACCGTGATAAGGAGGATGATGATGCAAAAATGGAGGTTACTCCGAGTCATTCATCCAGGTTGGTCAAAGTCAAAATCATGGTCACTGCAAACACTGTATGATTCCAGTTTAGGTGGCTAGGTGATTTTCATACAGGCACATGCAAATTCATGTAAACTGATCCTATGAGAGTGCCTACATGATGCCGCTTGCATATGGTAAGACCTCTTTAAGAGTATCTGTTTACTTCATATAGAAAGCAATCACGTGCATTATTCAAGATAAAGCCTAAACCAAAAATTTGGGTTTAATGTGTGACTGGGCAGGTTAAGCCTCTGTGCCTGTGATTGGTAGGTTGTTGGTTTGAGCCTCAGCAGAATAGTCACTTGTCCGTGGGTTTGTGTCTCAGGAAGGGCAGGATAGTGTAGGCAAACACTGCCCCATGGGGATTAATGAAGTCACTATTACACCAGCCCTGCTCCTACTTATTCAGGGGCTAGACATTTGAAATGCTGCTCACACATGCCCACTAGCGCTGTTTTTTTTGGGTGATATATTTTCTCACCACCTGCACATGTATACCGTTTCCATGTATCCTCCAATGCCAGAGCCCTGCGTTTGGTGTGGTTATTTGAATTCATTCATACGAGCTTCCCACGGGCATCTCACCTGCCTGTAAACTGTGAGCACAGAGCACTGGGAAGCAGCCTGTTCCCACTACCATCCAGAACAAGATTAAAACCGCGGACAGCTTTGGTGTATATGCATGTATGTATGCTGCATCTTTACATGGGAAATGCGATTGCGTTTTTATAGTGTAGGCATATGCAGAAGGGACTCGTGTATAAGGAGGAACGTGTTTACTGATATACAATAAAAAAGAGGCCATGTTTTACAGGTCAGCTGGATTCAGTTCCCCAGTTGCACTGAAATGTCCAAATGGATGGATGAATATTGCTAGATACACACCAGCTTCATATCTGAGCAATTGAACTACTAGTTATGTCTAATCACCTTAATAGGTATTTGTGCCACTGTTTAATACAGGGAACTGTCTCGTGAATATGCTGTTTTGGCTTAGTGCTTCTTTTTGTTAATTGATCCCGAAAACTTCTGGAATTAAGATTATTTCCCCCTTATGTTTTAAAGGTAATAAATCAACCGGTTTTTTATACATATTTGCTGGGCAGTTGTAACTTAGCGCTCGGTGAAATCTTACAAAAGATTGCCGTTAAAATGCCCGAGAGGCATTGTATGCAACCTGTGGCGATAGATGAATGTACTGGTATGTGTTACTATTAACGCTTTTCCGTGCACCACTTCACTTATTTTCCAGTGCAGACTTAACAAAAAAACCACCCCCAGAATCCGCCAGTGGTCGGTTTTTATACCGGTAGTGTGCCGGTTTGGCTATTACGGTGTGGAGCATGTGAGCCAGTGTTTTTTTATTTTTTTTTTTGTCATTTTATTTTTAGAAAGTTAATGCAATTGGTCTGATGTTGAATTGATCTGTATCAGATTCTTGTATGAAAATCGAGTTCGGAGATGGTGTCGGTGCCCTGTAGGTTCTCAAACATAGAAGCTTTTATACGTAATTGTTTTGTAGAAAATAACGACGCATTATGGTCATTTTTATAGAAGTTTGCAACGACTTTTAGTTTCGCATACAGAAATAAACGTAGCACTAAGTTTTCATAAAATATTTTAGAATATGTTACCGTACTTCTAGTCAGGCAAACAGCATGGGCAGCCCGGCAATGCATCGAAGCGGGGTCCTTGCTGTGTTTCGCAGCCTTTCGCGCATTTCAACATGGCTGCTGTGCGTGCTTGGTCACGGTGATACCAAAGCGGCGTATACAACCGTAATTCTGGCCGCGGTCTATATTTGCCAGAGTGAAATAGGCCCGATCGGGGCCAGAACTATCGTTGTTAATTCGGACGGAGCAATAAGTGTGATTCGGACGTAACAATAATGCTGTTCGAAACCAACAAAAGCGGGTAAGGTATCCAAGCAAAGGAGAGATGCCTGGGCTTTCGTACTCGTATCACTGCAACGATGCCCTTTTCAGAGCGACGCATGTATCGCGGTCCGCGCAGCCTCTCGGCGTCTCCTCGCCTCTTTAAACAAGCGTCTCCGGGCTTGCGGTGCATTGGCGTCTGCGTGTGCGATTGAGTGCGCTGGTGGCGGTGGGTACCGCCGGTAATTCATTGTGCCTCGAAGCATGCTTCTTTTGAAATATTTAAGTGGCCAATGCGGTGAGCGTCTGATCTTCGGCGCTTCACTGAGTGGTGCACCTTCTTACTGGATCATAAGTTTTTGCACCCAGTATTCCATTCGTTTTGTTTCATTTCTCGTTATTTCGCGCATGAAAGCTAACATTTTCATTGTTAGTTGCAGTTTAGAAATAAGTGGTTTGATAACGGGCTTACGTTTTGAAATACTGAAATCCTTGAAATTTTGAAATGCCCCCCAAAACTCAAAATTCGATTACCATGTGACTCCATACTTAACAGTTTAGGGAAAATACCCAATTTGTGTTTGAATGCTTAGTTACGCCATAGTTACTACTAATTTAACCCCGTTACAGCACCCCAATTTTTCATTGTACACGACAGGATCTATTTTCCTTTGCTTTCAAAGCTTGTCTGACACATTCAGTTCTCATTTGGTTTGATTTGAATCACTTTCTGTCATCATTGCACACAGGAAGCTGGCAGTGCTGGGCTTTATCTTGTCAGATGCTAGCCTGACTTGTGCCTGTGTTCTAATGCTGAGCTCTGTCGTCTCTGTGTCAGAGAGGTGAAGCAGGCTACAGCAGACGTGCCTGGCCCGGATATAGAGGTGGCTTCAGATAGCAACGAAGGGCCCGCAGAAGAGGTAAGTCCAATGGGGATGGAGTGGAGGCGTGCAGGAGCCGGGGGGGGGGAGATGGCACTGGTAGGTGTGCTGTGTGAATGCATAAGCTTACAGGTCGCAGAACACAACATTCACAGCTAACACTTATAATGCCTGCAGGATCTGATCTTGATGAATAAATTTGTCTTTTTAACCCTTTTCATGGTATGATCAAGGGGCAGTGCTGCAAGCAGGTTGTTCTCTACATTTACTAATAATGCGCTATAACACATACACCTTGTCTTGTCTCCCTAACCCCCATTCTGTTAGTGATATTTTTGCATCTATTAGTCAGCCCTTTTATAAATCTTGACTCGGGCCTATTTTCCCCACCTGTTGCCTCTCCCCTTCATTGACGTCGCCTGCTTTAATAGGATGTCTTTATCCTAAAGAACTTTAAGTTTTTCCTGCCGCTGGTGTGATCGTGTTGTTCTGTGAAAATGAGCTGTTAGGGGTGGCAGCAATTAATGAGATTTAATATTTTAATTGCATTTCTAACTTTGTTTTTCACCACCATGAGTAGTTCTGTGGAAAATTTGTTCCCGTTTTATTCCTGTCTATAGAGATATTTTCTTTATTGGGATATTTAAGCAGTTGTTACATTGTTGTTTGTGCCCAGTGCAGGTTCTCGGTGGCAATTCGCCAAATTGCTACTGGCAATTTTAAAATGTGAATGACGCATTTATTTTTGCGATCATTTTGCCACACTCGTGAAGAGCAAACTCACAATCCCGATCAAATCGGTTTTCTGTGTGTGTGTGTGTGTGACACTAAATATGTTTTTGTGAAACACTGTTTCCTCTCCAAGTTTCCTCCAACATTCCGATATGGCTGTGACATTCACTTGCACCAGTGGGTGGGAACTAGTGTTGGGTTGTTTGCGAATGGTCCGCTGTTAGAGACGCCTCTTAAATAAATGTATGAATGATGAGCAGTCTCTTAATCATTCAAGCACTGTGTGATGAAGCGCGTAAGGCCTTCACTGACAGAGAGGGTTCAAGAAGCTTCAGTAGTTTGCTTGATTCATGCCGATAAGTACAGCTACCACTCACCACGCTGCTGCTACAAGCTAGGTTAGCATGCTACAGAGGGTGGGAAACCAAAGGTGCATAATACAAAATGTCTGTCCATACATTCCAGATTTAATTCTGACCTTTACATGTTGTATGTCGTCTCTCTAAATTAACTAAAGGGCGCTTTGGGGAAATTGGTAATTAGGGAAGGGAAACATGCACAAAAATGCCTTTTGTATGTGGATAAATTGCTAGACAACTCCAGGCTAATTTCCTCCAGATACACGGTATCACGGCCACGCACCTTTGATCCTTTTGCGTCTGTAGAAACCGTCCTGTTTTCAGCAAGAATGATTTTGTGACAAATACATTTTATGCATGGTTAAGGAAACTCCAGTACAGGTAGCCTCAGTGGATAATATTTTAGAATAGCTAGAGAGACCCCTGGCAAGTGATTTACCTGTGTGCATGTTGTGGGATAAAGTATAGTGTTGGAGAATAGGTAGTCAAAAATCAGGGATCTTTCAAAGCAGTCTGGCCTGGCCACTAGGGGGCAGTGTCCCCGTGTCTGTTCAGCCTTAAATTCTTGCAGCTGTTCTGACATACCTAAGATCCCTGTCTGAGGCGGAATAGTACAGATAATAATGAGCATTCTCAAGTTCACCCAGCTCTTAAAGTTGATCTCTAGCTCTCAGTTCTAAATTCTGGCTGGCGTTGGTCGCTTTTAACTGTCCTTGTATGCAAGGATCATTTACCGTGTGACTTGGTGATGCTTTTTCAAAAGATCTGGGCATTTTTTATTTTTTTTTAAGTCCTATAACCAGGTAACTTTGGGAATGCAGTGTAGTTACCATAGATCAAATATGACATACAGCTTGGTTGTTTACTGTTGGCTGTGGTGTCTGAAGTGATTTTTCTCTTCATGCAGTGGAACATTCCTCTGTGCTCTGTTCAGAGTTCTTGCCACCAGTGAGAGCATAAGGCTTCATTATCTTTTGGAGTAAGCACTTAAATTTGTTGCTGCCAATTTAATTTGAGCATTTCATAAGTAACAGAGTTGCTTGTCCCTTAACCTAAGTCCTAGTAGTGGAGACCTTATGAAAGGCTTTAATCCTGCATTTTCTGTGATAGAGCACTGCATAGCCAGCAGTGAGGAGACCTTATGAAAGGCTTTAATCCTGTATTTTCTGTGATAGAGCACTGCATAGCCAGCAGTGAGGAGATCTTATGAAAGGCTTTAATCCTGTATTTTCTGTGATAGAGCACTGCATAGCCAGCAGTGAGGAGACCTTATGAAAGGCTTTAATTCTTTAATATCCTATTCCATTGGGTCAGAAATGTATCCAATCGTGTTACTAATTGTTTTAGGAAGCTAATGCCAGTGAAACTCATTTCAAAATCAAACACACCCGTACCAGTTAATAGCAGCAGTATTTTAATTAACGGGATCCATTGTAGCAGCTTGTGTTCAGTGACTAATAATCTATTTTTACTAGATAATATAATGTAAACCGTGAATACAGGGGGACTGCTGTACTCATTTTTCCTTATTTCTAAAGGCTACATATGGTAAGATAAAATAAAATGGCCTGCTTTAAAGATGAATCTCAAATCAGTTAATGATTTCAATATTTAAGAGTAGCAGCCGCTTACTTTCACAAGAAAGGGTCTTGGCTTTTGGTAACAGGCCTGTGCTTTTCCAAGAAACACAGGGAGATTTTTATTATTAATGACCACCGATCGAGTAATTTAAACTGAAAATCGACCAATTTTAAATCGGCTGCTGACCGATCAAAGCTTCTAACGATTTGTATGCCCTGTGATGGACTGGCATCCCCTATAGGGGGAGCCCTTGCGAAGTGCCCTGTGCTGCCTGGGACAGGTGCCAGACCCTGTTGTGACCCTTATCAGGTTAAGTGTTTTGCAAGATGCATGCTGCTGATGAATGGGTGCTGTGCTTAGTGTAATAGGCTGACATGCTTTGGTAGCAGGAAGTGACTTCATGTTACGGCCTCTCAGGCATTTTCCAGCAGTATACCACAGTGATCACAGTCAAGGCAGTCTAGTGTAACTTATGTCTCTTGGTGCCTGCATGGCTGGTCCTGTGCTGTCAGTCACCGGCTCCAGTCTCTAGAGCCCTTTAGACAATAAACTGGTGCTCAGGTCCTTCTGTGAATAGCAATGATATTCACCTCCTTTATAATTCATTTATATTTTTATATTTGGTGGCTTTATACTTACCTGGTTCGGGCGATAACATCATCACCGAGGTGGTTCACGCTTCCCGCTTGGAATTCCCTCCCTGATGTGGGAATCTTGACTGCATCGGTTCTGGTTCTGCGTTCGTGCTCTCCTCTGTTTTTTTCCTGTGGAAAACCAGTTCGATCCCTGGCCTTGACAGAATAGTCACATGTCCGTGGGCCCTTAAGCGAGGCCCTTAACCCCCAGTTCTTAGGGTGCCGCACGTTGGCTGACCCTGTGTTGTGACCTCGAACTATGTAGAGCAACATGGGGCAGGAGAAGAGAATCCCAGTTTACCTGTGCCTGTGCTTCTGCAAATAGCGAATAAAGGATTTATCATACTGCTTTTATAACCTGCACATGAATGTCTGTGGTACATGCTGCATTAATGGCAATTCCTTTGTTTTGGGGGGATAGCAGTATATTTCTGTGGTTTTTAAACCTTACCCATTCACCCTCTTTCTGTATCTCTCTGCCCTCCTCTGGGACCTCTCGTTCCTTTATTTTCCCACCCTTTCAGAGTGCCACAGCGAAAACATTCCCGGTCCGCAAGATCTCACTGAGCGGTGAGTGTCCCGGCCCTTTTTTTGTTATCGCTTCTGTGACACAAGCAGCCTCTGGACGCTCAGCCTCTGCCCCCATCCCCCAGCAAGCGGAAAGCTGTCTCCGGGAGCCGCCCCTGCTGCGACACCCCCGGCCGCCCCCCTCGGCTCGCCGACCGAGGCGGACTCCGGTGCTTTGGCGGGGAGGAAGAGGAGATGGGGCTCCAGTACTGCTGTCACTGCCAAGAAGCCTTCCATTAGCATCACTACAGATTCGCTGAAGGTGGGGAGCGGCTTATATTCAGTTTATTCCAGGTTATTGGTTACAGTAGCAAAATTTTGCAGTTCATATAGCCAGCTCGCTTGTATTTATCTGCATCGATGTCGCCATGCATGAGGCTTATGGGGCATTTCCCACAACCCCCCAGCTGTGCAGCTTCCATATTTGCCGGCGTGCATTTCGCCCACTGGTCCATCGCAGCCATTCTGGCCTGCAGACACACAGTTAGCCGTTAGCGTAGTCCTGGCAGTGCTTGCAAGGACGTTTTTGCTTTTGCCTGATTTGCACATCTCCTGATAACTGGTCCACCCCACCCACTTTAGTCCTTGATCCCAGACATCAAGCCCACAGGGGGGCAGGAGGCCGTGGTGGAGCTGCATCCGGATGAGGGCCGGCTGTCTGGGGACGAGGAGGTCGCCGAGCGGGAGGAGATGGGAGAAGCTGAGCTGGACAAAGGACTAAAGATCCAGCGAACCGTCACACAGGTTGGACGCTTTCCTGGTGGTCTGCCCTGGCCGTATCTGTCACCCCTCTGTGGTGTGACGCGTAGTCTATGTTGGGCACTCAGTGCGATTAATCCCCTCCCCCTCCATTTCGCCTGTTCCCGCCTCCTCCAGTCAATGATTGTATTTGTTCGGTAACAAAAGCCATCTTCTCCTCCTCCTCCTGTCCGGCCGCCCCTCAGGTGGTTCCCGCTGAAAGCCAGGAGAATGGACAGGAGGAGACGAGAAGGGAGGAGGACAAGGAGCTTCCCGAGATCGAAAAGAGCCAGGAGGAGTCCAAGGAGGAGAACGCCATCCCCATGCCGGTGCCCTTGGAGATTCAAGCCCCCACGGTTGCCTCTGAGGCTGACATGAAGAAGGGTGAGCTGGGAAGGTCGATTCCGCCGGACCAGCTGTGCAGAAGCATGTCCACAGTCCATTTTCGCTGTTCTGCCCACGTCTTTCTTGCTCATTGTCCTCTTTCCCTGTTTCTCAGTGCCGCCCAGCGACACGCTGCTGCGTCGCTCTATCAGCCAGCAGAAGGCGGGCGTCTCCATCACTATAGATGACCCGCTTCCCAGCACCAAACAACCTTCACCCCCCCGCGGCAAAATCACCAACATCGTCCACGTCTGTAACCTGGTGAGAAACTGGATGCCGGCCGGCCACTCTGTTGCTGGATGCCGCGAGGGCGCCCCCCCCCTAATGGCGTATTCCCCCGGCAGCAGCGTGATGTTATCCTCTTCCACATCTTCCCTGTTTTAGGTGAGACCGTTCACCTTGGGTCAGCTGAAGGAGCTGCTCAGCCGCACGGGCACTCTGCTGGAGGAGGACTTCTGGATTGACAAGATCAAGTCGCACTGCTACGTGACGGTGAGGCCTTGACCCTGCATCCCCTGGCCCCCCCCACTCCTCCGTCCTCTGCCCCTTTGCCTTGTTCTCATACCAGCCCCACCTGCCCTGTCTTTAGTACTCCAGCACAGAGGAGGCGTTGGCCACAAGGTCTGCCCTGCATGGGGTGAAGTGGCCCCAGAGCAACCCCAAATTCCTCAGTGTGGACTTTGCAGAGAAGGAGGAGGTGAGTAAGCTCCCCCTTGGTCCGGCCGCGGAGAGGCTATGCTGCGCCTAACTTTCCGGTGATAAGGCGGCGTTTCTCAGCCTGGTCCTCAGGGACCTCCGAGCGGTCTTCCCTCTCCCCGGCCACTTCATCCAGCTCCTCTGGGGGGACCCCGAGGCGTTCCCAGGCCAGCCGAGAGACACAGTCTCTCCAGCGTGTCCTGGGTCTTCCCCGGGGCCTCCTCCCAGTGGGACATGC
>JAODJX010000083.1:1283707-1306987 GCA_026776945.1 Isichthys henryi
GCCCCGGTCAGCAAAAATCTACTAAGAGGGACCTATCAATAAGGTTCCACCACGGAATTCGCTTCTGGCTACAGGCTAGTTGTATTGTATTTGGGTTTGCGTTACTAAGTAGTTTGCAGTGCTGCTACAGAAAAATCTGGCATCATAATTAGCAGTAGTGAATAGTTTTCTTGTCACGATTGGATTCAAAGAGATTATTTAAGGCAAGCGTGGAAGGGGTATTAAAACTGCGAAAGCAAACCTGATTAGTCAGGTACAAAAGTTGTGATTGTACACCGTTTCATTTATCTATATGCAGTATATATTTTTACCGCATTTTCACATTCATGGCAGAAATTTTAAATTTTTCAGAATTTCTTTCAGGTTGTGGTCCTGGGAAGCAGGGCTATTTCTAGGATTCCATTAATGGCAGCGGGGCATAAGAGGGGCCATTTTTCATACAGAGGCGCCAACCTTACAATTAGCTAATTTGATATGTTTTGAATGGGTGAATGACAGGGGAGGGGGCATTCTGGGAAACCATCAGTTCTCATTTGGGGCCAATGTCTCTGTGCCTAAAACAGGGTGTGATGAAATCAAGCACAAAAGTAAGAGATGCCAGGAAACTGAAAAACAAATAAAAAGCCTCCATGTGTCTGTAAGTACAGGAAGAGTGGAAGTTGCTCCGAGGTCATTGATCTTGTATTTGCTGTATAACTACACCACAGGGAAAATCGAACATGAGAGCAACACAATATATTAACAACATTTCATCATTTCATTCACTTTCAGTTTTTTTCAATTCAAGCTAAAATTTATTTACAGTGCACGCATCAAACCACAAAGGCTGACGAAAGTGCAGTACACAATCAAAGGAAAACAAGCTAAATCATTTTTATCAGACACCCTAGGGGACCAAGTGGGAGAGCAGGGCTGCAGGGGGCTGGCAAGGTAAGATGGTGCTGGCATTTAAAAACAAACCCTAATACCCTAAAATCGACTGCATGGCGACCCTTAGCCAGAAATACATTTAAGGAGGGGAGGGTCAGTCTCTGTAGATTTTGCCGAATGCTGGTCCCCGTCTCTCATTTCGTTGACCAAAGGGTGGGACAAAATTTTGTAATTTTACAACCTGACTATGTGCCAAGTCGTTTGTAAACACATTTTTTGGAGGGGGGTAAAACTCATTATTTTACTATGTGGCAATGAACAGAGGTTAGAATGAGTGTCATATGGTCACACATGTATGGGGTGTTAATTCCAAGGGGCCCTGAGTGGGTTAGAGGTCAAATATACTTTCATGGGGCCCAGAATCTCTAGCGGAACTCCTACTTGTGTGTGCACATCTGGAGTAGAGCTGCAGCGTTCTGGAAAAGTTTAATGCAACAGGAACCATGCAAAATTCAGGTGGTCATTAAACCACTGCACACAATACAGGAATTAATCTGTTACTTTACCTAAAAAGCTTTTGTCTGTGTGCATTACTGTGATCATAACGCAATACAGTGGTCATTTTTGAAAGTAAGCATAAATTAAACGTATGCATGTAAAATTGATCAATGCTAAAAAAAGCACTGACCAAATTCTAAACTTATGTTCTCTTTTATCCTATTTTATTTATTTCAATTCCATCGCTGCTGTGACGGTTTTCCCGCATCATCGATAGCATGTCAGAGCGCATGAATTAAACCTTAAACATATGTTTTGTCAAGGTGCTCCGCCACCGCCTTCCGGTTATTCTGTATTTGAGACTTGATGCGGATATGTTGACGTTGTATAATAAGATGTTAAGGAATTTAGTTTGCAATGCAAATAATAATAAATAAGAGGTGTTTTTGAGTTTGCATATTAAATACAGGAACTCGCCAACGAAAAGTGTATTTACATTCAGTACAATGCAGCCTGTACAACAAAATGCAACTGCCGATGCTGAAGTTGGCTATTTATTCGGATTTTCCGGTAAACTTAAATGCTGCGCTGCCGAATGCAATGACGCGATTCCGCCTGTAGGGGGATGCATTTAGCGAGGCTTACCTTCAGAACGTGTTACCAGAAGACTGCCAGTTTCAGTAACAGTACGTGTATACTTTATTAGAAAAAGAGAAAATGCAGACGTTTTTCCGCTCCCAAATCAGAATTATCTCTGTCTGTCTGTATGTCTGTCTGTAAGAATACCTTATTATTCTGTAAATAAACAAAAATATTCTTTAACCTTAAGCACCTGTACAGAAATTTTTATTTTGTACATTTTATTATCTTCATTTCCATATTATATATCACTGCATCAGTGTCCATTCTTGGTATTCCTGTCGACTTTTGCTACGTTTACTCCTGTTGTCCAGGTGCTGACTGCAAGTTGTTCAATAACGTCAAATGTCTATCAATATGTATGCGAGCAAAGTACCCAGCTGGATTTAAAGGTGACCAGGCAGAAATCAAGTGATATAATTTGTGAACATGAAATACTGTCATTCATTCATTAAAAAAATGGTAGATATAAAAAATGTCACCAAATGTGAATATAAGTCATGTCCCCTGTTAGATGTAAAGGTCAAAACAACTTAAACCAGTCTGTTTATAAGGGAAATTACTTTCAGACATTTTAGTGGCCCAAACCCTTTAAATTCCTGGGCCCCTGCCTGGAAATCATCACATAATGTTACCCTTTAAAAAGTCACATTTTTGTTTAAATGTAATATTCTGTCATGAAAATGTTTAAGCCCTTGGACTTTTGTTTGGATATGATCAAGTAATGAAAACCAATGTAAATACAAAGTCATAACTTACCTTTTGATGGTTAAAAGTAAATAGAATTAAGTCATGTTATTTTCAGATGACATTTTCTATCGTGCTTAAGTGAACTTCCAATCGATCACGGTATTTTGTTCGTGCTGCATTCTACCGGGAAACAATTAGAACATTATTTATGTTGTTTGTTCCGTGAATTTTTGTCTATGCGACAAAAGAAATCACGTCCATTTCATATGAAATACAGAAATGAAGATGATAAAATGTGGTCTATGGTGTCTAAGGTTAAAGAATATTTTTGTTCATCTACAGAATTATAACGTATAGAGACGGACAGAGATAATTCTGAATTGGGAGCAGAAAGACGTTTGCATTTTCTCTTTCCCTAATAAAGTGCACACATACTGAAACTGCCCCGATATGTACTTCCCTCAAAATGGTAACAAACCAGCCGAATCGTGCTCAGTTAATACGCATCGAAGGCCAAATGAAGTTCTGAAGGCAAGCCTCGCTAAATGCGCCCCCCTACACTCGCGATCGCGTCATTGCATCCGGATGTGCAGCATTTAAGGTGGACCGGAAAATCCCAATAAGGAGCTGCGAATTAGTGATGGGAATTCCGGCTCTTTTAAGAGAGCCGGCTCTTATGGCTCTTTCGACTCCCAAGTGGCTCTTCACATTTTTTTGGTTCTTAAATGAATTTATTACCAAAATAATGTAAAATTATTAGTGAAATGAATTACTATGGTTGGAAATCACATGCAATCATTTTAGCCAATTCCTCATCAATTGTTTTCTGTTTTACTGGAGTCATAGCTTTTTGGACAAACTGTCTCATACAGCTCTAGGTTGTAGGTCTAGGTGGTTGTGGTGCTGTACTGGATGACGGTGTAGACATTGACAAACTGGCACTTTCAACAGTTGCAGTGGACAAACTGTCACTTTCCTTAGTAGCAGGTTCACTTGCTTTCCTTTTTCTTCCCACTGCACTGATGGATGTACATTTCTCATGTGCCAATGCAGGTTATTTGTAGAGCCTGTTCGATATGAGATTTTAACCTTGCACGCTCTACACTCTGCCTTTGTATTACCAATGTAATTGAAATGTATGCAAATTTTACTCCGTTTCCTGCAGTAATTCATTTTGTCGCGCGCGTCTCCTTCCCTCCTGTTTCTCTGTGCGTGCGATTGCTGTATTTATCTATGGGTGCGCTCGACTTCACGCAGCAGTATGCAGCGCTGGCTTAAAGCAATACATCATGGTTAGATTTTTTTTTTGTCCGACTTCAGCCGGCGCTGCAATACGTCACCATGTCACATGGTACAAAAACCTCAGGAGAGCAAGACGACTTTAGACTTAAAGCCCGAGTCGAACGCACCCTGTATCACCGCCCCTCCCCCTCCTGCTCAGAGCAGACACGCATCGTGTGGTTGACCAATCCGTACGGCTAAAAAAAATAGAGAAAAAAAGCGGCTCTGACTCCGGCTCACAGGCAGGAACCGGCTCCGATCGTTCACTTCAAAGAGCCGGCTCCGAGAGCCGTTTCGTTCGCGACCGACACATCAGTACAGCGAATAAAAGGAGTCAACTTCAGCCTAGCATGCAACTGTATATTTACCAATGCAAGCACATACACCGCGGGGGGCGCCGACGGAGAAGCTTGCGTTCAGCTTCACATGGGCTTCTGCCGGTGTTCTATCGAGTTCAGCTACATTGTCGACTTTGGCTACCATAGTGCAAATCGATAGCCAAACCCTAACCACCCTCGCTAGTACATCTCGATAGGTAGCTCAACTCGTCAGAACACCGGGACCGTGTAGATGTATTAATTAAATTCGTTTTTATTTGATCCCCACAGGTTTGCTTTTTGACTGTAGCTGCAATATTTGAACAATTAATAGAACGATTTAAAAGTTAACGCCAGGCGTGTGTTTGCGTTTTGCGAACGCGCAGTGCGGGATCCTGTTAGGCTCTGCGCCAGTCCGTCGCTTCTGTTACGCTTTACGGCTGTTGGACTTCAAACCGGAACTTATGCGCTTCGGAACGCAAATTGGAGGGGGCTAGGATTTCAGCAGTCGCTGTCACTGCAAGCGGGGGGATTTATTTCTCAAACATAAATGCCGTTTATGCTACTAAAGCACTAGTTTACGCTATTTTCATTAGTTGGCTGCAATAGGTTTGCGTTGAGGGGATCCAGGGGAGGACGATCTTCCGGGTTATATAATTTCTGCGTTGGCTTTATGAACAGAGATACTGAGCCGGCTGTCATTTCGTTCTAGGGTGCGAAAAACGTTCGATTTTATCTCATTTGCGTGTTGCATGTGTAGACTGAATGATAATATTAATGTTTCGTCAGTATTTCTCCGGACCCCGATCTAGCTGACTGTTAGCGTTCTATGCTTGTTTTGATAAGTTGCCATCGTAATGTGTACTTTTAGTTGAACGACTAAATCAAATAAATATTTGTTTCGTAACATAAACTTGCGGTTTGTGTTTTGCTAGGTAATGGCATGAATCGCTGATGATGAACTCATTCAGGTTGCACCACTTACAAGTAACTAACTACAGTAAGGCAACTAGCTAGTAGTATTACTTTTTTTTTAATCCTCCCTTTGGGGTTTATTACACAACAAATTAAATATATGACTTGGTATATTATGATAGTTCAGGGAGGGCGAGGTACAGAAGTCCAGAATATTAGGCATATACATTATTTTATTGGTGTTATTTTTACCATTTTTTTTTTTTTGCCACTATTTTTGTTTACTTGGCTGGGAATATCTGAAGCATGGATCAGCACATTTGATATTACTGTGAACAGGAATTGGCTCAAAACGAAATTGAAGTTTCAGGTCATTATCAGATTATTGGTTGTCATTTGAGGAGGAGGCTATGACATCTGGAAGTCGTCGTGATCATAATAGAGTTTCGTTGCTGGACAACTTAAGGGATCAGGCCATCTTCATGGTTACAGGATGATGTTTGAAAGATGTCATGCTATGCACTTATTTGCAAATAAATCAATTAATTAAGCTGAAGTCAGGAATCACACGGCTGAATTCCCGCATAGATGTTATTAGTCCTCAAAAATCCAGCGAATGAATGCAGACTAAACAGCAAAGGCTCTTTTATCAATGAAACTTCACCTCATTAAGCCGGCTTACTTTTCAGAAAGTGGTTCGAGCTTAAGTTTAATTAATCAACAAAGTCATGCATGCAGTCGATGATCTGCCTCATATTGGATACACGGCGTGTGATGTTATTTTACCAGATAAAACAAATGTTGCAAATCGACTTTGCAGACAACGTAGCAAAAAATTTCTCGTGTGAAAATAACAATGTGTGGCCTTTCTAAACTGCTGGACAGTGAATGTCTGCTTTGTCTTCTACCAGATGGCTCTCTCTGGCTGGGTGTGTGTCGTGACGGGGGCTTCAAGGGGCATCGGCAAAGGCATTGCCCTACAGCTGTCAGAGGCCGGGGCCACCGTCTATGTTACCGGCCGGAATGAGAAAACGCTGAAGGAAGCAGCTGCTGAGGCGAGAACTCAGTCACCTCAGGGATCAGGGGTGCAGGCTAATTCATTCATTAAGCCGATTCACTTTCTCCTGTGCTCTTATGATTCACACACTGGGCGAGTGGCGTAAAGTTCACCATCGGGGGTGTCCAGTGGTGAACGTTGTGGAGCAGAGGTTAGCGAAGAAAGAGCAGAAGAATAGTTGTTGTGGTGAGCTGCTATATGAGGGGGTGTGGAGGTACCCACATGGATAATTTTTCACACCATCCAGACATTATAATGCACTAGGCCTGTACCACAGCTTTCACAAGCAATGCTATTCTGGCAGAACTACAGCTGCAACGACATCTTTCCTGACTGACCTCTGCTCTGTGAAAGTGCTGCCACCGACTGGAAATACCTAGTGGATCAGGGCTGCACATGCACAGTCCGCCTGATATCCCTGCTGATGAAATTTGTGTCACTCACCCTGTTCAGAGACTAATGGTATTCGACTAATGGAATTGGCCTTTATGGTTCCCAATATGGTAACGTGATCAGTGGCAGATACTGGCAATGGCAGAATGCGCAACAGCCCAGATCGGAATCTCCTTACATATTGTCCCTAGGTCGACAGATCTTACTGTCACTATTGACATTGGCAGTCTCGAAAACAAATAATGGACTGAGTAACTTTTGGCAATATCCCTATATCCGTTGCTGTGGCAGGTGAAGCAGAGGGGCGGAGACTGTGTACCGGTAGTTTGTGACTCGTCGAAGGAGGATGACATCAAACATCTGTTTGAGCGAATCACACGCGAGCAGAGGGGCAGACTGGACATCTTGGTCAATAATGCCTATGCAGGGGTACAGGTAGATGAAATCATCGTATTACTTTCAAAACAGACAGAGTAACTCCGTCATTTATTACCCTAAATGTAGTGTTTTATTTCAAAAGTAAGATGACACAATTACACTTGTATGAAAAGGATGGACCATAACTCATGAGGAAAAATATGAATAGCCATTTTTTTTTAATTGAAATAATTCAGTGTAGTTTTAAGGATTAATAAATGTCACCGCAACAACATCCAATATGTTCAACTTGGACTTTTACTGTTAAGTACATCATTTTCGGTTCGGTGTGCACAGTGAAATGAAAATGAATACATTTATTGATGAATGGATCCTAAATTCGGTGGTGGGTGTTAAAAGTTGAAAATATTATAGTAGCTGTGGCAGTGAGTTGGTTATTGCTATCACTGGATACAGTGAGTCAGAATCAGTTTGGGAACATTTTGGTTTCTAAATAAATTGTGCAACACCAGCACTGGAGGGATTAGTTGCTAAGACCGAGACAGTTATACTGAACTCGGATATGTTGGAATTAAATTCAAGATGCTAACTGATTTGAGACGACATCATCGGAGATTGTGTAAGCCCGGAGCGAGGTAGACACAGCCTCTGCAAGTTAGCCTCCCCGTGGCATTTAGGGTCTTTTTGCCAGGAGATTCAGACCAGGCTAAAAATAGAGAATGCAGGATTTAGTTCATTATGATTGCTATATTTTTTTAATTTTTATTTCACATTTACAATGTGCAAGTCAGTATCTCTTAGGTGTTGTTGTTCAGACACGTAGATAGACTTATTTAAACCTAATTGTGTATGCAGTTCTATTAATAAGTAAATTCAAAATAAATTCTGTATTCCCTGATGTACTGAAACTGTACCTAACTGTGAATCCAAAACTGAGGTTTGTACTGAACCTTGATTTATTATTATTATTATTATTATTATTATTATTCTGTTAGACCCCTAATCTGCCCTATCCTCCCATACCTGTTTGTCAAGAGAAGCTCTACCTGGTGTTCATAGATCATTAAGGCACACAAACCATTGGGCACATGAGGTTATAGTCCTCTAAGGGGAGAGTCAATTACATTACAGGCTGTTTCATAAAATAATTAAGGTAATAAGGTGGTTTGTGTTTTTAATTCCAGACAATTATGGAGAACATGAGGAAGAAGTTCTGGGAGACAGATCCTTCTTTATGGGACGTGATCAACGATACTGGGCTCCGGTATACAGATGTATAGTTCTTGTTTATCTAATACATGGGGATATGGCATCTTTGGCTATATTATGACCTTGAATTTGGCGTTAAATTGATGCTACAGATTAAATGGTACATTTAGGTATGCAACTAGATTATGTGACAATTTTAATGTTTGACAGAATTGATATATAATTTGATGGACTAATGTTTCCTGTTTTTTTTTAATAGAGGACACTACTTCTGTTCCGTGTATGCTGCCAGAATGATGGTACCACAAGGTCGCGGACTCATTGTGGTCATATCTTCTGTAGGAGGATTGAAGTACGCTTTGAATGTCCCATATGGGGTGGGCAAGGCAGCCGTGAGTATTCAAACCCACCTACCCATATTTTTTTGGTAATCTGTACCTTCTCCTCTTTCCTCTCTGTCACTGGAACTGAATGGTAGTCTGGCCCCACTTCTGTAGCTTTTTGTCATTTCTTCTCCTGTTTTAGTGTGACAGGCTGGCTGCGGACACAGCGGTGGAACTAAAGGGCAAAGGTGTGGCGTCAGTCAGTCTGTGGCCTGGAATTGTGAAGACGGAGCTCATGGTGGACTACATGCATAGGAATGATGAACCTCAAATCAGTCCTACGGTACAAGTTTTATTTTTTTTTACTTCGTTTTTCAATTAAGGCTTTATTGCAATAGTGCAAGATGTGATTTGTAGGATGGGGGGGCAAAAGCCACATTTAATCTATTATAATCTCTCACTCAGTTTAGAAATGATTTTGCCAATGGAGAAACTCCAGAATTGAGTGGAAGGTGCATCGTTGGACTGGCCAAAGGTAGTGTTTCTTGATGCCGGTCCCTGCATTTCTGATGCAACTGGTCTAAAGTTTATTTATATGCAATTAATTTAATTACATATTTGTTAATTTTAGCAAGGAAAGTGCAAATAATTGGAAACTGAATTGCATATTATTTTTGTCTTTAGATATTACATTTTCTGACGTTTTAATACAGTCTGCCCCCTACTGGATGTAACTTTCTGTGTATATATTAGGATCCTGAGAATGCTGTTCATTTCATTGGAAATTCTGTTTCTAGATAAAAGTCTGATGTCACTGACTGGGAAGGTTCTCATGACATGTGACCTCGCCAGGCGCTATGGGTTACGGGATGTTGATGGTATACAGATTTATTTAGCATCACCCACACATTTTAACATATTTCATGCTGCTTAGTTTAATAAAAGAAAACCTATATTACTTCTTTCCAGGACTCCTGGATGGAAATATGCATATTTATTTATACATGAATAACAAATTTTTATAATACATAGCACACATTATTGTAGTATTCATGTTTTAAGCGAGAGCCAAATTTTTATATTGGTATATTTTCATATATTTGTAAAAAATATATATTTTTAATCAACACAATACCTCATAATAGTGGTGTGAAAATGTACTTTTAATATGTATTTTTTTTAAAACCTGAAGTGTCCATTTACATAAGTATTCAGTACTTTGTCGGATCAGCTGAAGCAGTACTTCAAACTATGAGGCTTGTAAAAGCTGAAAGGCCATATGGTGATGTTCCTTGCCTGTTTCCTTTCTTTCAGGTCGCAGTGTAACTGAGTACACCTCCTTAAAATTCCTCCTCTCCCAGGCCTCCTACCTGTCCTGGCTCTCTGTCATCATGCCCTCCTTCCTCAGGGTGCCCAGATTTGTCCTTAACCTGGTCAGCGGGCGCTTCTGAACTGTCATATTAATTGTTTTCCTTTGTTACGATTTTATAACCAATTACTTGTTTTTTTTTTATCCTAATAATAAGGTGTGTTCAAATATTTTTTGTTAATTCCAGTAGAAAGTTTTAGCTGAATTCCAGTAAAATTTTCCACTGGTTCCAGTTAGATTTTTTTGTCCAGCTGAATTATTCTATTAATTAGGATTAGAAATAATGAATGGACAGTACCAGTAAATTTACATAAAATGTAAACTGGATTTTTCCTTTGGAAACTGACATTTTAATATTATTCTCTTTAATATAATCGCTTTTGCCCATATATCATAATCATGACTTCATTGGATTGTACAGCTAACAACTGCCATCTTACTTTAAAAAGAAGCATCTTAGATGTCATTTCTTCACCAGCATCACTGCAAAAGACAGGATTGATGACTTAGATTTAAATGTAGCTCTCGGGGCAGTTTGTCGCCTTTTGGACACTCCGTGTGTCTCATTAGGAAGCTTCTCGTGTGGCACCAGCACTGGGAAAAATGAGCAGAGTATGATGGATGAGCAACAGTGACATACCAGAGAAGGTCGAAGAACAGAAGATTCTAGCAGCAGCAACCAATACATTCACTTCAATTCAATTTATTTTTATATAGCTTATTTCACAACAGAGTCGTCCCAAGGTGCAATACATGAAAACAGAAAAGTCCTTTGAGGCTAAGGGGGAATTCTTGGTACAATTTTGTTCCTTTAATTTTGCTAATGCTGGCAGGTCCAATGTTGTGAGTAGTATGGGTCATGGGTTTCTGTGCGATGGAAAAAAATAAGGTCACAGGAGTCACCCTTCACCATGTCCTCGGCAAATCAGCATTTACTAGAGCTGGGCTGAGTCTATTTCTGTCTGCAACAAGAGTCAAGGTTGTTCCCTGGAGTCAAGGCATGATTAGGTCCCTTAGCTGGGGATTTAGGATTAGCTTGCTGAGCTGAAGTCTCATTGGAAAGCTGTGTTTTTTTTTCCAAGTCAGGTCGAACATCTAAGGAGCTAAACACTACGCTTCTTCCTCCAGCTGGAATCCAGTTCTGGGAATTTCGCAGTGAATGTGTTTCCCTGACATGGCAGTTTTTAACAAAATGGATATAGGATTCTGCATTATCCTAGCAAATGATACTTGAGTAAAGATGCAGCCAGCCTTATTAAAATAAAATATGGAACAAATGCTGTAACCATTGACTTATGTATTGGTGTGATAAATATTTTACGACTATTATGTTACATATTTCTCAAATAGTTTAATTGTTGCAAAGTTTGCTTTTATAATGGTAACATTTTAATATATGTATTTAGATTATTCTTACTTTAGTTTTTGTAGTATTGTTATATACCATAATCCACATGTAAGTAATTACTTTGTGGAAATCGATATCTATAAATCGCCTTTACTGTGTGAATATTATGTGTAAGTAAACGGTGATTGAATAGTGATCTTGTAGTTTCGTATCTAGTTCTCTGTGGGATATCCAGCTAATCGCTGTAACTCTAATTACATAAACCCCGATGATAGAAAGTGGATGGATGTTAACTCCGATGCTTATCGTCGTTCGAGTAATGGTGCCTTATCCATGGGAAACGTTTAATATGAGCGTGCGAGCAGGACTTTCTTTGTTATCCTTATCAAAAGCTAACTTGGCGTCTTATATTTACAATACACAAACGCTCGCGTACGCCTCCCCCCCGACTGATGCGCTAACCATAAGATAAGCACCGTCCCAGTGTCGTACACTCCCCTTTCCCGAAAAAGATGGCGACGACGACCATTTAGGAACCCGCCCTAGCGCGAGCTCCATTCAGTCCGCGCGGCCTCCGCCAGCGCGCCCCGCCTCCAGTCCCCGCCCCGTCCAGCGCACGTAGCCCCGCCCCCTGCTCCGTCACCCTGGGAGATGGGGGCCTAGTTTTTCAAGTTTCCTGATCATCCGCCTAGCCTCGATTTGGCCGGACAGTGGAAAACATTTGGGATTTCCAGAACAAAAGCAACACGGGCAGAGGGCCGGAGCAGGGAAACACCAAAGAAACGCGTCATTTTTGTTGTAACTAAATTCTTATTTGTTAACACTGTACTTTGTTTGATAAGTTATATTCTGCATGGCTGGTTTGAATTACTGAAAACAAAAGTTAGTGAGTAGTTTATCACAAATTATTAACTTTAATGATACACGATTATAGTACCGAAACACCCGTTGTGCTCCCCAAAGAGTCGAGTCCGGAGATTAAAGCGACATAGGGGCAGACGGACGTTATTGTCTCCTTTATACACATATATTGTTTCCTACAACTTCAGACAGTGAACAGGGAGGAAAAAAAGAAAAGGAGGAGGACAAGAAAGATCATAAAGCATAAAGAAAAAGTGGGGGACGGAGAAAAGGAGCCCGGAGCGAGTGGCGGCGGTGGATCGACGGTAAGTTTGTTGTCGTGCGCGGCTGGAGCGGCTCCGAATGCGCGCAGCCCGGCGCCGCGGCCGGTTACTGCGCCACAAAAGAACAAGCGGACGGCCGCTATTGTTGTTGACACTGCGCTGAAGTGCCACTTGAACGCTCGCGATCGCTTCTTTTTTTGTTCCAACTTTTAACTTTAGTTAAACAAAAAGAAAAAACTCTAAAGATTTGTTTTTAGCTTTTTCTAAGAACATGCGTCAGCGGAACTTATGAATGATTATTCTTAGACGTTGATTTTTCCCCTCTTCAGGGAAGTGTCCGAAAAGAGAGAAAAGAGCTAATTGGTGACCCATGGTAATAAAACGGGGCGCAAGCTAACCCATGATGTTTGCTAGCGAATGGCTAGTTGGTTGCTGCTAGCTGGTTGCATAATTTTCTTTGATAGTTGCACAATTCGCATTGTGTTAAATTACTAAGCTTAGCGTGCTAACGAAGTAGCCACATTCTGGCATTTAAATCACTGTTTAGCCAAGTCCAGCGAGTTGTAGTTTCTCTTAAGGATAGGCTAATGTTAGCCAACCACCCATTTTACGATTATTCTTTGCTATCCGCACGCTTTGGCTGAGGCTTCTTTTTTACTTTGCGCAAACTACCTGAAATCATTCTAAGTTTAGTTTGTTTCAAAGTTACGTCCCCCTTCTCTTATTTTCGGGAGCTTTGAAGTTCATTGCGATCATCGAAGTCTTTACGTTGATTAGCCGGATAGCTAATCACTTGTTCCGTATAACATTAATTTTAATTGTTTAAACCGATATAAGTATTTGTTCGAGATTAAGTGGAGAGATGACTAACGTATAAAATCCTCTCCGAGATCCTCCGTACAGTTGCAATGTTCGATCACAATGCCGCCTGAGCGGATCAGCAAACGCTTCAAAGTTAACAGGCATCCGGCTGTGGTTCCATCGCCGAAGTGAGATACAGTGTCCGATCTGCCCAAATCACAGCAGGTGTTTTCCCTTTAACATCTTCGGCAATAAAACATTATATTGCACGTGCAGAATTGATCTTAGAGTAGCCTTAATTATTTTGGGAGAGGGTCAGAAAAAATGTTTCCAAAAGACGCGCAGCTCCTTAGGTTGAGCCGATAGGCTGTTGCATGTTAACTGGAAAATCCCGTTTTCAGTCATAATTAAGAACTGACAATTGTAGAAAACTTGGACACGATTTTTATTCAGGCGACTTCGTTTGCCGTCTCGCCTTATGCAAATCACCGTGCAATCAGTTGTTCAGTGAATCATAATACTGGAACGACGGTTTCCTTTCCATGTACAAATGCGTGTCCGTTAACTCATTAGTGTCCTAATGTGTTTCTTATTCTGTTTCAGGGTATCGTGCCTACTGCTGGAGGGTGAAGGCGGACCATTTCTGTGAACCAAGACAAAAAAAAACCTGATTCATTTTTCTCAGAGGGTCACTGGAGATCCGAAGTTCAGAGGTTATTAGGACAACTTCTGGAAAAGGGGCAAGTTGGAATCAGTTTTTCCATAACAGCAGAAGACATTCCTGATAGGATGCAGTGAATAGCTATAATTTTTACTGAGCCTACACAATTTATCATAACCTCTATTTGAAAGAGCTACACTGAAGTGGACAGTTAAGGCCTTTGTCATTGTATTGTTATAAGTGAGTTTCTAGAATAATTCTTTGAGTCTGTTATTCTTTTGTGTAAACACAGTGTTTTGGGATTGAACGCACTATCTCAGGACAGGATTGTGTGCCGTTGTTCAGACCTATAAAATCGTACATTGTGTTTGCCCATGAATTTGCATAGCTCATCACTAAACTGTGCTGGGGCCAGTGCATGTTACAGGCTGTGCTTGAGTAGATGCATCAGGAGGCACTTAAGGTCTTTTAAATATGTTTTCAGAAAAGGCAGTTGTGTCATGTGTCCGTACACTCAAAGATTTTATTATTCATGTATAATTGCACCTTCACAGAATGACTCTTATGTGACACTTACTGATATTCTGTAAAAACCATCAATTTCATCATAGTAACCTAAACGTTTGAGTCATGTTAGTCTGTAGTTACTTTGAGCATACTTTTTGAAATCTAAGTACATCATGGAGGAGGATCCCTTCTAGCCATAAACTACGCTACTTTTGTTGGCAAGAGATAGTTCATTAGCATTGATGCTACAATCCTGAGTCACACTTCCTTTCTTGGGGAAGATGAAACTCCCGTGGGTATACTGTGGCTTGCTTCTGGTGATGTGCCCCTGTACACATGAGCTGTATTCTTGTTATTCCTGTGGTTTTGTGCAAAGCGAACCCATGTGTTGCTTTTCTGTGTGGACAGTCCCTGTGCATTCATGTGACTCAGTTGCTGTCAAAACGGAAGAGTACCTGGACATGCATCAGTGCAATTTCGACAACATGCACTCATAGTATGCAACAACTGAAAACACTGAAGGTCCACACAAAAGCAGTCACTGTTGTGTTTCTGTGCCAAATTCCTTAGTAAATGCTAATATAGAACTGATTCACCGATGATGAAAACGTGTACTAAAGTGTCCTCTTGTGCTTTTATCTATCAACTTTTGCCACAGTCTGAAGTGGAGCTGGGGATGACGACACTGATGGCGGAGCATGACCATGACTCAACAGACATGGCAAGCGAGAAGCAGTCTTTTAGGGGTGGGGCCATGAGAGAACTGGAGGAAAATAAGGGATCCCATCAGACCAAGAATGGGAAATTTGACCATACTGCAATCGACAGTGACAGCAGTGATGGGGGTGGGGCTATTGTCAGCTTCAGCACCAATCACAACTCTGTGGTGTGCCTACCCTTGGTCTCAGAGGGGCTCAAGCTTGTCTGGACCCAGTCAGACCAGACTAGAGAGCTGGATGGCATCCCAGAACTGGTGCAGGCTTTCAATGTATTCCCATACCCCACATCACAAGAAGTTGCTTTTCTTGCGCGGTGCTGCTCGTTACCCCTGGACAAAGTAAAGGTGTGGTTCATGGTGCAGCGCATCAAGTATGGCATCAGCTGGGCTTCTGAGGAAATTGAAGAGACCCGGTGCAAGCTGGCAGGGCCCGAGAAAGGAAGCCTGGAAGAGGGTGAGCGGGCGCGACCCGAGGAGCAGCCGGGAAATAATGGCTGTACAGACTTTAAAGAAATAGAGAATGATGCCACAAAAGAAGATCGACCCATATCGCTGCCTTCCCCACAAAAGCGGACCAAGTATGAGCTTAAGGATGCTGTCAAACCTCCCAGTCTCCCACACTTCCGTTCCTCACTTCCACCACCCCAGGACTCGTACTACTACCGTTCTCCAGTGGATAGCCGGGCTTTGGCCATTAGCTCTCCTGAGTCACCACCAAGCACCCAACGCCGACATGGCCGCTACAAAAAGTCCAAGGCTCAGCTGGCAGTCCTACGGAGCAGCTTCCTGCGGGAGAACTGGCCTGCTGAAGCAGAGCTCCGGCGACTACAGGAGGAGACAGGACTGAGTCGCAATGATATTCGCAAATGGTTTAGTGACAGCCGGTACCAACTGAGGAATGGTCGAGGAGCACCTGGTGTGGCACAAGTTTTCACACCCAGTCAAGGAGCAGATGAGCATCCACAACTTCATCCTCTCCCTCTGGTGGCACACGGTCCCCGTAACCAACAGTCTGGTCTGCGGGGAGGGTCGCGTGGAAGAGGAGCCCGCAACAGTAGGGTACGGGACACTCGTTTTTTCCAGAATTTCTTATCTACCAGCCTTGAAGCAGTAGGGGAGTCAAGGATGGCTCTAGGCATGGAGGCAGATGAAAAGGAAGTATTGTCCATTGAGGATACTGTGGAAAGTTTAAAGGAAGAAGAGGAGAGTAAAGAAGAGCAGCCTCTTCAGTTGATCACTGATCGCAAAGGAAATGACTCCCATCAGCCATTGGCTGCCCCTTCATCTCCCTCCCCTTCCCCAGCCACTACTGCATCATCATCCCCAGCTACTGCTGCCCTCCCTCACAAACGCTCAACTGCTGGCATCTCTTCACACAAGTCCACACGTTCTGTCAAATCCAGTCCTTCACTTGATAGTCCTTCCCCCTCCAGCCATCTTCCTTCAACTACATCTTCTTCTTCTCCAGTCCTGACTGCTGCTGGCCGCCCAAGAAAGACCAAGCAGCAACTGGACGTGCTGAAGCAACACTTCCTGCGTTGCCAGTGGCCCAAGAGTGAAGACTACACAAAATTGGTGGAGCTGACAGGTCTGCCCCGTGCAGATGTCATTCAGTGGTTTGGGGATACGCGTTATGCAGTGAAAAATGGCCAACTGCGCTGGGTGAGGGGTGTGCGTGACCAGTTCATGGCAGAACTAGCCCTTCAGCAAAATGGGGGAGGCACTCATGGCACACCTCGGGGAGGTGGCCGCAAACGCAAGTTAGAGGAGAATGGCAGTACAGTGTCAGTACCTGGTGGTAGTGTGGTGGACCCTAATGAGGTAGGTGTTGCAGGGAACTCAGGGATGGACTTTCGCCCCCTGGAATTATATCGGCGCCACACAGGCGCATTGCAGGAGAAAGACCTAGATGCCCTCTGCAGAAAATCACGGATGAGCTACCAGCAGGTACGGGACTGGTTTGCATGTCAGGAGAGTGGAATGTCTGACAGCGAGGTCAATGTCACTGATTGAGTGAGCAGTAATACTAAATTTAGATATATTTTTTTTTCTTTTTTGTACATATCTTCAAATGTGTCTTGACAGATGCTCAAACCCAGCAGAGTTAATTTGCCTGCCTCGTATTACATGGAGGCATTCCTTCAGAACTGAGTGTGTTTTTGTTAATGTGTATGATGTGTTGAAGTAGCCTCAGTGGGGGTTGGATGCTCCCAGTCTTGTGGAAACTCCTGGTCTTCCCAGCCTCAGATCTGTGACTAGCACTGAATTTTTCATTAAGTCCGCTCTTTCTCTCCAAGAAAACCAGGTTGGGGGAGTATCTGGTGGGGATGGGGATCAAAAGCGGTCTAGGCACAATGGTTTAATGAATGTTTATCCCCCCCCCCCCTTTTAAATAACCATTTTATTTGTGTATTTTAGTGTTGTAAATTTCAAGAAGCCCATTGCATTAGTATGGCATTAACTTAAATTTAGGGCTTTTGACATTTCGTCTTCTAGGTACTGTAGCGTAGGCCTTATATATGGTGAATGTGAAGCAGAAAGTCTTATTCCTCGGCTGGTCAAGACCTCACGAAATGAGGAATGGGCTGATGGACACTAAGTTCACTAACACCTCACAAGCAACTGGATGTATATGTAGCTTGTAGTTTAGACTGTCACACTTGAATTTGGATACCAATAATTTTAGATGTGACATTCAAGAAGTTATTTTGTAAGCTTGATTTTCTTTAAGATTTCTTTTGCAAAGTCTCAGGCTTCATGGAGTTCAGTAATTCTGCACTCCAGTCTATTACCAGGATATTCTACAAATAAACATACATTCTTGAACCTTGCTGGTCCCGTGCAAAACACGAGTCAATGTGGATGTAACAGTACCAATAATGCACATATTTCCTGGAATCAGGATGAATGTTAACATGTCCATATCAAAGCAATTTTGGGTGTTGTATGTCTGGTCTACAATTCTATGTAACAACTTGGTGACCAGTCTGTTTACTAAAATATCAAACTCAAAATGACAGGAAGAGTGGACATGACGTTAGCAGTGACAGTCCAATAGTTTACTGCATCAGATTAGAATAATTGCCAGAAATGGCTCTTATTGTTCAAATTGATTATACTATTTATAGTTATAATTCCCTTTGTACACCTATTTAATATTTTAGTATTGCATGAACAGTGCAGTGCAGGTGATAACTTTTGTATTTATACATGTAGTTCTTTACCAAACTGTGTGCCAGCAAGGTATCAAATGTATCCTACTGAGTTAAAATTTTGCTTAATTTATTATTTTGAACTACTTTCGTTTAATGAGTATTGTATTGTATAGATGGCGGCAGCCTATGCGTGAGAGTTCTTAGCTTTATAGATTTATGTTACTATTCTCGGCACCCTGCACCTAGATGCAAGTCAGACCTGAATAGCTGGAATATTGAATAATGTATAATCCTGCTGTATGAGTTTTCTGGTGGTTTCTGACAAATGGCTCCTTTTAATGATGGGGAAGATCCTGCTGCCGTTATGCCATGATCAGTGTTAGACATATGAAGCACACGCAGTTCAATGACCCTGAAGTTTTACAGTAGAACTGTGGATCCCTGCCCTTGAAGATTTTCACCCACCATACTGTACGACCAGATAAGAAGTGTAGTTCTGTAGTTGGGTCACCCTTCCTTCCCCATGAAGCTTTGTTGCAGAGAATAAGGCACTCTCCTACCATAGAATCAAGTGTATCAGTCCAAAACGAACATTCTCCGATTTGTAATGTTATGAGAATTATGTTTTTGGAATGTTTTTTTGCAAGTGTTGTAGCAGGAACATCAGAGGCTGTTAAAGTCTGTGTAAACCTCAGTACCAAGCATGTAAAAAAAAAAAAAATGTAGTGAACTGGACTTTTGTACCCGTTTCTAATAAACTGAACAGACTACACTTTCATGAAGCTGTCATCTCCATTTACTTCTGTACACTCGTGAATGCTTAATGGACACCATGTCTTAACATATATAAACTGTTCACACATGTGAAAGTATGGGCTTGCTGGACCCAAACTGGTGGTGCGTGTATGTGTGTGTATGATGGTGAGGATCTTCTGGTTTTATAGATCCTGCCATTGTTCCCTTTCCTGGTCTTCTAGTTCTGTATCCATGCTGTGCCTGAAATAAGTGTAGTGAAGTAGATCTAAAAGGCTGCTGTTTGAGTTCATTTAGACAAATCATCAGCTCCTGATTGGATATTCTTTCCATTTCAGCAAAAGCCCAATGATTTAATCAATGATTTGAGCTACTAGGTTTATATAAATTCCCTCCCGTATATATATTTTTTGTATACGCATCAGCTAAGTGACTATGAATCTTGTCTGTTATGCATTCCTTTGTTCAAACATGTGCTGGATACGGATTCCTAATTTGTCTCGCTTTCTGGCCTCTGTAGTAACATAAATTACCAGAGTGCTGGTTGTTTCTTGGGATAGGGGATAGGAGGGTTGAGCCAGCTCCGAACCGGAAGAAGTTTGGAGTTGCAGGATCTGTTCTGTGGGATGAATTATAGATTATTATAGAAATCATTTTATTAGGACAAAAAAATGGCAAGGGAGAAAAATGTATACCTGTGAGCTGTTCCAATGGAGCTGATGGGAGTCCCTGTACAGGAGACATTGATATATACACACTTTGGCAAAAAAAGCGAAGTACCCAGACAGAGTGGTGAAAATGAAATGAATCTGCATGTGGTGAAAAGTCTGTGACTGTCGCAATGATTATATCAGGTCAAACGGACAACAGAGTTGGCAGTATGGGCACACTGCTGATACACATACATGTCAGCAGGGTGTGGCACCAACGTCGGGCGACTGACATCTGCATGCCCCACAGGCCGGGCAACTGCACGATACGACCACCCGGCCTCAACGCAGACCCACGATGCGACCTCTATCAAACTCCAGTGCGGGTAATGCTGTCTAATGCATCTACCAGGCATCCTCTGTGTCTGGTGACTAGACATACCAGCACTGTGCAAATCAAATCATTTACATACCCACTGCTGGTCTGCACATGTGCCAAATTACATCCAAATCGCACCATTACTTCTGGGTGCTTAACTTTTTGTTGTCACTGAGGACATACACACACACACACATACATACATACTCATATTCAAACCATAAAAGCACCCCAGGATTTTTTCCTTTAGCCTTTAATCTTAGATGGCTGGAGAGAGGACTGAATCTTGTCAAAGAGCACCAGAATGACTTAACTGTCAGTCTAAAAAATGTAAACATTTTTCTTTGCAAATTGAATTGGACATTTAGATTAAAATAAGTTTCTGGCATTTGAGATCAGGCGGCATTATCTGACAATCTGACACACTAACTCACAGAGCCCTGGGTCCCTGAGTGAGTGCAGGCTTGAGACGGAGGTGACTGAACCCGGGGTCTGAGAGAATAAAGCAATGTGTCAGTATGCACACTGTAACTGACATGTTAACAAAAGATCCTCAAATCATTATATGTCCCCAAAGAAGCTGAACAAAAACCGAAATTTAGAACCACTGTTTTTTTTTCTTTTTTTTGTTTTGGATGAGTTAAAAACAAAAGTTCTCTCTATATATCTAACAGGACAGATGGAAGCTAACTCACAGTCATGATCCCTGGGTGATGGTCTCTGTACCTCTCTATGGACATCCCAGAACCAGTGCAGCTGAGAGCAACAGACACACAAGCCAGTAATGCATGCAGACATGTTTGCACATCCTTGTCACCATTGTCAACCAACCAGCTGAGTATTAAGAGTCACAGTCACAGAGACTCACCTGGCTGGCTGAAACAAAATCTTGGTTTGGATTTTTACTTTCTGGACCTGAACTACACACCTCTGCCATTGTGTTACAACACACTTTACAATACAAGTCTGGATGAGTTCTTACATGGTACTTGGCAAGCGGAGCCCTGGGGTAACTGTGGGGCAGAGAGAGAAAGAAAAGTCAGTACACCACTCTGAGGTATAAGAGCTAATGTTACTTGTACAGTAATTAGAAATTCTACCACTGAAGTACATTCAAGGACTTGTTCAGTGAAGACTTGCATGACTATAATTTCTACTGTCACAGTTATCGACATATGACACGTAAACACCTGAATTTATTACCTGGAGGGGTAATGGCCACTGGACGTGACATCCGGTTGGAGCTTTTCAGAGGGAAACTCACATTATTGCTTATTCACTATGGATTCTCCCTTGTACACAGTACAACAGTGTCCATTCCCCTTACCTGCTTGTCTGAAAATTCCCCACAGATGCCTGAAAGAGAAGATGGTTTCATATACTTCAAGAACATCTCCAACTGGATGAACTGCATTACAGCATGATATGTACTTTTTGCTGATATAAATGGCATTTACTGTCTGTGAATAACAGAACAAAGCTACACATCAACATGGCCTTACCCTCCTTTGAGAGAGAGGCTTCTTCAACTCTGCATTCTCCCTCCTCAGTTCAGACACCTCCCTACACAGAAGGTATGTGGAAATTAATATTAAGGATTAATATTCTATTCCACAGAACCACTGTGGACTGTTATGCTTTTCATTACCTATAGATGAGGGTCAGAAAAAAGAGTAAGCAAGCAAAATCACAATCAGATGGTTCCCTTTCGAATACATTTTAAAATTAATAATTATAAGGATACAAATACTGGAAGGATACCGGAAGTGAAAAAAAAACTATATAAATAGGTATGGTTCTAAGATGCCTCTAACAAATGGTGCATTGAAATGGTACTCTAAAATGTCTACTGTAGAATGCAAAGCCCAAGAGTGTCAGCTGAAAAACCAAAAAATGACATGTAAACAGGCAAAGACCATAGTCTTATATCATCCAGGACAAAACAACTGGCCTTCCGACTTGATGGTAACATGATGTGTATATATGTTTAGACTTTTGAAAAATACGCTATCTTTTCACTCTTGGAAGAAAAGAACGTTTTTCCAGTTTTTCCTAAGATGGCAAAAATTTGAAATAAAATTTAGAAAATTTTTCCTATGAAAATGGTTATCGGTCATAATCTCTCTCCCAGGTGCGGGCAGGGTCGTTTTTAACCATTACATAATAATATAATGTTATTTACTCACCAGAGAAGAACAGAGGCAAAGGCGGAGTACCTGTAGCTTTGCTCTTTAGCCTCCTTCAGCCTCTTCTCCAGATCCACAGACTTTTGCTTGAAATATGCAGTGATTTTCTCCTTCTGCCTGTTCTGGAAGAGAGCTACCTGCAAGAGGAGGGGAGTTGGCGAATTAAACCCAAACACAGCCCTGGAAAACATAACCGAGGATCTGGCTGAGCACGTTTGATATTTTCTTTATGCACAAATCACATTCCAAAAGATTCAGTACTAGTCTGAAATAGAATTTACCATTCTTCCATCCATCCATTTTCTATACATGCTTGTCCTATGTAAGGTCATGGATGTCCAGAGCTTATCTCAGAAGCTATGGGTGCAAGGCAGGGACTGACCCAGGATGAGGCGCCTACCCATTGCAGTTTACCATTTTTAGAAATATGAAGTTATCTCAATAATCATGTAAAATTCCCAAACTCGCCAAAGATAAAAGCAGTACTTGTGAAATGTGCTCCAGACGAGAGTGCATGAGCTTCACTGGATCACTGAAGTAGGCCTGCTCCTGCGGCTTCATCTTCAGCAGGTTGAGAACATCATGGAGAAAAGGACATGTGGGTGATACAATCACCACCTTGCGAAGAATTATTATTTTAAACCAAGGTTTACTTTGGGGCAGGTCGCTCTTCTTGTAAACTGGTCCTACAAGGTATTATCAAAATTATGTACAAGCTACCATGTGCCAGGCAGGACATTCAAGAAATACATTTAACTGGCAATAGTACTGAATGATTACTTAATGAATTTAATGGTTTAAGAAACAAACATTTATACAAAATGTAATCATTTTAAGAAATATATTTACAAATAATTTGTTTATATATTCATAGTGTACAGAGAAAAAATGAATTTTTCACTGAACAATCACATACTAAATTATACTGTTGATATACACTGTACTAAAAAAGAAAAAATGTAATTTATGTATTGTGTATGATCATCCATCCATCCATCCATTTTCCAAACCGCTTATCCGTACTGGGTCGCGGGGGGTCCGGAGCCTATCCCGGAAGCA
>JAODJX010000083.1:1307087-1324523 GCA_026776945.1 Isichthys henryi
GGGAAACCGGAGTACCCGGAGGAAACCCCACGACGACACGGGGAGAACATGCAAACTCCACACACATGTGACCCAGGAGGTGTATGGTCATTTATTCTGAATTACATTTATTTACATATCGTGACAACTATGACTAAAATGATTTGGTGCTGTCGGAAACAGCAGCACAGTCTTCCCTGGACAGCCCTATTATTTGTTCAACACACCAATTTCTAGAAATACTGGATGGATCTCCTACAAATGTTAAAGTGTAATTTCTAGAATGGCTGGATGGATCATCAGAAAATGTAGAAGTAAATAGATGTATTTTTACCTGAATGTTGAGAGTCCTTGTTTTGATTTATAGGTCTGAAAGTTATTCCTTTATTGCACATTCCATTCATATGACAATTTGTAAGATCTTTCTCCATCAGTTAGGAGTGTGTGTGTTTATGTGTGTGTGAACATTTTATGACACTAACAAAAAAAATAATTAAAATGCGTAAAAAAGACAGACGGCACGTATTGAATTCATGGTGCATGCATTTATGCATATAATACATACAATTATGACTAGTAAAATAACTACGAAGTTGCTCAGTTAGAAGTTACATACTTCGGCCTCGTGCGCATGGTGTACAGGTAACTAATTTATCTATTTTAATGACGCTTTTATCCAAAAAGGCAGTAAAAAGAAGAGGTGCAAGTTATGTGTGGAATGTGGGATTTGAACCCCCATGTGCTTGGTTGTTAATGAAGTTCTCTATTTAATGAGCTACAGGAAAAATATTGACGCAATACTAAATCGTGCTTTAGCATTTTATTTTTCAATACAGGCCGATCAATATACCTATAATATACCTATAATCAACTAGGACAATACCTACAAATTAGAGTATTTGGAATATATGCTTTCACTCAGTCCTGGAGGGCCGGAGCCCTGTGTAGTTTAGTTCTTTCCCTGTTCTACCATTTAACATTTTTGGGTTTCCCCTCATTTAACATACTTGATTCAATTCCCTAAGCTAACTACCTCATAGCTCTTGACCTGAATCATTTATGGTGGAACAGGGAAAGAACTAAGCTACACAGGGCTCCGGCCATCCAGGGCTGGAGTGGGTCACCCCTGACTTAGAGTATACCAATTCATTGGCCACAAAACAAGGAATAACATACTGACGAACAAATGACTTTATCTTTGAATGGGTAAACGTGGTTAATTGCTCTTACTCACTAAACTTGGGGTCCAAATAAAGGCATTTATCTGCGCGAGTTGGCTACTGCACTGCCTCGGATTAAACTTAAGATGGAGGCTAGTGATCACCAATAAATATAAACTTTATTATGGAATATTTGGAAAATCATCGCTCCGCAGATGCGTAATCAAGATGGTGGCTACAGGCTCCGTTTTCGCTGTCGGCTGCCCTCTGCTGGTAGTTACAATTTTTGCTTTCTGTCATTGCGATTGTAGTTTTGGATCTGATTAAGTGTAAAATTTTAGATTATTTCTTTACCCATATAATACTTTTGAGAAGTGGCAATCAGATCCATGAAAGATCAAATACAGTAAACAATGACAAATAGATTGATTCTGTTCACAAGGATAAACCTCTAATCATCTCGTCCTTCACTTTGTTGTTACTAAGCACCATTGCTTCAATTTTAGTGACTTGTCTAAAAATTTGAACAGGTCCAAATCTTCACCCTTACAACATGTCTGCAAAGGCTCTGTTAAAAACTTTTTGAGTTATCACGCTAATGTAATAAAATGCTTCCAATAACTTCCAATTTGTCACCCCTACAAATAAATTTGTTGTAAACAAATGAATAAAGTAATAATTTTAGTTATAAAACCAATAAATTTGCAATATTTTTACTCAATTAAACAAGCATTCTTAGACTTTCTGTGAGCACTGTATATTTCCCAAAGGCTGGAAAATACAAATATACAGAGCAATGGCTTTCATTATTGTGAACACTAACAGCAAACTGACCTTGTCAGATATATGAAGGTAATTACAGCTTGTACCGCACACAGTGCACTGCTCTGTGGAAGATAAACCCAAAAATTTACCTATTAGAGTAACAACAGACCACAGACATACATATTAATGTAAAAAAACAAGCAGGAGGTAAGATTGCAGCCAGATACTTACTGCAGGGGTTGACGCAACCCTCACAGACGATGTGTCCACAGCTAGCGACAACGAAGGCAATCCCTTCCCTTCTGTAACACTGATTACAGTGCAACCAGTCCATTCTTACAGGCGCAGGTAGCTACGAGTTAAAAGATGTTGATGGCAAATGCAATAGGAAAGGTGCTCAACAAACAACTAGAAAACTGCATGGAAGACAGGGACATTGAGAAAAAGCATTTATTTCCATTTGTTGATCTACACTATATGGATAAAAGTATTGGGACACTTGGCCATTCCTAAACACTTCCACTTTGCAATAATATCACTTACAGTTGACCATGGAATATCTAGCAAGGAAGATATTTTACAGTCTGATATATTGCAAATGTGGCATCCTATGACAGTACCATGCTTGAATTCACTGAGCTCTTCAGAACTACTCATTCTTTCACAATCGTTTGTAAACCTGACTACATGGATAAGTGCTTGATTTTACTCACCTGTGGCAATGGGCCTGAATGAAATACCTAAATTCAACGATTGAGAGGTCTGTCCCAATACTTTTGTAAATATAGTGTATATCAGAATATTTACAATCAATCTCTACCCCTACGCATGCAACGACGACAGAAATAAAAGTGTTCATTAAAGGTAATTACAGAGTAAATTTTAAACAATATTCACTACCGAGTAAATCCCCAATTACCTTGAGGTAGGGCTGTTGGCAAGCTAGGGTATAACCAAATGATTTTTAATTCTGCCTCGAAGCAAAACAGCACACAAAAGCATTCTCGTTAAATAATATTTGTATTTTAAGTTAACAATATCATTAAAACGTATTAGGAACATATTTTCAGGCAATACATGTGATAGGGATAGACTCGGGACATCCCCACCCGACTCAAATCTCGCCAGATCGGCTGGTCACGAAGTCTCAAACATTTTAAAGATCATTATTTCATATTTTTAAAAAGTGCGTACGAACCAGTATGTAAGGTATCGCGACATAGACCGTTAAAGCGAGGTTTAAACGACCCCGTCCTCGTGCTCCTCCTGCGCGCGCAGGCGGACGCCGCTGTGACTGAGTAACGGACCGATTTCAATGTCACGACAGACTTGTACCTTCGTGCTGCGGTCATCCGTCAAAATGAGAGCACTCATACCAGAGTAAAGGTACAGCTTGTTAGGGCTATCTGGTATAGTTACCTCTAGGTATAGGTGACAGGATTTCCAACTTTGGTCAGCTGGCTGCAGTGCGATTCTCAAGTCTGCACACGTGCATACGCATTTAAATGTGCGTAACAGTTTTTATTACCTTGTAAATAGTCCTCAGGACTTTCAGACGCATTTTATGTAGCTAGACGGCTAGTTTTATAACGGAATAATATAGTTTTGCCGCAAGATTTCCTTCGTGAGCGTGAGTGTCATGCTGCGTGAGAGCTGGCAACCCTAGGGGGATCAGGGCTGGACGAGGATTAAAAACCGGACTTGTGCCAAAACAGGCGCACTACACGTACATACTTACAATAACATTTGCCGATGGGGTAGGGGGTGCACGACAAAATTTGCCAGCCCATAACACCATCGGCAAATTTTATTGTAGATATGTACGTGGGATGCTTTGTGATTTTGACACCATCGGGGAAATTAACATGTATGCCAGATGGCCAGGACAGCCCGGTAGGTAATATATTGCGATTTCCTATTGTGTCAGACACAGGGGGCGTCGGAGCGGCATGGATACCCCGGCAGATGCAGCGGGTACAGCACTTGAGTGGGGACCTTGAATACGTATAATTTAAACGTAAAACTGAGTGGGGGCAAGGTGACATTTTATCGGGGGGCGGGGGCAGAATTTCTGCGTTCGTCCCTGATCTCATTAGGTTAAGCATAAACGTTATTCAAACTAATACACTCTTTGTTCAAGGATTCAAAAATTAATTTTTACATAAATCTATGTAATAATTATTAAGATGTTATTGTACGAAATATATCACTGTGCTAATTAAGTGGTTAGCAGTGTTGCCTAATTAAGTGGTTAGCAGTGATCTCTGGGACCAGGGTTCCAGTCTTTCCCTGTCATCGTGGGGTTTCCTCTGGTTACCCTGTCCCCCCCCCCAGTCCAAAAATATACTGAGGTTAATTGGAGTTATAAAATTGCATTTATGAGTGAATGCTGTATGAATGTGCCCTGTGATGGGTTGGTGTCCCATCCTGGGCTGTTCCCTGCCTTGTACATGTAGCCTCTGGGATAAGCTATGGACCATTTGTGACCCTGAAAAAGTCAAGTAGAATGGAAATTGATTTCGTAATTTAACAAAATAGCAGTGAGTTTAAACAATAAAACGGTTTTGTTAGCTTTTTGATTAATTTCTGTCCACGCAGCCTTATTTTAAAACACAAATTAGTATTCCTCTTAACGAAGTAGTATTAATTCCTTGACTGCACTGACACAACTTTATTTAGGTACCACAATAAAGCTTTAGTGAGTGCTGTGAGAGGTGACACCACCACCCAAATTCATCACAAAGGATTAGTAACAATCACTAAGTTGATAATCTAAAATCAGCAAGTAGCTCATTTAGGCATAATTAAAAGACGAGAGCATGCTTGGTAGTTTTCGATCAGGAGTAAAAGCTTGTAAAAGGGAAAAATTACTTAAAGTTCACAGTGGAGTTCTGTTATATGTGATGGCACAATTCAAGATAATGATTTATTAAATGTTGATCAGAATAATGACATGAATAAAGTGATGAACAATTAAATAATTAGTAACTTGCGAGGTAAAGGCGAGGCTAATGGTTCAGCTGAGAGCACTTCAGATAATTGTGGTAATTGATGTATAAATGCCAAGCATTCAACTATTGTCATTATGAGTTGCATTGTTTTGTTTGAGATGATTTGGTTTTTGCAGTGGGTCCTTGGCTTGAGCTTAATAGCTCTTTTTGCTCTTGCAGGTATTTTTTTTTTTTTGCTGATGCTTAACTGGCCTTGGCTTCATTGGTACTAATTGTGTTAATTTTTGGTTTTATTTTTTTAAGCTCACAATGTAGACTGTGATATTGACTCCATTACTGTAAGATGGATTGCTGATGAAAAGACAACCCTAGACCCTTCATTCCTCTTCCTGGGAAGTTGTCCTCCCACTAGGTTCTCATTAACTACCGCTGAGGCAATATTCCATGTGGGTTTTGAGGACTGTGGTTTCATGCGCATGGTAAGTGCTGATCTGTGATATGGCTCATCTAATGTCTATTCTAGCACTAACACTGCAACTGGCTTCCCTGTGTAGGTAACAAAAACCCAACTGATCTACAAAAACTACCTCAAAACACCTGATGCATCTCTGGATTCTGCAATCTATCCTGTTACATGTGCTTATAAAAGGTAAGACTGAGCGCTGTCCTCTATTCTCAACAATCTGCTTGGATTGGTTGACTTCTTATTTCCAGGCCTCAAGACTGGAGTCCTCCATTGTTCCTCCCTCACACCCATGCAGAGGGCTATGGGAGCCTTTCCTTCCAAATGGGTATATTGAGAGGTGAGCGACTGCATGCCCCTGACAAATGCTGGGATAGAAGTGCACTAACACCAATCTATCCCACAGGTGGCTTCTGTGAACCTGCTCAGGTGTCAACTTTCACTTTGGGGTCTGTCATCCCTATCTGTGCTGTGGTTGCACATGAGCGCCACATGCCTTTATATCTATTCCTGGAGGAGTGTGTTGCAGCTAACACTCAATCACTTGGTCCATCAAGCCAGATTCATAAGCTTGTAACTAACAAAGGGTAAGTAAACGCTACCTAGGTTCAGTCATTGTTGCAAGTCCTAATAACCATGTTGTTGACTTCTATGAAGATGCCTTGTGGACAGCATAACTGCGGACTCAAGGTTCCAGCGCTTTGGCAATACTTCTGAAATAATCCTCCAGCTGCAAGCCTTCAAGTTTGTTCATGGAGCAGAAGTAAGACCTACAGATGGGGCTACCTCTCACAAGTTTTGTAGTTCTTCTAGTTTCATGGCTATCACTAGCTCAGAGTGACTCACCTGAGAAACGAAGATTAACTTTGACACTTCTCCTGGCCCCTGCTAGGTTTATATACACTGTAAACTTGCTGCTTGGGATCCAATGAGCCTTTCTGAGGAAAGGAAGGCTTGTAACTACAACAAAGCACTGAAAAGGTAAGTTCTTCTATCACCAATAAACTCTGCATCATACTAAGGTGTGCATGTTGCCCCCCCCCCCTTAGATGGGAGCTTCTGGATGACCCTTCTCAGAGTACACTGTGTAACTGCTGTGATTCTGGCTGTGAGTATGAGGACTGGCAAGAGCCAGGTATGTCCTATAACTCCTGTGCTTCTGGTGTACTTGCTTAAACTTATAATGAATCTATTCTATGCAGCTGCTCAATTCACTGAAAATGCTGTGTTGAGACTGTGGAACATAGATTCCCAAATGCCTGGGCATCCGATTTAAGGTATGTTAATTCTAGCCCTAATCTGGTGTTTGGATGGTCTGGTCTAATTCCCTAATAGTTACTTGTTTACAGGGATTGGATGTCTGAACCAGGCTGTTTAAAGCACGTCTGGTGTGATGAAGCTTGGGTTTGGCAGTTACACCAGCACTTTCAATAAAGTTCCTGAAACTCGTATCTAGCCTCTTGGGTGAATCCCTACCTTCAACTTAAATTCAGTGTGAATTAGACAACCCCCAGCTAGACTCCAAGTGAGGAACTAATACTCTAGTGTCCTGTGAAGTATCAAGAACGCTGGTTACTACCGGCAGTCTACCACTTCCAGCAGAAGTTTAAAAGGATTTTTACTGAAGATTCCATGCAATGCATGTTAGGGCTGTGAGTTTAAGCCTTAGTCAGATCTGGATCAGTGCCCTCAAACCCTGTTACAGAACTACGCCACTTGTGGCATGAAACACTTAAGGCTAGCTACCCAACCTGAGGCTGGATTGAGGCACTGCATTTGAAGGTTCAGTGCAATAAGGCTGTCAATCCCTTCAAATATTCAATTTTTATATAGCGCTTTTCACAAGGTTGCCCCAATGCGCTTTACAGGAGTGTGTTTTGGAACATCCTTGATAACAGAACACAAACAGTGAAAATGGAAAAATGAAAGCCAGATGACAGCGGAGGAGAGGAACCAAAAACTCCCAAGTAGGGAGAGAAAAAAAAAAACCTCTGGGGGTCCCAGTCAACTGGCAGCCCAACCCCCCTGGGCATGCTAACATGCTAACAGGGAAGTAGTCCTATTATTTGCCGAGTGCAAGGTTTAAACCATGATCCAGTCCTAGTTAAAATGACCTAAACATGCAGTTTCTGTAAAAGCAAGCCATGCCATAGCTCATTTGTAGTCCATAGTCCTGGACTTAGCCCTTTGACAGACCATAGGTGAGTTAAAGCAGTGGAGTGCACCAATGTTAACAGGTCCCTGGTCCGTATCCAAGTAAAATGCAGGTGCTACAAGCCAACTCCAGCCCTGGCACAAGTACACCACATCACGTATCAGTGCTTAAGCTTGCAGCAAGTCATACCCAGCTAGTTAAGTGTACTATCAACCCCTCCCTATAAAGTGTACACACCCATTTAATCACTTGGGGTCAGGCCCTACCACCATTACACACTCAGCTTTAGATCTTGCATTTATTTTAAAATTAAACTGCTGTACAATTCCTCAACATTGACATGGGATTTCAGAAACTTCACTTGGCTGGCATCTGAAATGGCCCCAACACAACTCGCCACTGCTCCCTGAAAAAGGTGAAGACATTTTCAAAAATGAATGACAAATCCATTGGCAAAAAGCGAAATACCAAGAGATGACAGACCTGGTCCTTTTACCACAGACTAATGTTGCACATCAACAATGGTAATTGGTCCAAGAACAGCATTTTGAATCAGCCCCTGTGAATCTGAGCACAAGCCATTAGTCATCCTGGTATTGAAAGCCATATTAAAAACACAATACCTCAACGCGTATACAGCAAATCCAATGGACAAAACCAGTTATACCAAGTTCAGCAGCCCTGCCCTTTCGATAATGGCACTGGGTGTTGCAACAGCTGCAAAGCGAATTCCTGGATGGATCATCCAGAAGCTCCCACCTATAAATGAAAAATGTCATTTAACTGAACACCCCCCCCACTATAATAAGTTTATTCAACGGATACTGATGTTTACCAGCCAAGCTCTTTGACATAGTTGCAGGCTTTCATCTGCCTGTTCAAATTTTTTGGGTCCCAAACTGCAATCTTGCAGTGGATGTACACCTGGAAGGAAACCATTGTGGTGTTACACTGCTCCCAGTCACTCATTGTTACCTAGAACATGTGTACCAAATATTGACTGCTACCCTAGGTGAGCTGAGCGTTCCCTTGAAGAGACATTATGGGTGTTTGAAGATGCCGAGTGAAACACTGCACCAGACTCAGCCTGAAGGTGAAGACATTGAACTAATAAATTCACTCACATCTTCCCCAACACCAAAGTCAAAGGCTTGTAGAGACAGAAACATTTCAGATGTCCTGTGTCTAGGGTGAAATTTTGATGTGCTCTCCTTACTGTCCACTAGGCACCTAGAAAACACAAGATTCAGTTCCTGCAGGTTTTTAAAATCTGCTTGAGGTGCTTAATCACTTCTGAAAAAGTGCATACCCGCCATTGGTAATCAGTGGGTAGACCTGGTGTGAGGCACCCATTTCAGGCACTGTGGCGGCCACACACTCCTGAAGAAACAACATGAGGGGCATATGGGCCTGTTGGTCAACTGCAGCCCAGATGGGTATCTGGGAACCCACAGGAAAGGAAGTTGACTGAGCCGGGCCACTGAAGTCATCTGTAGGACAAGATTCCCCAGCTTAATGTTCCAAGGAATTGAAAGTTTCCACCCCATTGCAACACTACTCACCTTTCATAATCCCTATATAGAAGTGCAGGCCCCCATACCCATGGACAGCCCCATTAGATGAGCTGAAGAGAGGAGGTACCCAATTATCAGGCCTAAACAAATGGAGACAATGGGGAAGTTAAGGGGAGAATAGAGAAAAAAAAAAAAAAGAAAATGTATTCTGGGTCTTGAACAAAACCAAATGCCTTAAGCCACTGACCAATATCAGACCTGAATGAACTCCTAACAGTTAAAGCAATTTAAAACTAAACCACTGGAAAGCAGGCAAAATCAATCACTATGGACTTCAAAGCCTCATTTCTATTTATCAATTAGAAGCCTCTCAAAAGCTAAATTAAGGGAAAGCTTGTAACGGAACTTAATCAGTAAACACTCACCTATCGAAAACACAGAGAACCTCGTGAAATATTTCAGGTGGGTTAGGCTTTGCTAAAGGTCTGTAAGCAAGCCTATTCTTGTAGATCAAGTGGTCTCCAGTTACCTGGCAGAAAAAGTCAGTCTGCTTTTTTTTTAAAAAAAAAAAAAATAAAAAAAAAAAGCACCAAAACAAACACTTACTACCCATTTCGGACACATACCACACGCTTGAATCGGCAATCCCTAAATAAAGCGTTGAATGTCGCCACTCCTCGGCCAGTATGGTTTGAGTAACTGGAAGGGTGGCAGTTACCGAGGAAAATTCGTGAAGGATGGGCGTCCAGGGACGCGCTCAACGTCCAAGTCAGGGTGACAGAACCACCATGACATGTTACGTTGACCTCTTTAATAATAAAAAAAAAAGCATTAGAACAATTAATTCAAACGTCTACAGAAACAAAACGTGCGAAAAATAAAATTGCAGTTACCATCGCTTCCCGACGCAAAAGCCACCACCGTTAAAACCAGGAGTACCACCCAAAAGATCATTTTGGCGAAATATTATGTTAGACAACCTCCCTGGTTTTATAAATGACCTAAGACAGGCAATTACGTCTCACTAAGTAACACGGAGTAGATCGAGTCATTACAAATCCTCTAGTAGATTTGAGTATGCGCTAGTGAATTACCAACGAGCCTAATTATTGATTTAACTCAGGTGAAACACAAAATCGGCTTCCGAGAAGCTATAACAATACTATAAACTAGCGGTTCCCAGATAGCACCATGTTATTGTTTCGACGTTGAATTATAGTTAAATGCGTTGAATTTCAGTGTTAAATTATCAACGTTGAAACGGAATTGATATTTGGTCAGATTTTCAATAATGGAAAACTGATGGTGGCAAAACCTTGATTCGATGTTGATATAACGTGAAACATTGAAGATGAACGTTGTTTCAGCCTTTTGCCTGATATGGAATCAGTGTCATTTCAACATATGTGTGCTATCTGGGTTGTTTTTGTGCGGGGCTTGAGCTACAATTTAATAAATATGGGTTAAATATAGGAAGGTCATCCACGGAAAAAAATACATTCACAAAACAGAATTAACTCTTTCTCAAAACAGAATGTTTCTCTTTGGGGGCAGTTGAAATTCATGTTAGGCAAGTTACTCGTTACTTGACAGGATGCTCTACGATCGGATTTAGTAAAATTCTTAGGTCTGGCTTTGCGACAATGATCGTAATAAGATGTTGCGGTAGTGTGTTTTAGTTAGGCGGACAGTCCTAGAAAACGCATCCTCTCTGTCGTGTACATGTCGATTTTAATGTTAGTGTACATTACTGGCATACATTACTGTTCTTCAAAAGCCAATGTAATAGCAAAATCGGGAGACGGTTACTTAAGGTTGGCCACACAGTAATGCAGGTTGCTTATACGTACGAAGCAGTTGTATTTAAAGACATGATTTTCATAGTTATGATACTGTCAATAGCTGAATAAAACACAGTAACTTGACAATGTTAGATTTCGATTATTTTACTCAGACAATCACTTGATTGTGTATATGTTTTTATTTATTTATTTTTGCAGGGTGGCTGTATGTGTATCTCGGAACTATTCTTTGTGCACGAAGGGAGAGTCGGGCTTTTCTCTGCGTTACACAGGAAGTTGTTTCGATTTGCCGTATTCTCAAAAAGGAGTAATTTTGGCAGTATAGACGGCATTTTTTCTCCTGAAACATTTCGTGTTTTTTAAGTCCCAGATATATTTGAACTGGGTTTATTCAATTTATTCATTTATTCAATAAAGTCAACATGCTGATTAAAGTTAAGGTGAGATTTCCATTTCGTCGTCTGTCGTGTTACCTGTGTATATTCGATTACGTTATTTTTCTATCATTGTTAAACGAAAGTATTCTGTCGTCAGATATTAGATTGACTTGGCTGGAAAATAGTCCATAGACTGGAAGCTACACATAGCCACTTTACCTGGCTAGGCGTGTTTGTTGTTCTGTCTCGGTAAACTGTCAGATTCTGATAAATTAAATTTACTTGTAACTGTACGCTAACGTCCGTCTGTATCTTTTCTGTGATATATTTCCGTCACCGAACTACGTGTGTCTGAATATAACCAGAGTCGTTTATTAAATTGTCTGATTTTTTTGCATTATCATGGCGAAGTCAACATAAGCACGACCCGAAGGGCAGACGTAGAATATAATGAAAAGTTAGTGTCCAATCACTAATCATGTTGTTTTCCTGTCCCCAGACCCTCACAGGCAAGGAAATTGAGATCGATATCGAGCCCACAGACAAGGTATTTTCATGAGTGTAAACATGCGCATCCATGTGATACTCAATGTGTATTGTAGAGAAGGGCATCGAGCATTACCGTTCTTGGTGCTTTGGTCTCGTCTTCCAGGTGGAAAGGATTAAAGAAAGAGTAGAAGAGAAGGAAGGGATTCCACCTCAGCAACAGAGGCTCATCTACAGCGGAAAGCAAATGTAAGGGAAACGACACTGTGTTCAGGTGGACATTTCTGGAAGCCTTGTGTGCTCCAGTGCCTTGGCCGTAACCCTCGTATCACTATGCTGTCTGTCTTCTGCTTAGGAACGACGAGAAGACTGCTGCTGACTATAAGATCCAGGGTGGCTCCGTGCTACATCTTGTCCTGGCACTTCGAGGAGGGGCCCGCTATTGTTGTAACCTCAGCCTCTGTCCCATGTAGGTCACCCCAGGACAGTCAGCTTTATCAACATCGGGATGCACATCCCCCCCCAGTGTTTTTTTTTTTTTTGTCGTAGACTTATTGTTCCACATCCTTAAAACAATGGACGATCCATAAAACATTTGTAGGATATGTAATACGAAATTAGCAACCCTTACTTTGACTTTAAGTTTGCGCAAAAACAAAATTGTATGTTTGTGTATTACCCAGGTCAACTTTACCATTCAATGCTATAATAAAAAGTTAATTGTCCTTTGGAAGTGTTCCTTTAATTTGGTATTTAGAAAACCAAATGTGTATAAAACTGAAGCTGTTCCCACTCAATATTAATGCGAATTTGATTTCAAAACCAATACAGCATGCAGGGTATCTACATATTTTCTCAGCATAAGTTTGTGAGATCCAGCAGTGAGGCATTATGCAGTCTTTCAAGATACAAAATGCTAGAAAGACAGTGTTGGATTAATTTACCCTTTTATTAAAAAAATTTCAAACCTTCCTTGCACCACCTTATTAAATTCATTTGATTGCTAATATGTTTCCCTGTGTTTCTGAATATTTCACGGAAAAAATGTATAACATCTTTCCAGAATACGTCCTCAGTTTGTCAATAAGGTGGAGATTGCATTTTATACACGACACACAGATTTTTCAGGTAACACAATATAAAAAGACTTTAGAGAGAAGGATAAAAGTTCAAACCAAATTAGCTTTCACTTCCAATAGTCTTTTCAATCAAGGATTCACGTGACGAAGTACTCTCTCGCCATATTGCAGCTTCCCTGTAAGAGGGAAGGCTCTCGCTGTATATTGAGAACACATACATTAGTATGAGAGACTCAAGAACACATCTCGAGAAAATTAAAATAGCTTCCCATATACTCGTGACCTTTCAGTTTATTAACGAACTGGGACAGAATGGGTGGAATTGGACGGGGACACACACACATTCACATCTTCCACAGACAGAACCACCCCAGGTTTCATTAATACCACAGTCCCAGGCAGACCAGTACACACAAAGACCAAGGAAGGAGACAGGCCCAAGGCAGCTGGGGGTTCCGAATACGTGGCCAAACACATAGCACACAAGAATAACGTGGCGGGGTCTGATGTAATTCAAGTTAGTATCATAAACATCAATTTGTGACTAGTAACTGACCAATGATCTTTAACATTAAAGAAGGGAAAGTGACCTTTTCCACCTACTAGATTTAAAAAATTTAAGTTTTTTGGATTATATAAAAGCTGGAATTTGCCTGTGTTGTTTTTTGGCACTTGCTGCTATAAAATGATGCAGCAGAGGTTGGGCCCTCCATGTATAAAACAGGACACCCTAGTGCACTACAAGCAGGAAGTACAGAAAAAAATCAGGATAAGTAGAAACACATGACAAAAAGTTTGAGTCAATGAGACTTTTTATACGATCAGAGGATTGTACAAAAAAATCTTTTTATGACTGGGGTGGGCAATTTTGTGTCTTGTTGGCTGGATTGTTTGGTCACCCTGAACTTAAAGAATTAGCCTTCATTAGCTGTTAGCTGAAAGAATTTATGAAATTTCGGCTAATCTAATTTGCTAGCTGAGAATTAGATTCCGATTCTCAACCCTGTTACAGTTCTTCTGTTGGAGTTTTCCTGAAAGTAGTTGGGCCAGTCACACCCCCTGCTAATAGCCACAGTGCACAGCCCCCAAGTGAGAAAGAAGTCGAGCTTTATGGGAAATTTACATAATGTACATAAAGTATCAAGAGCATAATGTCTGATTCTGCAAGGTGAGATTAACGTTGGTGGCTGACAGAGATTGCAAGACTGACAGGAGCCCAGGAGGGACGTCGGAATCTCAATGCCCCAGGTCTGTGTTGATCCACGACAGTCTGCTTGACCGCACAGCTACCAGAAATACTGCGACGTTGCAAGCAGCTGGGCCAGCTTTTGGACACCAGTGCGTCAGTGGCTCGCCGAGGCGGGGAAGGAATCCACCTGCACGGTGTTCTGGCACATCGAGCCTCCACTGCAGTACGAGAGCCGGATCCGCATCCGCAAACTCACCTGGGGCGAGCAAGGATACATAATCTAAATGTGGGTCTAAGGGTTCTAGGAGTAACCATGAGGAGACAGTGAGAAAGGATAAGGACAGATAACATGGTGGCAGACGGTTGGCAATTAGCTAGTGTGTGTCTTAAGCGAAATGGACTCTCTAAGGTGTACAGCGACAGGCCGAAAAATTATGACTACCCTCATGTGAAGCAAATAACGTCAACTATCTCAACTATGGTGCATGTCAAGGTCTGGGATGTATTATATGGTAAGCTAACATTGATAGGCAATATGTTAAATGCTGGTTTTTGTACCAGGGATTGGAACAAGTTGTTACTTGACAAGTCATTTGCCCTTCAAGTCCAAGTCTTTCTATCACCAAGTCACCAAATTTGCGACTCAAGTCAAGTTGAGTTCTGTAACTTGAGTTACTACCTATGTCAGTTTTCTGCCTTTAGGGATTAAAACTTGCTGCAGTAAAAACTTACCACAGTAAGTCGCAGAATACGTTCTTTATAGGCAGAAATAAGTTGAAAAGAGAGCGTCCACTCTTGGTTGTCCTCACACCGTTTTTCATCTGTGTGTATGCAGGGAGTTATGCATCGTTCCAACAAACTATCTCAGGAGACCGTGCATTCAGCCCGTTGAAAATGCAGACAGCAGAGAATTATTATACGCAGAAATTATAAAATTAACATCATAGTATCCAGAGTGGGACAGTAACTTGAAGTCTTTTTGAATCTTAGGGTCCAAGTCGGGACCAAGTCTTGAGTTATTGCCCTCAAGTCAAAGTTGAGCCCAAGTCTTTCCATCAGTTTTATTCATCATCAAATTTGTGACTTGAGTCCGAGTAGATTCGCGAGTCAGTGACCCGAGTCCGCACCTCTGGTTTGTACCACATACAATAGCCTTTGTTCACATCTCGCGTCGATGAGTCCTGGCCACGCAGCACCCTGCTGGCGGATTGTGGCTTTCCCCTTGTCGGACCGCTGTCAGTAGGTACTCACCCTAGCTGACCATGAGCACTTCACAAATTTTGCCATTTCGGAGATGCTCTGACCCAGTCGCCTGGCCATAACATTCGGGCCTGTCAAAGTCCCTTAGATCTTTACCTCTGCCCATTTCTTTTGGAATCAACACGGACTGTAAGTGTCAAATGTTGGCTTGTCATCTACTATATCCCAGACCTTGCGATGCTGTTATTAGATAATCAACATTACTGGCTTCATAGGGGTCATAATGTTTTGGCTCATCAGTGTGTTTGCACATTTGTGGGGTCCAGGCCACCCCAGTCTCCTCTGCTGGGCTTATTCATTGTAAGGGGCCTGGAACCTTCTGTCCCCTCTCCTGTTTCTGTGTGGGGTGGCAACACATCAGGGCGGGAAGCATCATGGCCCTTAAATAGCGGAGCGTAGAGGTAGCCAGGTATGCGGGTTAAGGCGTCAAAGTGTCAGCTGTGTGAGATGCTTTTGATAAAGTTACCTTTTAAGATGCTACGGTGATGTGACAAGAGGGAAATAAGGGCATGAATCAGGCTGATAAAAGGGCAAAAACAAACAGACAGACAAACAAACAGACAAACAAAAACAAACAGACAAAAACAAACAGACCTTGTTGGGATTGTTGAGGTGGACAGTCTGGGTCACCTGACCAGCTCCCCGAGCCAGAAGCACATCCCCACTGGGCGCCCTCATCTGTAACTGAACACACTGAGAGACCACGTGATGGGGTCAGAGGTCACATTCACAGACTGATGTCCTTCTTAAGGACGTGGAGTCTTAAAATAAACAAATGCATTATATATCAATGGTAATTTAAGTGGTTAAAAATGGGGGGGGGGTCACATGACTTGGTAAGAATGTTTGACACCTAAAACCATCACGTCTGCCCGATCACTGCAATGAATAAATTAACATCTGTCCCTGGACATCCAGAGTTAAAAACGTCAACCCACGAAAGACAGGCAAGGAGACAGGGCACAGCCACCCAGGAGGTGGTGGCATGGGACACAGGGGGATGCAAGCCGGGCCTGACCTTGGGCACCGCAGCCTGCAATGTGAACTGTGTGATGTCACTGTCCGTGGTGTTGGAGGCGATGAGCGTGGCGGTGACACCCACATCAGTCTGCCTATCACAGCGCAGTTTGACAGTCACGCCGTTCTGCTTGTATATTGTAGCACTGGGTTCTGTCACCGGGGAGGGGACAATGGCACACTTTAAATAAAAAAAATAAACAGACTGGATACTGGAATTACTGGTCTCTGCAATGTCTCCCTCCCTCACCTGGTATAGGATTCAATCCCCCCAGTAGGTCTAGCAAGTCCCCCCCAGCACTTCCGGTATCAGGGACGGGCACTGCAGGTGTGGGCTGCACGGTGCTAGTCTGCACTGGTTCATCAGAACCTCCTAGAAGGTCCAACAGGTCACGGGCCTGAAAGGAAGAGGGGGGGGAGGGGAAGAAGAGGCGGCATGAGACGAGCATCTTAGAGAGCCAATCACAGCCGAGTAAGTGAGATGAGAGGCGAGGAGATGGATCTCAATTGGAGGATGGGGTGCAACCCGCAAGCATCAGGAACATGAGACAGCATTTGTGGATACCAATGCTAAATTACCTAGTCAAGCCATAATCCACAGATCAGATGCACAGTTGCAAGTAAGCAGCTGGCCTTTCCAGATCTCACCTGATTTGTTGGCTCTTGAGTCAAAGTTACTACTGGGTTGTTCTTGGTTTTGTCTGGCCCCTGGATCACCGCCGGCTCCCCATTGTCATGTCCTGGGGAGCTCTTGTCAATCACGGGCATCCGCTCCAGCACCGCAGCCCTGGACATGGAACAGCACAGCCGTTAAGGTCACTGCCATCTGTCAAAGAGCCAAGATGGCAGCAGTTACACAGTCCCTGCAGTGCAGGCTGAATATGCAAAATGTTTCGACACTGTCACGATATTGCATCTCTGGCTCCTACCCCAGTACCTCATGTGGTCATATTTTTTGAAGAGTGCGTTGTATTCTACTGCCCTCTGCTGGAGCTCCACGTCAATGCAGCTTCCATAAATGCTAACGATGCTTCTGATGCGACTACCAAAGAAAACACAGTACATTACAGTAAAATAATACAGATAAAAATACATAACTGAGGAAATATGCTCACACATAGCGGTTTTTCAGGAACGCATATTTTCATATTACATCCATACAGTAGGTGTGTTTGAGTGAGTGTATGGTGTGTGAGTGTGCCCTGCGATGGGCTGGCCCCCCATCCTGGGTTGTTCCCT
>JAODJX010000083.1:1324623-1336152 GCA_026776945.1 Isichthys henryi
TCCGGGATAGGCTCCGGACCCCCCGCGACCCAGTAAGGATAAGCGGTTTGGAAAATGGATGGATGGATGGATGGATCCATACAGTATTTTGGGAACTAGTGTGCCTTTCTGCTTGGTCCAAAAAAATATGATGAACAGAGGAAAGGGGGTGTCCCATGACAATGAAATTCGCTGATGGGGGGCGAGTAGCACAGGTACGGCATTAGAAATAACTACATAGTATATGCAAAGACATGGGCCGTCTGAAGTTCCTCAAGGACCGGATTAAGATTATAGATAATAATGCTTAAAACTGTAATAGTGCAGTGGTGCGCATGCAAGCCCTGTTAGAATCTGTACAGTAGCCCTGGGTGTAGAAGTAGGGTTATGGCTTGATCAGTAGCAGAAGCAGCAGTAGGGCTATAAAAATGAGGTCTTACTCCACATTGCGTGAGATGCGTGTGCTCAGCTTCATGGTGGCCGTGAGCGCGAAGCCCCTGGTCGTCGGTGCCGACATGTGAGACTGCAGGACGGTTTCCAGGGCGTCCAGAACGTCATCTTCCGTCACCTGGTCGCCACCGAGAGGAAAGACGCATGTGAGGGGGTGGCAGGCTGGCAGTGCCTTGCTACCGCCATCCGGGGAGGGTGGGGTGATGGTGCTACCTGCACGGGCTCCGTCTCCTCACACTCTCCTCGCAGCAGCAGGTCGCCGTACTCCCCAATACACCAGCAAGCCACCTGCACCAGAGATTGCTGCACAGAGTCTTAGAGTCACTCTCAGAGTCAAAGATGTGACACATACACCCCCCCAGACACACACGAACAGGCACTGAGAGTCATACACGCACAGGGTTCATACTCAGCACCATCCGTAAGGGGAGGAGTTTGGGGGGGGGGGGTTTGTGTGTGCGTGGTAGCTGTGGTTTGGAGAAGGCGGGGGGCCCGTCTTTGTGTGGTCCTTCTTACTTGTATACATCTATATAGTCACATATATGGCCAGACACAGAGTGACCTTTATGGTTACGTCACTCGTCACAGCCATACAGAATGACAATCATATCTGGATACACTACCAGTCACAGGTTTTTGCACTGAGACTTTCTAGATTTGCATGTTACTCGTTTATTAAAAATTTCACTCGATACTCTTTGCTAACAAATAAGCTTACAGTATGTTCATCATTTGAGTACCTTTATTAGCAGGAAAATGTCATATCCTTGATTCATCAAAGTTACCTCCTCTAGTAGTCATAACAGCAGAGAGAATATAAGGCATTCTTTCTGCAAGGGACATTAAATACTGCTCCGTTTCATGGGGTGAAACAATAACTAGTGTATTGAAAGAATAGTCGAGAATTTGACTCTGCCATCACCACACAACCAGTTAGTAGGGTGTCAGACATGCACTGTTACATATTCCTTCCATGTTATAAGGGAAACTTGGTTTATTTGACTTATATTTTCATTTATTTTCATTAAGTTGTTCACTCACTTTCCAGTGCTTAAGAATAAAAAGTCTGCAGCTTATGAAATAAATGGAAACGTGGTAAAAATCCTGTGGTGTGTAAAAACTTTGACTGGTCGTGTATACACACCTACAATCACATATTGAGCCGTATGTCATACACAGGGAACCCTAAGGCTATATACAGTCAAGTACAGCGATGTCACCGTCAGTCTTAGAAAAACAGTACCACTCTGACTAATGACAGTTCAGAGCACACGCACACATACATACACACACACACGCACAACCAAAAACAAACAAACAAAGTAGAGCGACACGCTTTCACGCGGGGATGCAGCAACCTGTGAAATGTCTGCCACCAGCGCACGGTACAGCTTGTGCACGGTATAGCAGTGGAGCTCCGTTGCTGTGGTGATGAGCTGGATCAAACTGGGCACCATTTCATCCCTCACGTCGCCCCCTGCCTGTGAGAGAAGACAGTGCATCACGCTGCTCTGAGAGGCCCAACAAACCATCTAATCTGTATGCGAATGAATGCAGTGAGCAGCTGCCACTGGCGCATCATAAATCAGAGAGAGAGTAAACTGTCAGTAATAACAGATTTGGTGTTTTATTTTTCTAATGTTTTCATAACTTCCGAATCCCCAAATCTCTTCTTAAAATCGATCCCTCGCTCACTTTAGAACCTTCCCTGTATATATGTCAGAGGGGATCAGACCCCACAGGAAATTATGAAATGTCACTTTATCTTAACCCAGTGTCATAAAGATCTGAGCTCATGTGGGGAAGCGAGCCCAATTTGAAGCAGGTGGCAGGCTGAACGGCCATATTTCAGGGNNNNAAGTGGGGGGGGGGCTATTTACCGTCGTGAGGACATGCAAGACGGTGTCGATGTGCCAGCGCTGAGAGGGAGCAAACCTGACAGAGACACACAGAGGCATGGTGGTGTTCAGCGCAGCTTTGAAAGAACAAAACAACACCCCCCCCTCCAACCAACACAAAAAACACACACCAATAATGCCACTCCCCAAGTATTAGGACTATTCCAAGTATGGGGGGGGGGGGATGGGGACCCTGAGGATTCAGGAAGCTGGCATGTGCCGAGGAGTGAGACGCACCAATCGGACAAAAGAGACACCCAGATGTGCATCTGTGAACATTACTGGGGTGAGGATGCGGGACACAGGTGGGCGGGATGTCAGAGCAGAGAAGGCCGACGCGTGGCTGACCTCTCGGCGGCGCTGAAGATCCCCGAGGCCGTCTGCGCCCGCAGCTCGGGGGGGCAGCAAGAGAGGAAGAGGAGCAACTCCTTCATCAGCGAGCGGATGTTGGCGGCCGAAACCAGAGCCAAGGACAACTCCAGAGCCCGTCTGAGATTCCACAAGGTCCTAGTCAGTCATTCATGGCAAGAATGGCACTGTACCACTAACCAAATAACTTATGCGCAAAGCTACACCAGACCATATTAAACAGCTGCGTTACGACGACAAAAATGCCCCTTCGGGGGATATAAGCCTGTAAGTTCTGGGTCACATGTTCCATTCTGAACCATTCTGGACACGGTTTTATCACCTAAACAATATTAAGCTGAATCAAAGCAGGGGCAGTTTTAAACTCTGTGTCTCTCTGTGTCTCTGTGTGTGTGTGTTTGTAATTATAATATCGTGGGGACCAGATTTCCCCACAATGTGATAAAAACCTGTAACATTTTACCTTGTGGGGACATTTTTTCTGTCCCAGCAAGGATAATCCCAATTTTAAAAAACATCTGTGAATGCAAACAAAAGACTAAAAATGAAAGAAAGAAAGAAAGAAAGAAAAAAAAAAAAAAGTATAAATGTAATGTTACTCATGATTAGGATTGTATAGTTGTCATAGTTGGGATTAGGGTTATGCTCATAGAAATGAATAGAGTGTCCAAAAAGACATGAGTACGTAGACTGTGTGTGTGTGTGTTTGGGCCTTCTGCTATTTCTGCTTGACCAGTCACCCTATACATGACTACCTAGAAAATATGCAATGATGACTGGAATACTAGTTAATACTTAATTACTATTTTGCATTGTGACAATCAAATTCCTGCTACCCGGCGTCAACTGCGCTGCGGTAACCTTGACTACGACATCATCCCTAAGAACGACAGCTGACGGTTTACCGTTTCACGGACGCGTCCTGATCCTTCAGACAGTCCACAATGGTTCCCCTGTGCCTCTGAACGGCATTGTGGTCCGTCTGTACAATCTTCTGCAGCGACATCATGGACACGTAGCTGAGGTGCGATAAGACAGATTTGTTTAATATAATCTAGCCACTCATCCAGTAGACGATCACAGGATGAGGCATGATCTCAGGAGAGAAAGGGCAAGAGGCGGAGGGGGAGGGGGCCACTCAGTAGGAGACAGCAGGAGCATCACAGGGCACAGGGTTACGTAATCGGACAACGAGTCCAACTGCACGGCTAACCGCAGGCGGAAACGCACAAAGGCAGCAGGTGGGGGCTGCTACAGGAAGCGGTTCAAACACAGAGATCAAAATGAGGTTTACGACAAAAACCTCTCGGTAAGCTGGAAACCGACATGAGAGCAGCTGTCAACGCAGAAGGCCCAAAACAGGGCAGGGGAGGCCTAGCTTCCGACGCGGCTAGAGGGACGGCATGAGATGCTTCCCGACAACTTACTGAAGAGGCCCCGATAAAATGAACGGACGAGAGAGAATGAAGGTGAAGGGAAAAACAAAAAGGGAGGTGAAGGAGGATGAGAGAGACTCCCACCGTATGTTCCTGTCATTGCTCAGGAGGAATCGCCCCAGAATGTTCACGGCCAGAATCTGTCAGAGTCCAAAGAGAGCGAAAGGAACGGCTCTATCAGCTCAGTGTAAACGGCATTCAACTGTAACAGAACAAAAGCTGATAATCACTCAGGGTCAATGGATCGTTTTACAAAAGCAGTACATAAAAGCAGCTCTAGCGGTAATGAAACTGAATAGTACACAATTAGAGTACTAGCGGCACACAAGTACTGTACTACAGTACTAGCCCTGTCAGTATGAAACCGTGTGTGGAAAATGATGATGACGGTGTCGAAGGTGGGCGCTAACCCGCAGGCCACACTCGGAGTTGATGTCCATGATGGTGAGAACAGTCTCGTACAGCACAGCGCTGCCTGCAGTCTTACTGCTGTCCGTGTTTGTCGCCACCTACAGGACTCATCAGGAACAATAGCTAGGGATTAAAGTCAACCCTGAGAAGACTAGCCAGTCTGAAAAGAGACATTCGGACTCAATAAGCGATCAATACTAGCATTATTATGTACTTGCTCACCAATAACCATCCACATTATGAGGCACACAATTTGATACATTTATCATTTTATAAAGACTTATTTATAAAAGGGCTTTCTGAGACCTGCAATAATATGTGCATGGTGATGAAGTAACAACAGTGATGTTAGCATTTCTGTTGTTTTAACCGTCATCTATATAAAGCAGAAGTGATGGCAGACAGGTCATCACAAAAAAGGACGGTCTATTAACCTGGGCCAGCAGGTCATTCATGGCGTCGCTCGCCTCGTCGTCGTTACGGCCGAGAATCCTCAGCAGTCGCAGGATACGAACCTGAGGGGGCGGAAGAGAGGATTGCGATGGGAGGGGAGGGGTGGAATGCACAGTGGGAGCAGGAGTGAGTGCAAACCATAACCGGGTGTTCAGTCACCCCCGTATCACAGGATACGTGGACGTGCCCACCCCCATATATGGAAGAGACAAACCTGAAGAAAAGGGTCACTGATCCCAGCAACGTTGTGCTCCGGCGAATAACCAGACATCACCAGGCCCTTCATTATGTGAACCAGATCGGGCACTATCTGCACAAACGGAGACAGGGCCAATTAAACTATGCACGAGCTACACTTTTAAAAGTACTGCTACTATTACTGTCGCATAGTCGATCGATTTCTTGGTTCAGTTAAGATTTCTCCATGTGCTGCACCTTGCGGAAGTGAGGGAGTGCGCTGGGGTTTCGTTCACACAGCTCTGTGATGAGAACGACAGCTCCATGGAGAACACCTGGGAGAGGTGGGGGAAAGGGAGAGAGAGATGGAAACAGGGAGAGAGAGATAGGAAAATAAGTGGCATAAAACTAATGGCGAAGGAGACACAACAAGGAGAACACTTAAAAGACAGACGGACAAGTAATGAATAATTCAGGATCTATTTAAACAGAAGCACTAGGAGGCAGAGACTCACTCACAGAAATGCAGCCCGATGGACAAGCAATTAAGACACACTGAAACAAACAGGCAGGCGTACAGGAACAGAGAGACATTCAGATACAGAGGCAAAGAGACAGACAGGCAGGGAGGCAGGCATACAGGAACAGAGAGACATTCCGATAAAGAGGCAAAGAGACAGACAGGCAGGGAGGCAGGTATACAGGAACAGAGAGACATTCGGATACAGAGGCAAAGAGACAGACAGGCAGGGAGGCAGGTATACAGGAACAGAGAGACATTCCGATAAAGAGGCAAAGAGACAGACAGGCAGGGAGACAGGCATACAGGAACAGAAAGACAGTCAGATACAGAGACAGGCGACTACATTAACACGTGAGTGTTACCGTGGTTCTTCTCAGTCAGCAGAGCCCGAGCAGCAGTATTGAAGAGTTCTGCCAGTTCGGGGACTTTCCTCACGATGTGGACGGCACACAGCGCCGCCTGCCTCAACCAGGATGTCAAGAACATCATCACCATCACCTCCACGGATCTCGTCATCCGCAAACCAATCAGTATCACTATCATTGCAGCTTCAACCACCGCATCTATGTCTACAGAGGCTAGAAGGGCTGACAATAGCACTGACCTTCTTTTTGATATAGGCGTTGGCTGTCTTGAGAAGCCGGTCGATCTCCGGAGCCAGGTCACGGCACATCTCAGCAGAGCCCATGCAGGCCAGCGTGCAGAGGGCCAGGGACTGGACGTATGGGCTGCTGTGAGACAGGTCACTGAAGGACAGAACAGCGACATCAGGATCTCGATGTTCCCAGAATCCCCCAGGGAGAAACCGCAAAAGCCACAGCGAACCGGGGTGACAGTGTCCCACAGCTGTGAGATGGGGGGAGCAGAGGTCGCCATGCGGCTGGGCCTCACTTCTTGATGGAGTTGGTGATGAGCAAGCTAGCGTCCTGCTTCTCATCAAGCAGCATCATGGCTCCCAGGTAGCCCACCCGCTTCTCGCTGTACCTAGGGCTGGCGATCAGTCGCACACACTCCATCTAGAGGCATGGAGGAGTAATAGCAACTCATGGTCCAGGGGGAGGATCAGTCACAAAACACATCTGATTTCATGCAGGATTAAGTAAATAGAATAAAGCAAGGAAATCCTTAAACATTCATCAGGAGATGCCAATTTGGCTATCTAGCTTATCGTTTGTGTTTTTTAACATCTGTATATAAAGAGCTTAATAAAAGACATTCTTCCCCATTCTGCAAAGCTTTTTTTGGTCACAAAGCTGGTTTCCAACATAAAGGACCAAGTCATTGTCAATATTATCCCGTATGTGGGCACAATACGACAACTAACACAGAGGTTGAATAGAAAAGCCATTAGAATGAAAACAGGCAACGTTTGAAGTGGAGCTTTTGTTTTTTACAGTCAGGACAGTTTCTTTGGCTCTAATCTTACATGTACTTATAGTTGCACACAGATTCCATTAACCGCACCACACTGTGTCACATTTGGCCAAACCGGACTAACCACAAGCCATACCAGCCCCTACCTGTCCAAAGTGGGCGGGGTAGCCCAGCATGTGCACGTAAAGCAGCTTGGCCAAATTGTGAGAGCGCCCCCCATTGTCTGCCTGCCGGAACTGCGCCCTGATGGCTGCGCACTCTTTCTGGATGACTCCGCGCTCTTCGCACTGGGTCCGAGCACTTCGGATCACACGGATCATCTCCTGTAGCCGTACTGACGGGGACATGCCTGCCAGATAGTCAGATCAGACTCCCAGCACTGGAGATCTGGACGCGTTTCCACAACACACCCTGCAGACAGGGAAAAGTTTCACTGTGGGAGGGAAGAGAAAAAAAAGAGAGACAATTACGCAATGCCATTTACAAAAAATTAACACATCAACATGCCAAACAATTATTAACAAAGCACTTACTGTAGACCTACCGTCGTTTATTCCAAACTATGCAAACCTATAATCTATATCCGGAACAACGTAAACTATTCGTAGGCAAGACGACTTAAAAATATTTGGCAGTTGCGTTACTTTAATTAAAGGGAAAGACAACTGTTTTGTCGCAGATGTTTTTATTAAATTTAAAGACGCGGAGAAGCGCCGCGAGTCCCCGCTGACCCCGCTTTTGGGTTGTGCATTTCCGCATGACAGGTGCGCCGAGCCGCCGCTTCCTAGTCGGTCCGCAAAGGCATCCTGGCCGCCCCCTCCCCCCTCGGCCGGCGCGGCCGCTGCGCTCCGCCACACGGCCAACGCCGTCCTCTCCCCCAGTGCCATCGCCATATTGAGGGGTAGCGTTACATGCGAGCGGCCGCCGACACAGCGGGCCGATGATGCAGAGCAGCAGCCCAACCGAGCCGAGGTCAGACCCGGCCGGTCGCGGTGGTCCTGATTGGCGCGTCAGGTGAGACGCATAATATTAATAAACACCGATGTATTCTAGAAATCACTAGAATCCAGCCATTATATTTCCACAAAAAAACAGAAAAGGGGTATTAATGTACATAAATTGCCTACTGCGTTTTTCGCGTGACAAGTTCAAATCGACACACTGCAATAATACTCCGAATAAATCTATAATTCTAGATACTAGACGAGGGCAACGCACCAAGAACATCCAGTCTACGCCTGTAAGCTAATTGCACTGTCAGACCCCTTCACGTCCTGAATATATGACAGCAACTTCCCAGTAGCGAGTCGTCCGAGTGCGGGGAGGGTAGTTATTCAGTTAACCGTTAAACCCGCACGTAGTAATACAGGATAACTAGCAGCCCGGGCAGATGCTCCTTTTCCGCCTTACCTTCGCAGTTTGCCGTCTTCTGGGTGCGGGTTACTTTCGCTTAGGTGCTTCTCGCCGCCCGGACGCCACATTAAATGAATGAATGAATGAATTTACCTGCTCGAACCGGCCAGCTGACCCAGGACCATTTGAAACTCTCGCTGTACACAAACCACAGGCGCAGCTCCGCGTCCATCATCTGACAGCCCGTGACAGCGGAGCCGCGCCCCTTAAAGGGCCCGCTCTATTTCCCTGCTTAAAGCAACAAGTGCATTTAAGGGCCTTTCACTCTATTTGTAACTGTATTCCCAAATAATTCCTCCCTTTTCTTAAATGCATGTGTTTGCCGGGTCAGCATCTTGGTGGAACAAAACTAAAGTGCACTGGAACCAAATAACGGAGTTGAATGCGGCAGTATAATTTTCTCGTTCGTTATAAATATGTAATGGTCCGGGAGCTGATCTGAAAAAGGGCAGTATTTCACATGCAGTGCTGCCTGCACTGGCAGTGCGGCGCTGTTAACCAAGCGTGTGCTGGGTCCTCCTCTGGCTTCAGCAGTGTTCAAAGAGCCTGTCACCTGTATGCTGAGAGGCTCTTTCTGTCAGTTCGCGTTAAATTGAATCCAGACTGTAGACAGATGAAAGCATTTCAACAAGCTGTTTGCCGCTATTTTTCTCAACTCACAGACAATGCAAATGTCTGTGCGTGTGTATTTCAGAAGGTACCCGATCACCTGACTTTTACAAAAGAGTTTATCGTGTGTGTCAACATTTATATTGCCACACAGAGTCCTTTCTATCGTGTCTTTTTATCTATTTATTTATTTTAACTATTTTTTTATTGCTTACTTTTTAAAACCTTTTTTACATGCAAGTTCGTTCGCGCAGGACCTCGTGTAACAAACGTTGAACGCGTTTCAGGGCAAGTGTCTGAAATTCAGATCTAAGGCATTACTGAAGGTCAGCACGTGGTGGAACTGCTGGCATAAGATGATAAATTATCTCTGCATTGAAGGAAATGGAAAAAATGGAAATAGACATTCATTATAAGCAGGGTTGCCAACAACTTTGGTCAGCTGGCAAGAGTGAGATTTTCAATTCGAGACAAGTCTACAAATACATTTACATGTAAGTAACAGTATTATTACCTTGCAAATAATCTGTAGGGTTTGAAAACTGCCCCAACGCTTTTGATGTAACTATTTTTAGGCTTATAATGGAATGAAATAGATTTTTTTCCACGTGAGCGCGAGACTGAAAGCGCGTCACGCCAGATGCATGAGAGTTGGCAGTCCTGTATAAATCCAGAATAACAGCTACATCTTAGTGAAGGCAATCTATTATGACCATATCATTAATTGGAAAAGTCGTATACCGGTTCTTGCACTGCATAGTTTTCATTTAACTTTCAACACATATAATTATTACTGTTCAGCCAATAATAAGATGGGAATTTAGGTTCAGCTGGTTATAGTCTAGAGGAACACGCTGGACAGGATGCCAATCCATTGCAGGGCAGATGTATAAAGACACTGCAATTTAACTGCATGATTTTGGACAGTGGGTGAAACTCTGAGTGTCATGGGGAGAACATGTGACCTCCACGCACCGAGAAGAGGCAGGATTCAGAGCCACAGCTCTGGGGTTGTGAGGTCACAGCATCCCCCACCGAGCCGTGCGATATCACCTATGACAATGAAAGAGTGAGCAACACAAGTAGCAGGGTACAGCTCAGCATACTGGAGAAACAATTTCAGAGGGACCTGGAGACTATCCCATTCAGCAGTCCCGGTCCTCGGGGGAACCCCAGACCTCCACGGTTGTGCCCCCTCCCAGCTCCCTGCCAGTCTGGCTGGGAGTCTCCCAGGACCGGGTTGGGAATCACCGGGGTTTGGGGTGCACTCTGGACAGGATAATGGTCCATTGCAGTCACACAGAGACACCAATTAACCTGACACTGTGTCTTTGGACTGTGGGGGGAGGGGACTCCCCCCAGGCAGCAGTGCTATGCATTGTGTCATCATGCTCCCCCACGTGGGGGGTTCAAAAGGGAACTTTATATATATATATATATAAACCGTGCACTTTACCTGAACCTAGATCGTCTGATTTGGTCCAGAACACCAGTTGGGAACAGCGGCCAGTCAGCAAAGACAAGACCTTTTACTTAAAACAATGTTGTCCAAGGGCAAGATGGATAATACCAGAAAGTGCCGTATTAAACTGGATTTTTGTGTATTATGCAGGTATACAAACACAAAACCCCGGCATATTTCAACCTTCCAGACGAATCTCCACCGTGACCCTCTGTGTTATCCTTCCATTGGACCATTATTAATCAGGCAGTTTGCTTTTGCTCACTCGGACAGAATAAAGCAGCATTTAATACTCTGCCTATTCTTCCATGACTCTGTGGTGGTTCCTGTCATTTTTCAGCCGACTTGCTTGATAGTTCATCTTATAATACAAGGGCCTGTTCTTTTGTTAAATGACGGGTGAGAAATGAGTCAAGGAAAGATGGCATGGTATTTATTCATCATTTTGGCAATGGAATGCCAGTTCTCCACTGATGTAGTGGTGAAAATAGAAATCGACAGTTGATGCGCGTCTGGCTGGAGTTAAAGCACGTTCATAAGCCGTGCATTGTTTCAGTTCGCTGAGATAGCAGACTGCTTTCATAATAAGAGTTTTATTTCGGGCTTGTCAGTTAAAAAAAACCCCACCTTCAGCAACACAGTTAGTGCAATGCAAACACATCATAAAAGAGCCGTGTGTCATGGTCTATATTTGGGGCATCTTTTGCATTTCTGTCAGAAGTGAAAAAAAAGTGTGATGATCAGACAGGAGCGAAGGTACCTGCAGGACTATTATTCACAAAATACAAACTAAGTGCAATAGGTGAGTCTTGCTGTCCTCTGCTAAAGCTCCGTTTATGGTTAAATAGCTCTCTTTTCTGTCAGATGGTCTATTGATTTGCCTATCTGCCATCTTGCTCTGCACATCATTGGGGAAATTTGCCTCAGTTTTATACAACCCCCCCCCCCCCCCAAAAGTGCTTAAAAGGTAACCCG
>JAODJX010000083.1:1336252-1355988 GCA_026776945.1 Isichthys henryi
CCCCAAAAGTGCTTAAAAGGTAACCCGTAAAAATCAAATGTATAAAAGATTACAATGAAAATAGAAAGTGAAAAGAAAAAAAAACATGCAATTTAGTGAAAAATTTACCTTTATAATAAAATTGCCAAAAAAAATCATTAGTTATTTGAATGTAGGTAGGAATATGGAAGGCAAAGCACAGTGAGAAGGATGAGGTACAGGAAGGCGGTGGCCGGTCCATCTGCACACGGACCCGCTTCGTTAACGTCATTCACGACGTTTTCATTCACAGACATCGGTTTAAACACGTAATTTTAAAGGTGTTACCTTCAACAATAATTTCTGTGTCAAATTTACAAAACAATATTGTCGCTAAAAAGAGACCATAAAACCCATAGAGAAAAGATTTTAGAAATGGGGGTTAGGAGCAAACACTGGATCTCAACGGAAAATAAAAGATTACAAAGCTGAAATATACAAATACTGTGACAATCCATTTTCTTAATACCGTACATCATTTCTCTCAGAAATAAAGGTACAAGACCCATGTACTTGTACCTTTTAAGGTACAGAAATGGACAAATGACAGCAATGACATCAAAGGTACAATTTTTTACCCTCTTTTCTGAGAGTGTAAGAGCAGTCTGCACCACTGTGTACTCAGAGTTGTGTGCATATGCAGGCCTTCACACTATTTTAGTTTTTTATATATATATTTTATTTTGTGATGCTCTAGTAGGCCAGGGAGAGTCTCGTCATGCTCAGAGCTCCCCAGAATTAAGGGCCCGTTCTTCTTCCGGTTCTGCCCCCCTGCTGGTCTTGCCCTTGGCGCTCTCCTCCGCTGGGTATACCACCATACACAGCTTCTGGCCCATGTACGTCAGCCGGTCTGTAGGAAGGGCGACAGAGATACGCCGCGGGCTTCGGTCATTCGTCATTCACAGCAGCAGAAGCTACTTCTACGCTCACCAGTACTCAAATATGTAAAGATATAATACTCAAAACTTACCATTGATCATAATCAGTTATTAACTGGCTTTGTAAAAGTGAGGGTAGAAATCTTATGACAGGAACAGTCCTTAATCATTACTGCTATTATCAGGCTGTACCTAGAAATTCTGTAGCCCTTATCCTCCCTTTAAATATTACTTTACATATTCAAGGACCCCTGCCAAGTGCTGGGCCCCAGTATCTGCCAGGGTATCCATGTCATTTTTGATACCCCTTGGTTGTCGTACAGCACTACCCTTCTTGGTATAAGTGAGTGCATGAACCGATGAATACAGAGCTTACAGAAAGTCTAGGGCATTTGCTTAATTCTGTAACAGTGTTGCAGACTTATTGGTTCCATAACAAAAGACCGTTGACAAGCGATGTTTAACATATCTGAACATATCACAGACATTTTCATTATTATTAAGTGCCATTATTTTTTTGACTGACCTATTCAATCCTGGTTCTTCCTATTTTGCTCTTAATTGCAATTGCAGTCACTGGCTTCCAAAGGGATATTAATCAAAATGTTTGGTGTTTTATGTTACTGCAAAGGGGTTACCAAGTAAAAAGCACCCAGTGAGACTGCTTGTCAATGAACTTTTTAACTCAGGGCAAGTAAAAAAACTATTAAAACTATAATTTAGGTTTCAATTTGTTACTACTTGAAATGAATATTTTACTTAAAGCTACTGATTGTTTCGAACGTGATGTGTGTTTTCGTAAACAAAAGAATAAAGCAATTGTCATGCCCTGCTCGTCCGATCGTCCTGCGTGCCCCGCCCCCTCGTTAACCCCGTGTGGATTCCCTGTGTTCACCAACTGTTTCCTGTTACTGTCATTAGTGCGATGTATTTAGTCCGTCTTAGGTATGTTTTTGAGTCCGGTCATTGATGTTGCTTAAGTCCGTTTGTCATTCGTGCCTCTTTTCTTCATTAAAACCTGTCGCGCCCAGCTCATCCAGTCCTCGTGTGTGCCACGCTCTTTCATCATCCACATGTGCTTCCCCAATTGTGCCCAGCTGTTCCCTGTTATTTCAACTAGTCTCTTGTATATCAGTCCACATCTTGCCCTGTCTGATGTCGGTCATTGATGTTATGTGCGTTGCTATACCCCCCCGTCAGCCCTAATAAACCCTTGTTTTCCCATATTCCACCTACCTGCCTCGTCCTTTGCTGCTTCCAGCCTGCCCGTCCACCGCACAGCCTGATAAAACCATTTATTTTACCCCAGTCCTGTTCCCTGTGCCTGCTTCCCCGCTCCGCACTGTGTCAGTCATGACAGTAATTATTTTGTTATAAAACAAATAAATATTTTTACTGAATTAAGCAAGCTTTCCAAGACTTCCTGCGGTCACCATATATGGAAGGTCCACCATGTCAATCCTACCGTAATAACCTGTAACCATTAGATATGTCATTATCATTATTATCACCATCGTGGTGGTTGTCACTGTCGCCGGGAACGTGCAGATGTCTGACGTACCCACAGAGTTGTTGAAGCACTGGGGTTTGTTTTCCCAGTAAACACCCAGGAAGTAGACAGGCACTCCCGTGAGCATGATGGCCAGGCCGATGCTGCACACCACCGGCTCCGAGTACAGTGAGAAGATAAGCAAGAAGGCCCAGAAGAGCAGGTAGATGACAGGCCAGGCCAGGCTAACCTGGGGAGGGACAGGGACGATGGATCAGGCCAAACCTGGTACAGAACTCAATGCCTTAAGTATAAAAGGGGCATCTCTGTCATCTATCCATTTTCTGTAACCGCTCATCCTATTCAGGGTTGCAGGGGTCTGGAGCCTATCACAGAGGCTATAGATGCAAGGCAAGGAACCACCCAGGATGGGGCACCAACTTATCGCAGGGCACACACACACCATTCACTCACACATGCACCTCTATGGGCACTTTGATAACTCCAGTTAACCTCAACATGTTTTGGGACTGTGGAGGGAAACCAGGGTACCTAGAGGAAACCCCACAATGACACAGGGAGAACATGCAAACTCCACACGCAGAGACTTGAACCCGGATCCCAGAGACGTGAGGCAACAGTGTAACCACTGCACCACCATGCAAGGCCTGCAGAACCTTTTCTTCCTTTTTTGTTCCAGTCACACAACCATTTCAGTACAATTATGTTGAACTAATGAATGCTAAACAATAACATAGAAGAAAAGGAGTCTATATTGGCGAATCTCCTGACTCACAACAAGGTATGGAATCGCTGGGAAAAAACAATGAGATTGCAGTAGCCCCGCTGGATACGCACTTTGATTGGCCGATGCATATCTGGACGCTTGATTCGCAGCACGATTTGCCCAGCAATAGTGACCCCATAGAAGAGGTAGTTGATAAAGCCCACGTAGTTGATGAGCGTGTAAATGTCACTGGTGCAGAGCATCAGGAGGGTGGAGACGCACTGGGGAACAGAGACAGCGGTACACGGACTTTCGGTTAGCCAGTGGAATGTGCGACTTTGAGAACAATGGAAATGCACCCGTCGCTACATTATCCAACGTCCCTTGCAGAAGTGACAACCGATTCTAACTCCACACCAGCGTTTAAACCACCACCACCCCAGATTTACATAAGCAGAACAAAAAGAAGAGTGACAGGCCTTGTTAAAGGAAGCAGCACATGTCACAAAACTGATAAGAAGATAACCACACTAACCTCTAACTAACTGTGCCCTTATTAGTCATAATATTCCCAAATGCTATAACCTGTCATTCATAATATTACAAAAAAACTTCAGCACATAGTTCTTGTTCCGCATGTCTATAAATAATACCCTCCCTTTCACGTTGTGCTAGATAACAGGCCTTCAGTAGCGGAATTCTCAGGAAGGTGTGGGGGGAGGGGGCAGTTATAACGGACTCACGGTGACGAGGAGAGCCGGGATGGGGGTGCAGCGATCCACGTGGATCATGGCGAGCAGCCGGGGAAGGTGGCCCTCCCTCGCTCCAGCGAAGAAGAGTCTGAGAAAGAAATGGCCAGGCCAGCAAATGCAGACATAACCCACAAATGAGTCTGAGCAGGGAGTTACAGCAGGGGAGACACGGCAACTGGATATCACTGCACAGTAACAGCGGATATCACTGCACAGTAACAGCGGATATCACTGCACAGTAACATGTCATTGTGGGAGGCAGTTATTATGATCTATGCAAACAGACTCCACCTGGTTGTGTAGGAAGGGACACAACAAGCCGAAGTAATCAGGTTTTTCGGCCTGCTAATGCACTGCAGAAATGTGGAAAATAAGTGGTTGTGTTATAAAAAGGCAGCACCAAAGAATACTCCGGAAAAATGGGGGCATCTATCTGCCCGAAGATTCAGATAAATGAGGTTGGCAATCCCAGTCAGAACACAATGGCATGGAGAAGTCTGAGCGAGAAACCAGTCCCTTAAAGAAGCAGTTTAATGTGGAAAAAAGATATTTTAGAGGGGCCTCAGTGCTATCTAGCTACATCTGAAAAATCCAACAGCAATGTCTCTCACCAGAAATCATGACCCAGTTTTGAATATAATCCACAGACTCTGTAGTGAGCAATTTAATACAAGAATTATTACCTCTACCGAACTCCACACACCAATCTTATCGCTGCGCGGATAACACTAGCAGGAGCACCTTAGTGATATCTGCGGTGGAGTGATACGATTGGTTAATGGCCCAGCGGGCTAAGATCAGAAGATTGCTAGTTTGAGCCCAGACCTCGACAGAACAGTCACATGTCAGTGGGCCCTTGAACAAGGCCCTTAACCCCCCCCCAGCACCAGAGATGCCACATGTCGGCTGACCCTGTGCTGTGACCCCCAAGCCATACAGAGCAAGATGGGATTGGTGAAGAGAAGCATTTCATTGCACCTGTACTTGTGCAAATGGCACCTCCCAGCAGAACAAGCTGTATGGAGAGATAGCACTGAAACCCCTGTACAACACATGCTCTTCAGTTTTCAGTCTCTTTAAGTGGCCCTGGTTCCTGACTGGCTTGGTTAGAGCAGTATGGCAGTGGGCTGAGATGGAACAGGGTGGCGATTCAGGACAGGACAGGTGCAGGGTGGGGCATGGAGACTGACCGGGATGAGGTGAAGAGGCATCCATTGACCCCACCAAACGTGGACAGGGCCACAGATATGGGCATGATCCAAGACATCACGCCGAGAAGCTTCTCGCCGAATGTCTGAGACGGGAGCGAGAGGGCGGTTATAACAAAGACAGCCAGAGAAATACACATGTGTGGTATGTCCTCACACACAATGCAGGCCGACAAAGACACTAAATTACACCCAGAATACAATAGAACACAATTCCCATGGGTCTAGGCTGTATACATTGTTATTCTTCTTCCAGAAATGCAACACACCATTTGGATAAGACTGAACGTCAACAAAGTATGAACAGAATTTATAAGCATTACCGGCATAAGTGATTACCAGATGGATGGATGTTTAACAAGGAAACATAACATATACGACTTTATACGACATGATACATTACAATTTAAAGGGAATGCATGCAAATGGTATTCGGCCATTCTAACCTTCCTCACAGCACCCAACAACTTCAATAACAATAGGATACATTTCAATACAGTTTGCAGTATTTTTGTTTCATCTCAAGCAGAAATAAAAAGGTAATATTGTAACTGAAGAGCTGCCATGCCCATTATGTTGCTGAATGTTAGGGACGGACTTAATGACAGCATGGTTCCTCACCACGGCAACAGCATTGGACGCCAGCAGCTCCCGAGGGCTCATGGCGGTGATATAGGCGATGTTGGCGGCAACGTAAGCAAACGTCACCAGGGGGATGGAGATAAAGATTGCCCTGGGCAGGTTTCTGGATGGGGCAGGAAAAGGCAGATTCTTGCACATGCACTCAGATGCAGGAAAAGTGGCACATGTCTCCTCCTTCAGTACTGACAGCTGAGAAAGTTCAATTAAAGTTCTACCCAATCTGATGGGTGGAACCGGGACCTTAGCAGCTTTTGACTGACCTGACTGGTGGAATTGTACAGGCCATTGGCCCAGGGGGTGGAGCTTACCTGTAGGGGTCCACCAGCTCCTCTGTAACATAGTTGAGGAAATTCCAGCCCCCATAGGCAAAGGAGCCTTGTAAGAAGGCAAGGGCAATCATCCCCACGTCACACTTCTGGAAAGTCGCAAAGGCATTGGCCGGCTCCAACCAGTAGTACCTCCCTGGAGAAAAGGAAAGGAGGTGGAGAGATGGAGAAAATAACAGACAGGTAGGCAGGTAGACAGGCAGACAGACGGACAGACAGACAGGCAGAGAGACAGACAGACAGACAGAAAGACAGAAAAATAGTCAGACAGACGGACGGACAGGTAGACAGACAGAAAGACAGTGAGACAGATGGACAGACAGGCAGAGAGACAGAAAGAAAGACAGTCAGACAGATGGACAGACAGGCAGAGAGACAGACAGAAAGATAGTCAGACGGACAGGTAGACAGACAGAAAGACAGTCAGACAGATGGACAGAAAGGCAGAAGGACAGGTAGACAGACAGAAAGACAGACAGATGGACGGACAGGTAGATAGACAGAAAGACAGTCAGACAGAGAGAGAGACAGACAGGCAGGCGGTCAGGTAGGTAAACAGACAGGCAGACAGACAGAGAGAGACAGACAGGCAGGCGGTCAGGCAGGTAGACAGAGAGACAGGCAGAGAAACAGGAATCAGAATTAAAAACAATTCACCTTCAATACAGCTAAATAGCATTCGATTATAAACCAAAGAGCCAGTCAATTACAGTCTGCAAAATGGTGAAACATCATCAATGACAGCAAAACCTGTATTATATTATTACTTTGGCATTTATTATGTGACCGAATACAACACAGCATGGGGGAGTTAATATAATAGATATAGCACAAATTTTTCAGTTTATGGGTGTGTGTCTGTGAATAACATATATTTTTTTGCAAACTGTAGCCTGCTTCTTCCCTGTTTCTCATTCATTAAGGGCTTAATCCTCACTTTATGGGACTTCAGTCCTGCTTCTTGGAGCCTGTTATAAATTGTCCTAACCGTGCACTTCACACCCATTCTTTTGAAGATCACTTAAGGTCATCCTCCGATTTATGATAATCTATCGGATAAGTTGGCAGTCATCTCTGGCATTAGAAAGTCGCTTCCACCCTCTACCTGGCTGATTTTCGGTCACTCCTACTCTCTCCCATTTCACCTTGTGCTTGTCTACTGCTGTCTAAGAAATGTTGAGCCTGGAAGTAACCTGCTGTGTAGCCTTCTGCCAGCAGAACCAGGATTAAACCAGGATTTTACAGATGCAGATTAAAAAAAATATATTTACAGAGTGGTCTCTTAATTTGAAACTGACTTCCTGCTGAACAACCCGTGTATGCAGAGACTTACTGAAAACATTGCCAAGAGTCGCATTTCATCAGTGATCTCTCTAATCCACCCCATAATGAACACAGTATTATTAAGGAGAGAGAACAGGAGGGTCATTCATACACAGTCACCAGATACTGCCTGAGCCCGAAAGACACAAAGCGTGAAAGAAGGTGAGGAGTACCCCTGAAGATCTGCACAATCCCCATGGTGATGATGAGGCCCAGCGCCAGCAGCTTGCCAATGGTGAAGATGTCCTGGACACGGGTGGCCCAGCGGACACTGTGGCAGTTTACCCAGGTCAGCAGCACTGAGGCAAAGAGATGTGGGGGGGGGGGGGTATAATGCTCCTGTAGCTCAATAAGTAGCGCATTGTGCTAACGATACAAAGGTTGTGGGGTCAAATCCCAAAAAACACACATTGCATTGCTTTGGGAAGATAAATAAACTAAAAGTAAAATAAAAGACACTTTACTGACACCGCACTGCAAACAAAGTGAGGTGGAAGTTCATTGAGATCTGAACCAACGTCCCAGTGGAGGTTATTGGCTTCCAACCTAGCAGGATGCCTGCTTCTTCCTGAGTCATTGGTCAAGGTACTTACTTCAGCAAAGTATCCATCTTATTCAGAACTGTAAGTATCAGCTAAACATCACTGTGTACAAGTAGGTTAACAGCAGGTTGTGTCAGAGGGCTTCAGTCTCTTTCTCCCTCTGCCTTGACCCCAAACACGCAGGCAGAGCTTCTACAGTGTGACCTGCATCATGTGGAGTCTGACTCCTCCCCCATGTTGTCACAGCAGCCTGCGTGAGGGCTTCTGGCTCATTCTATTGGCTGGCCAAACAAATGCCGGTGTCATTTGACCTTCAAAGTCAGGCCGTCATCGCTGCCGTTTTCAAACCCAGGTCCTTAAACAGGACTAACTCTGCTGCATCATAAGACAGCAGTAAAAATAACAAAAAATTCAGCTCTCTTAAGCCGTTCACATTGATATAACATGATATAGCAATAAACAATTACATGTATATCGTTCTGTATAAAAATACGTGCTTAATATTAACAACCAAGTTGACAGACCATTCTGGAGATCATGTGCACTACATGTGGCCGACTGCAGCATTTAAAATGATTTATGGATTTTAGTTCTATGAACAAACAGGACCTGATTGCACAACAAAAGAAATGGAGCCAAATGATTCAAATGACATTTTTTGGTACCATGCCATGCAAATATGCATTTTTTTTTTTTATTAAAGTCAAGGAAGCAAGAGAATGACCGGTACGCAAGACACACCCACTACGCCGATTCTTCAGCTTTCTGCTCCGAAGGAAGCAGGTGGAAACGTAGCCCTTCTCATATGTGCTTCTGAAACCAAAACCTGTAACAGTATCTGCCTGAAGGTAACATAAGCCGCTATGTCGCTATCATGGGGGAGAGGTGGCCTCAAACGCCGGATGGCTGAACACTAGACAGAATGTGACACATGGTGGCTCACATCTTTATCCACCCACACACACACACACACACGCCCCCCACAGACAGGCATGGTCACCCTAAACGCTTTCAACTCTAACAAGAAAAGCATGGCGCCACATCCAATAAACTCGGTGAGGATTACTTGGGACCGGATTGATCTGGTTTGGAAAAACCACGCCGGTTCGCCTGCAGAATGCTTTTTTTTTCCACCCTGGGGACTCCTGGGAAATAACATTCAGCAAGCTCACCTTAATTCACATGGGCAGAGACATGTCATTTACCGCACGTGCTTGAGGGAAAATTAATGAGCCGGGCCAAACCAAACTAGGGGGAATGAAATGAAAGAACCATAAAACTATAAAAATGATTTTCTGCTTCGATGGCTGTCAAGGGAAGCAGCTCCTGCTACATGCAGAGCGTGTTGGTTAAACACCGTGACACAGGCCCAGGGAGCATAAAAGCCATCCATCCATCCATCCATCCATAATCATGCATTGGATAAGCAGTTACTGACCATCTGATAGGGGGCTTGAGGGACCAAAAATGTGGACTGTCTGCAGGTCCCCCAGGACTGGATTGGGAAACACTGATCTACAGCAGCGAGTTTCTCCCTAAAACGACGGTGTGTAGCTGCCGCCTCGTCCACGCATCCGAACACATTCCCGTTTCCTCTTACGAACGACGCGGGTACCAGACGGCCAGCGGTTTAACGCATGCAAGTGAAACTCACACAGGCAGAGGGCGGCCAAAAGGCGGAGGCCGATCTCAGGGCTCAGGCAGGTGGGGAAGAGGGGCTGCAGCACGTAGTTGGCGAAGGTGAGGGCGACAACGGCCTGGTTGGTGGGGTATATCACCAGCACGGCGATCCAGAGCCGTAGGAAGCTGTGAGGAGGGGGGTGACAGAGTTAGCATAATAAATGGACATCGATTACGTCAACAGTGCATGGACATACTCCAAGGCCCAAGCCTGCCTGGCTTTTTGTTGCCATAAATCTTTTATTTCTGTACAGTCATCAATAAAGTGGCAGCATGCAGTAATGTGCCTCAGAATTATTCCCTTAATCTCTGTGCATGGCTAGCTGTCTGTTAGCCAGGGGTTAGAGAAGTAATTGATAAGTAGAGCATAGAAATAAAACAGGGAACAGAACAGCTGGAGAGGGGACACGTCAACTGTGCTTGGTGGTTGGAGACCTAGATTCTGACTGAAATGAGGCATGCAGTTAGGTGAAGTGGTGTCTTTAAATCTCTGAATATACCATCACTCAGCTGGGTCAACACTGCTGTCCCAAGTGCTCACCCTGCCAATCCACCGAAGATGTCCTTGACGTAGGAATAGTCCCCTCCGGACTTGGGGATGGTGACTCCCAGCTCGGCGTAGCACAGAGCCCCCACAGCGGTTATGACCCCAGTGGCCACCCATATGATCAGGGCCAGGCCGACCGAGCCCGAGTTCTCCAGAACACCCTTGGGGCTCACGAAGATCCCAGAACCGATGATGTTACCTGGGACAGCAAGAGGGAGAAAGACAACTTTAAGGGGCCGTTTGGAAGCTTGAAAACCCTTGTTATGGAGAGCCCAGCTCAAATACAGGCAGTGGTGGCTTAATGGTTAGGGAAGCGCACTTGTAATTGAAAGATTACAGGTTCAAATCCCTGACCAACAAGACACTATGGAAGTACCCTGAGCAAGGTACCGCCCCCAAGCACTGCTCCCCGGGCGCTGAATTAGCTGCCCCCTGCTATGTCACGATGTCACATATGGGTTAAAGGCAGAGGACATATTTTGCTGTGGTGTGTACAACACTGATAACTAAATATCCAGATAATTAGTTTATAAATAAATAACTGCAGATAATTATGAACTGATTCTAAGTCAATATAGACAGAATTTCAGCTCCCAGGTTGGACACCCTGGGTCTTCAGGAGAGGTTTCAGACCAGAGCAAAGCGAGACAGAAGACACAGTGCTAAGCGATGCAAATTTAAAATGAGAAGAGAGTAACAGCAGTCTGATGCAACCGAGGCAGTTTAAGCCGTGCCGTGTGTCACTAAAATAACCAACCACAGGAAGTGCGGTCAAAGAAACAAAACGAACGGCAGAGAAGCGGAAAAACCAAACAAGAAATGAACTATAGCCCACACAGATGTAAAACGGGGCTACATTTTAATCGATGGCAGTCACTTGAATGACCTTAGTGTGAATAAATAGGCGTGCTGGAAGACTCATTTCACATGGAATTTTTCCTGGTTGGGACGGACTGCACTGCACAGCACTGGAAAGGGGTTAGGCCTTAAACGGTTCACAACTTAAGGAGCAGGCAGGCCCAATAATAAGGGTGCTGGAGAGAAAAAAAACCACCCAGCCAATCTGGTTAGTGCTGGCTGTATACACAACCTTCTGAGCGCACTCTCATGTAGAGAACCACGTCCTGGCCTCCTAGAATGCAGAAGTCGAACAAAGCTGAATGATTACTGGAGATAACAGCTGATGCAATCGAGCAGGGTGGACCAGAAGGTGTGTGTAGAGCAAAAGGTACAAGTACCATGATTCAGAATATAGAACAATCGGATGGGTTATACCTTGGAACCTGCCTGATGTCGTCATCATCAATTAGTGAATATTCTTTCAATATCCTACAGGACTGTGAGCTCAGCCCAGCCCACAGACACACACACACACACACACACGTCTACATTCCTACATAGACTAAATTAACCATGTTTGTTTGTGGACTGAGACAGAGTCCATTCACCGTCCTATAATTCTTAACAGCTGTTGTGAACGTTTCTCTAATTTGATTAAGTTCCTCACTCCACAAATGTATCTGCAGCCAAACCACCAACCTCAAAGCCACTATGCAGCAATACAGGAATAAACAAAGACAAAAGGTGGCCCCACATTTCATCACGAAAGCCTCCAGGACGTTCGAACCAGACATGCAAAGTCGGTGCTTCTGCTCACATTTTGAAGGAGCTTAAGGGAGGAACATGCAAAGTATCATGTTATGGACTCGTGACACATTCTACAAAAACACGAGGATTTAATCACCTACCAGCCGAGCCACGTTAGTAAATTACCTGATTGTTACACCCCAGGACACCAAGCTTGTTCGTATTCAACACCCATTAACCTATGTTCCTCAGACACTTGGATCCTATCCCAAGTACGACAGGGCACTGATCCACCCACACACCACACAAAGTAATGCATAGACACCTAAATAACATGATTTGAATGGAAGCCAGAATTACCTGGAGGAAACTTGCACAAGCATAGGAAGACCAAGCAGATTCCACCCACAGCTGTGACTGCATTTTACGTACCTTCTCAAGCGTTATATTATTATTATTATTGCGCTTATAAAGCATGTGATGACCTACATCTAGCTAAGGTAGTGCTGCGGGAAAAAACAGGGTTGGAATTTTCACTATTAAAAGCCACAATTTAAGGTTGCAGAAACCAGAAATGTTACAATGTCTCCTTCAGCAACACTGAAGTGTATCATCCTATATTATGCAGATTTAAGCCTGGCAGTCTGTGTATTGGGAGTATTTATCTTAAGAGGGAATGATGAAAAAAGGTAAGTTCTATTAAAACTACATGTCATGTCCCATAAAGCACTGACTTATGTAGGTTCACAGTGTTGAGGGTGAATCTGATTATTATCTGCAATGTTAGTGAAACACTAGAGGATACTGGTTGGGGGGGTGTGGGGGGGGGTTGTTTCTGTTTTGGCAACCAGGAGATCACTAATGTGGATGCTGGGTCCACGGAAACAAGTCACTTTTCTTCTGTTTATATTTCAGGAAGGACGAATGGAAACTTCAGTGAAAGGGCATAAGTACAGGTCACAAGCACGAGTCACACTTCATCTTATCTACAGTATATGATGTCAGATGTGTTAACACTCAAACAATACTGCTATATTTTCCTTGTGTGCAATAACTGATGTTCAGGATACTGCTAGGTGCTCTTCCGACACATACAGTACCGTGCTGAAGGGTTAGGCAGTCCAAAGAACAAAAGCACAGTTGCTCAAAACAAAAGCACAATTTGACATCAGAACATATGCAAATTAAGAGTAACACAATTAAAACTAGTTTTCCAAAAAGTTACTGATATCTTGTCGGGCGGCTAGATGATCACAGCTTCAGTTTGCAAACCCCTCCACTGGGACAGTGCAGCCGTTCCATGTATTTATTAAATTTCACCACCAGCTAACTACTAATGAATTAATTAAGCTTAAAAAGTCAATGAGGTATTGATTAGCCATATGAGGTGCGCTAGTGGTCGAGTCAAAAAAATTCATGGGTGTATTGGATGGTTGCTGCAAATACTGGGATGATTTTAGCAGAAGTTTTACAATGACTAAACTGACACACTTTGACAGGCATAATAGCATAATTTTACGCAAACTTTAATATCATTTAAACATCATTTTCTCTGGCTACCTAAGACTTTTGCCCAGTACTGCACATTATGCTGGTTATATTTAAATATCAGTAGAGAAAGTACCTCAATACCCCATTGTCCTGTATTGTTATGCTGATGTACTGTTTAGTGTTTTTTCTTGTCCGTGTTGCAAATTGCATTTTGTTATACGTTGATGCATGTTGCATCATGTCCACGGAGAAACACCTAATCTCTCTATGTATGTGTACACAGCCGTTGATGACAGTAAAGTGACCTTGAACCATGAACCAATGGATACAATAACTTTATTACAGGCTGCACGATGTAATACGCATATGCATGCCCTACCACGCGCAGGCTGCACGATGTAATACGCATATGCATGCCCTACTACGCGCAGGCTACACGTTGTAATACGCATATGCATGCCCTACTACGCGCAGGCTACACGTTGTAATACGCATATGCATGCCGTACCACGCGCAAACTGCAGACTCAGCAGAAAGTCCATTAGCCGAATGACAATTTCATCGATTGCCCTCGAAATGCAACTCCTCTGGTGCCAAAACCTGTAAGCATGCCAGACACATATACTACCATGTAAGGACTTCAGGAACACGCAGGATGGAAGACTGCACCGCCATAGCAAACTAAAATAGTCGCGTTTTAAACTCTATATACTTCATAGGAATATGGTGACGGATATCCGTGCATTTGCATTCCACGCTGGAGATGGTGCTATGTACAATTACGCACATTTAACTGTGTAGGACAATGTATGACTATGCTGCTGGAGGAAAGTGAGGTGGTGGCTGGATTTCTTGTTCTGTGTGGGAGGCAGGTTTTGTTTCCTAAGACTCACAAATCAGAAAACTCTGCACAAATGTGCTTTTTTTTCCTTGAAAAAATAAATAAATAAGATAATCATATTCAGATCATTTGTCCTATTGAAGGTTATGGTATAAAGTCATACAGCCTCTCATCTTCCAGCTACGCATGGGAACCTTGAGACCATCCCAAACAGCTAAGGGTACAAAGGAGGGGTGGATCAAACACAGTATTATTAAATACCAAGCTTAAGACATTTAGCATGAAAATAAGGCTGTTTAAATGCAGAATGGGGGTTTTTAACACCTTCCGGATGCTACGCTCAACAAGCATCGACTTTTGATATGACGTCTGTTCCTGTATCAGGAGACTCCAGCTTCGTCTAAAAACGACCCGATCCATCTATCGTGAGGACATGAGCCAGAGTGAGCCAAAGGCTGATTCTGTTATGAGGTGGCACTCTCGGGCCGGCCGGCAGTGTTTCACCTGGAATGCATGGTTTTGGGTGACTCAGAAGACACCCACTCAAACGCTGCAAACGATTAAGTGTGAGATACCCATAGCCCCGAGGTGAGAGGTGACCACGTCATGTGACCTGCTGCAATGGATGTTACACATTACATCATATTTTCCCCTTCTTGAAACTAGGGGCAAACTTAGCATGGCCTATAGTCTGCTCATTATTCTGAATAACATACTAAAGTTATTTGCATTGTAGTACATTTTGCCGATTAAAACCCAATTTCAACACCGCAGTTAGTGTATATCCAGCTGTATGTGTACAGAGACATTACATTTATTTTACTAACTGGAGATGTCACAGCTAATGAACAAAATACCTGCACCTTGCTATTAAAGTGTATCCAGTGTGGACTGGGTAATGTAGTGAAAATGGTCAAATTGAGTTATTCAAGGTTCAATTACAGCTTCGCCGAGTGTCCGTGACTGATATGAACACGTGTCCATTTCGTCACATGTAGGATTCCTTAACCACTACGGACAGTGCTTAATTACCCTGGTCTTCCTTCCGATAACAATTTATACAGTAATAAATATGATCAAGGAGATAATTTCTAACATAATTTTGTAATTTGACTTGTTAACTAAAATATATTATTAAAGAAATAAAAAGAGCGTGACCTACAAAGTTGTCTAGTAATTGGCTGCGATTCACTGGCGCGGAGATTTACCAATAATAATCCCACAGGCGCTGAGGAGTCCGATCTCTTTCTTCAGAGCCACGCCGGAGGTCCCGGAACCGTCGCCGGTCTTCGGGGATTCCGCGGCTCCCGGGACGCCGCCCCTCTGCCTGGGACCGTCCGTCATTTCCCCCGCTCTGATACGCTCTTTGGATTAATTTCTGTCTCAGTCTTCGCTGAAGTGCTGTCTTTGAAAAAAAATGTAGGTGCAATCCTTTGATCGGTCTTAGAGCGACTGTCTTTATGCCAATTTAAGTCAAAATAATGAAGATGATGGAACTTCCACGGTAATTGAGGTAAAAGACGCGCTAACAGTTCTCCAGTTCTATATTTGCTGAATGAAAATCCGACATGAACATTTCGCATCAATGAGGTTAAAGTATTCTTCAGATTACTCAGCGTCTCGTGCTGATTTCTGTTTTCCCGTATTTCATGAGACAGTTAAAAAATTAAGACATGGCACTTTGCTATATAATACCTGTCCTTTCATATAGGCAGTAAGTCGATCTGCGCTCTTTATCACCGCTCAGAACTTCAGCGAGATGGATGCAAGTACTTTCCTGGTTCGACTGCTCAGGCTACTTCTCCGGCTATAGTCAAAGTCTGTATTATTAAAAAAAAAGTTTAAAAAAGGGGTCAGATTTAATCAACCATGTTGTATACCATAGCAGACTGTCTGTTGTCAACAGCGAGCGTTAGCGACGGCATTCATCATAGTTGCCTTCTTTTAGAAAGATGTTCGCACGTATGAAAACACGCTGGATGAGTCCCGTTCATCAGATGACTTCTTTCTTGCATCCGTTGTATCTATCTGATTGTTTAAAAGAATTTACGCATCTACTCGAAGTCGGTACTAGATCGTAGTGATGTATCACACTCAGCTTTCAGCCATATATCACATATGCAGCGTAGTACCTCCCTCTGCCGCATACTCCCTCCCACAGGTCATTAGAGGGGATGCATCTCGGAAGATCTAAATACATCAGGGTAACTCTCTACGGGGTAAAACAGCTACGTCTGCTGTACCAAAGGACCGCATGCATGTCCCACTGACGTCGGTGATCAAAATGATGAGGTCTAATAATACAAAGACCAAATTACGAGCAATAGGAAAAATAGCGATCGAGCGCAGGCATTGTTTGAATAGTGTAACTACATTTCCTATTGCAAATTTTTAAAAATAGGTTCACTGATATTTCGCATGGAAAAACGAATGACTGAAATACAGATACGTACCTACCAATGCATGCTTTCAGTCAACAAACATTCGGTAGTACTTTGTTGATAGTCAATAAGAAATTAAGCGTTCCTGCAGGGAAGCACGCGGATACGTACCTCTCCAAGCCATTGGGGCTTAGCACTCTGGGTTAGAGACAGCAGTACAATTATCATTAATGAAACGTTAATTAACAAGGGACGCAAAAACAAAAAAAATGGAATGGAGATCCAGTATCACCATGACTTCACTTCACAATTAGTTTGATTTTAAGAAAGTGCAATGTCTGCAATGACAAATTTTATGTGTAAAAGGGTAACAGGATGTGCTGAAAAGTGGCTGTGCCTCTCAATCACTGTGTAAATGTAAAAGGCACAGAAAGGGAGAAAGCAGCATGTTACCGAGGACCTGCAGCGAAACGCAGGCAGCAAACGTAGTGCAGACGTGCACACACAACAGATGACATTGAGTTCTGGGAAAGTGCATCTATAAATAGATACATTGAGTGATGGACCAAGGGAAGGGAAAAAATCAATATGGAAGAGGAAGATGGGCATCAATGTCGCTAAACTGCTGATGGCGTGTGCCCTGCAAAGGACCAGCATCCTGTCTAGGGTGTCCCCTGCTTTGGGCTCCATGCTGTACAGCAGTGTTTCTGAACCCGGTCCTCAAGGACTCCGCAGTCAGTCCACATTTTTGCTTCCTCCCGGCAGGAAGCAAAAACGTGGACCGTCTGGGGGTCCTTGAGAACAAGATTGGGAAACAAAAAGGATCAAAATATACTGGCATGTGTATGTATTCTCTGTAATCCAAAAACAATTACCAATCAAAAACAAGGTTTCTGCATGTCTGACATATTCTGTAAGATGCTTATGCTGAAATTTATCTAGCTACACAACTTTGGTTCGTTTCCCTAAGAAACTCTCTGTTCCCCATCGCACAGCTTTATTCCTCTTACATACTTTTTCTGTCCTGTAAACATAAAGTGCAGGCTAACTTAACCCCTGTTAAAAGGACCATTCCTTTCTATAAATGATTGACTGCACTGTACTTCAGAAATGCCTTTGAGGACACAGAATTGTTTTAATTAAATCAAGCCCGTCTACGCATGACAGACATTCCCTCCAGAACATAATCCGCCTGACCTAGAGATCGCCAACTTTCGGACAAGTTTGACCTTCTGCCGCATCACCATGGTTACCTACCCTCCGGCTGTACTCAGGTGGTGGCCCTGGATCGCGTGTTCGCGGAATGGTAAGCAGCCGTCTTAAGCATGTGAGCTGGGTCAGCATAACAGACCTGCAGGGACCTTCAGAATGACCGGGCATTAGAAGGAGTGCTGAACCTTCCCGAGAACATAGAACACGACAAGTACAAGAAGCCGTTAGTGGCTGAAATGCCATGAACTGCCTCTACCCTCTTTTTATAGAAACTGTTTCAGGACTTCATTTGCCATATCAGTGACTATCAACAATGTCCTTCAGGCTTGTACCACATGTGCACGCACACGCACGCGCACACACACACACACGAGTGCCTCTGAACACCCCATCGTAGTAGAAGTTTTGAAGGACACAACCCATACCTATGGCATTAGAACTAGTGGAATACACAGCACCAGTTTCCCATTCGAAACACAAAACCGAGGAATACTGATCAGGTTCCCCTATGTTTGTTACAAAGGCAGGACCATGAGGGTTTTCACAAAATCTTTACTTCAGCAGACAGAGAAGAATGAGGACAACCCAACAGCAGAGACAACCGGGCTGCGTTCGTGCGTCCGCATGAGCGCCGCCCTATAGGCCGATGGTGTAGGAGCGCCCGGCTGGGTTGTGGATGGCAGAGCAGACAGGCTCCGTCACGGCCCACTCGTACCACACCTTCTTGCCGTTGTTACACCTCCAGAACCTCACGCTGACGTGATCTCCCCGCGACAGGGAGATTGGCTGCTGTAATGAGAAGAGCGCACATGTGCATTGAGCAACACTGATCTGCAGGGGGTGACATTGAGGCCATGGCCACTGCACCAGCGGAAACAGTAACTTACTTTGAGCGGGAACAATATGGGAAACCAGGAGAACATTCCAGGAGAGTGGGTCTCTGGTTTGATACCTGGTAGAGGCACATGATACAGTTACCTCAGCTGAAATTTTCAGTTTAATTACAAAAACTACAAGTGAATGGAAAATTTCCCATTCACAGTAAGCAACAAAAAATTTCCCCAAGTTTAGACCTATCTGATGCTTCAAACCTTCCATCCATCCATCCATCCCCACCTGTCCTATGCAGAGTTGCCTGGATCCGGGACCTACCCTGGAAACTATGGGCACATAGCCCAACCCATCGCAGGGCACACACGCATGCACACCTACAGACAATTTGGCAACTTTAATTCAGCTTAGCATGTTTTTGGAGGGAAACTGGAGAACCCAGAGGAAATGCCACAACACGGGGAGATCCAGCAGACTCCATACACAGAGTCATGGCAGAGACTCGAAGCCTGCTCCTAGAGGTGTGTGGAGGGAGTGCTAACCACTGCACCACTACCCCTGCCTCAAACCTAATAACTACAAAATCTTTTCATTCTCAAACCCACTCAGGGGTCCTAATGAGGTCCCATTCCAGGAGGGTGTGAGGTCTGGGCCCACAGCCCAAAGAGTAGTTCTAAGAATGACACCCAAACACTAAGTTTAGTGTTAAATGTTCACCTGAACCCTTAGTTCTGGCACAGAAGGAGAATACGGGGACTTACTTAGAGTCACGTCTTTGTACAGCGTCGACTCAAAGTATCCGGCGAAGCCGTGAAGCACTGAGTTACAGCCCACTGAGAAGCGCAGGCACTGGTAGCGGTTATTATTCATATCTGTGAAAGACAGAAGCAGGGTGTGTTTTTGTGAATGTACGTTTAGTCTAATTCAAGGTACAGAAAGGGACTCCGAGGAACAAATGAGCATTTCCTAAACATCACCTCCAACATGCACCAAAAGCGACGCAGCAAAGCTTCACCCCGTGATTGGTGAAAAGAAGCTGTGCAAACCCAAGGTGGGTGGAGTTATCATGGACTGTGAAGCAGGGCTGCATCCTGTGATTGGTGAAAAGAAGCTGTGCAAACCCAAGGTGGGTGGAGTTATCATGGACTGTGAAGCAGGGCTGCATCCTGTGATTGGTGAAAAGAAGCTGTGCAAACCCAAGGTGGGTGGAGTTATCATGGACTGTGAAGCAGGGCTGCATCCTGTGATTGGTGAAAAGAAG
>JAODJX010000083.1:1357078-1368601 GCA_026776945.1 Isichthys henryi
GGTGGAAGCATTATGCTTTGGGGGTGTTTTTCTGCCAAGGGTACAGGACGGCTGCACCACATCGAAGGAAAGATGGATGGGGCCATGTACCGTAAAATCTTGGATGAGAACCTCCTCCCTTCAGCCACCCCTTCAGCAGGTGGGTCTTTCAGTAAGACAACCACCCTAGGCATACGGATAAGGCAACAGAAGTGATTCAAGAAGAAGCACATTATGGTCATGGGGGCCCCTAGCCAGTCTCCGGACTTTAATCCCATAGAAAAACCTATGGAGGGAATTCAAGCTTCATCTATCCAAGTGACAGTCTAAAAACCTTAAAGATTTGAAGGAGGTCTGCAAAGAGTGGATGAAAATTCCTGATGATCTGCACACAATGCTGGTGACCAACTACAAGAAACATCTGACAGTTGTGCTTGCAAACAATGGTTAATCCACCAAGTACTAAAGCATGTGTTCTAAGGGATCAAATACTTATTTCCCCAGATAAATGACAAATTGGTTTGCAACTGTTACATAATGATTTTTACTTGCTTGTTTTGTTAATTATCTATCTTTTGTTGTTTAAATAAACATACCAGTGAAATTACAGACTTCTCCATTCTTTATTAATGGGAAATTCAGCAAGGGGTCAAATACTTACATCCCTCACTGTATGCCAGGGCTCTTCAAACCTGACCCTCAAATCCAAACCCAGGCTGTACTTTCAGTTCTCCCAGGTGGTTTAATTACTACCGATTCTGATTGGCCAGAGGCTTCTCACCTGGCTCACAGGTGAAAGGTACATGCCAATTAACAGTAACAGAATAAATACCAATAGCGATCGATCCATCCATTCATCCATCCCCTCCAGAAAAACCCCGCTTCAGTTCCCTAACCTCTCCTCAGGGGCAGCCCAGCCATTACATGTCTTTGTTAAATTTCAGCACCAGCTCGCTTAAATAAAATTACTCGACTGGCCAAACAAGGTGTGCTAGTGGTTGAATTATATATAAAAATTAGAGGTTTATTGCATTATTGCTGCAAAACCGCAAAATAGTGGGGTGACTGTATGAGAGGTGACACTGACAGTTTCACACCAACATGAAGATCATTTGAACATCATACTGACTGCCTAAGACCTTTGCACTGTATGTAACTACTAGAGGGCGTCATACTGAAATAAGGTTTGACTTATACCTATAATTAAGATTCCAGCCCTGTGGCTCTGCCTCACCCTTCATGAAGTGTTGGGCACCATCCAGGCACTCGGGAGACAGCTCGTTGTCTCCGAAGGACCCCAGCAGCTCGCTCACAATGATGTCCGCCTTCTCGGGCGCCACCCACTGCCGCATGTCGCTCGAGACCACCGTCACCTGATCGCCCCACTCTTCAAACTTCCAGTTCTCTAGCCTGAGAGGAGACAGAGAGGAGAACGGCAGTCAATATGAGAGAAAGCAAAGGGAGGATGAGCCCCCCCCCAGCTCCAGCACGGCGTGCTCACGTGATGACGGCGTTGGGGTTTTTCTCCACGGCGTAGATGCGGAGCTTCCGGTCAGCCTGCTTCGCCGCACGGAGGGAGGCGTTGACCAGGGGCCCCCGCCCCGCCCCCAGCACCATCAGAACCCTGAGAGAGAGAGAGGCTGGGTCAAAATATGCCAAGTATTGCGTGACGGGCTGCATATGGTCCTGCTACGAACGGCTGCTTCCTTACAGAAGTCAATTCTTAACTCCCACAGTGTATCCTGTAGCCAACACATCGATGGGCAGCTTGAAGCACTGCTTCACACATTTACATTTTCAGCATGACGCCCTTAGCCAGAGCAACTTGTATAAGTGCTTCAAACGGTGCTTCAAACAGGAAGAGCAAGCTGTGGTAAAACAGGAGGTACTACTCACTGCACGTTGGTGTCCTTCTCCTCTTCTGGCACTCTGTCGAGCAGACACTTGTATACAGCCTGAGGGAGAAACCCGACAGGTCATGCCAGTCCTGTGCCACGAGCACCCAAACAATGACGGCTACAAAGGCATGAGGAAGACTCAGCAGTTAGTACTGGGATATGACTAAACAGAAAAATCAGCCCTACCTGCTGGTACTGGGAATATTTAATGGGATCCTTCTCAAAGACCTCGTACGTCTGGGACTCCAGGTTATCCATGAGGGGCTAAAATGGACGACGAAGAGCCGCGTGAAATCGAGAGGCGAGACGTACACAGGTGCCAGAGCCACCACCAAAATATCACGTTATGTCGACTTTTAGCGCCATGCCAACACCCAGAGGTATATTCATGGCGAGAGTATATGGATATTAAACCAGACTGAAGAACCAAAAAGGTGAAAACTTCATAAATAACTAGGAAATATTACAAACCGTTACAACAATCGAAAAAACACTAAACATTAGCTATGCATAAAAAAATAAATCTAAAAAAGCCTCTGGTTTAACTTATTCAAAACCTCTTCTAAGGAGACAGTAAAACGACAACTCCGCCTAAGGGAGTTAAATAAACACGCTGTATGGTGGCGTTTTAACAGGTAAAGGAGTGTCACATGCAGGACACACAGGTGGATCGTCACCTGTAAGTAAAAACACGAGTCAGCTGCTTGGGGTGCGTGTGACACCCTGTACAGGAGGCCTGGCCCCAGTGATTCTCCAAGTTAGCTTTTGTCATCTTCCCAGTAACTGGACTGATTGCGTAAAGTTAGTTGTTTACATTTTCAGCCTATTCAGCTTGCCATCTGAGGTAGTGTTGAACACTGTCGAATATCTGAGTTTAGACCAGCAGTAAAAAAACAACAACAGGCTGCACCTGCAGAGGGGACTGAAGGTAATCCTCATAGCCTTTCGCAAAAAGCTCATAGGAGTTGGGGGCGGGCCGATTCTGGTTCAGGTACTCCAGGTACTGCAAGTAGGAGCGGAAATCCTTTTCACTGTGGCGGCTGGTCCCAGTGAAGATGAACTGCGCCTCGAGCTGGGGTTAGAAACGTTGGGCAGGCTCAACATTAGCATTTACCACAACTTTCCACAAATCAGTCATGTTTCCCGGTACTGTACCTTGAACAGGCGGAATATTATTCGCTGATGGGCCTTAGACAGGACAGGAAACCCCTTCTTATTGGTCAGGAAGATGCTAGTTGGCAAAATAGCTGCTTTGATTGGCTCGCCGAGCCACTTGTCGATCACAGCATCTGAGGGCATGTCTGCCTCGATCTCAATGGCTGTCCCAGAAGAAAGTGGAAGGACAAAGTGGTCCGGTATTTGCAGACTTCTCCTTACAACTGAAAGCAAGTTTCTGCACCAACACGACCTCAGTCTGAGTATCAATACCACAGATGACTAGATAGATTTCATGCGTTTCCTGTCAGAATTATGTCTTTGCATGCGACTCTGGGCCGTGCAGTCATTCTCCTGTTACTCCATGGATCTTACCCAGGCAGACCCTCTTGTTGTAGTCGCAGAGTGACCTGAACGAATGCCACCTGGGAATCAGAGGGGAACAATCATGGGTACATCAGAACAGAAGGCAGGCGTAAGATAGTATAGTGGTCGTTTCATGTAACGCTTCAAGACCCATGTGTTCCATTAATTCCGCTACTAGTCTGATGCCTCATTACATTTCCGGAATGTCCTAATGTTGCACTTCTGCTCCTTGAATAGTCTTATTAGGATCTTGCTTTGTTAGACGCTGTTGTGTCGCTCCTGCTCCAATTCTGCCTTGTACCTGAGCATTTACCCATGCCTAGTCGACTCCTCGACAGTCGTTTGTCTGTAATGTGCTACTTGCCTCACTTGTACATCACTATGGACAAAAGCACCTGTTAAATAAGTAAGATGTAATGTCAATTGATGATTTAGTCAAGAAATAAGAGTCTATCTAAACAACAATGCCCCTAGGAGAACTTCAGGTCATGAGGTGTGGTCCCTGACCACCACGTTACACTGACACAACGATCATCCAGGCCCCATTTCTGCTTAGTGGAGTACGGATGTAGCCAGAGACTCAAAACTCACCAAGACCAGGTCTGCTCATCGTCGCTGGCATCGGCGCAGTGGTTCACTGGGTCGTTCTCGATGAGGTCATCGCGGACGTCTTCAGGAGCCATCAGAGGAACGCGAATCCAGAACTTCAAAGGAAAACAAACTAAATGAATACACAAATAAGAGTGAAGGAGATGACGAAGTGAATAGCGACCGGCGACGATTTGCATGAGAGAGGGGCTGGCCTGGCTGGTACCTTACCATGCAGGAATGGTGGCCCGTGTTGATGTGGTTGAGCAGAACACGGGCCAAATTGGCACAGTGGGGGCCCTTCAATGAGATCAGGAATGCTGGCAGGCCGAGGTAGGCAGAGAAGTTCAGCTCTTGTACTAAAGCCTATAAAACAGAATTAAAATCAGGAATTAGGTTTGTGCAAAGAATGCAGTAAAATACCTCATATACAAACAATATGAGCACAGCGACTCATTCGCAATGAGGTGTTGCTCTGAATCCCACATCCAGCATAAGGGGGGCTGTGGGGATTGCACACAGACAGCCCCCTGCCCCGGACTCACCGCCTCCGAGTTTCTTCGCTCCATCTCCAGCTCGGAATCTGTCTCGATCCATGGCGACAGCTTGCCCACTATCAACGTATTCCAATCTGACAAGAAGCATAGGATTCTACTACAACCACAGCCATCATCATCGGCGTTTGATGTGCTCCAATCCCATCCAGAGCTCAACGTAACACTGTAGATGCATTACTCTAATCTCATACCCACCCGCTGGCCAATCATCCATAAGAAAACAGCAACATGTTAAAAAGGAGGCTGAGCTCCTCTTCCTGCCGTGAGCCCTGGGGGTCGGGAACCCTCACCTCTCCCGCACAGCAGCAGGTCGGAGCGCGTCTGAGCGCCGCGTCGCGACCGAGCCGGGTCCACTTCAAACTCCCTCCTGAAGCGTGGGTGGAACAGCGGCATGCACAGGAAGTCGAATCTGGTAGAGGAGGTTTAGTCGGAGGTCAAGTACCAAATAATTTACACAACAGACAAGAATAGCCGATACTGAATTAAACATTTTACCTTTGTTTATATAAACATTCATATATTTCAAGCTCTGTATAAGGCAAGTAACCCCCTTTAACATTAATATTTTTAGGTCGGGACAGGCAGCATCCACATGATTGCCTTAATAAAAGCCTCTGGATTCTAGAGCTGAAATAATTCATTTACTGGCACATTTTTCCAGTTCAAATCACAGTAGGACTGCAAACTGCCCAAAAATATAAGTTCAATAAAATGCATAAACTACAATATACCCACAATGGTGACGACCAATTTATAAAAAATCTTGTACATAAAAACCTCATGTCAGGGTTATTGCCATCTTACAACAGCAAATATACTGCATGTTACTGCTGAATAGGTGGGCATGGTTGACGGTAATCCTATTTTACGTCCTCACTTTTAACTGCATTAATCCTAATAATTTAGTTGTAACGTAATTCGCAATTGATTTATTTGACTGAAACCAATAAATGAATTTGATCCCTCGGGCATAAAGGAGCAGGCACTTAGAGTCAGCCTTCCTCTGCTTAGAACATCATAACTTCTTCGCTGGTCATGTAAGGTAAATTAAACAGATTTAGAAGCGTGCAGTAACAGTGTAACTCATTATCTGCTAGGGCAGCCATTCGGCTACCTTCACGGGCACGTGTGAAATAAACTTAGCGACCTGCTGCTATCCGGCTACTCCAAGTGAGCATCACGTGCGGCTAACTAGCCAAAAGCGCATCAATTTTTAATTCAACATTACAAAACGAAACCCCCGATTGTTCACCCGAGTTTAGCGACCGCGGCAAGTGTATCTGCGACTTCGGGCACGCAGTTTAAATCTCTCCCGCAAGAGACGCGGCTCCCGGTACTGGCGGACGCCATCATTCATTCAGTGGAAGCACCGGAACGAGTAGCTGAATGCTGAACCTCAGCTGCCTTTCTCCCCAAAGCCATCCCCCGAATAAGAGCCAAGATGGCACCGAGCGGCGCGCAGTTTCCTGCCCCGCGAGAGCTGTTGCGAGATTTCCGTGCAAGCGCAGCATCCAATCGCGTGCGAGAGCAGCCCAGGCCCGCGTCCAATTGAGCACGAGAGGCGGGAAGCGGCTCGCGATTCCACGAGAGATACCACGCTCTGCGCTCCCACGATTTTTCAAGTAGCGGACCGTTTGTTGGTAGGTAACGCTGATGATATCCACTTCAAAATAAAAGTTTGTAGATGGCCGAACCCCTGCAATTCGTGGCAGGGAAACCGACTTTCAGTAGTATTAGTTGTCCTTAGCATTTAACAGGTGGCTTGCAGTTTCACGTATTTACACTAATAATAAATCACGTCCGTTTTTTGATGTGCAATATTTAATTTTACATTGCATATTTTGTTGCGCATCGGACAATTGAAATATATAACAGAATTATAATATTGACGAAGAGCTTCTTTTATTTTGAATTGATACTTATTCGTTACAGGAAGTAAATTGGTGATTTCCTCTTGGTGGTGTTTTAGCCACTTTGCTGCATATGGAAGTTGCATGTAACTTGCTTTGGCATGTCAGTGGGTGAAATTAAGATTTACAGATAGTGCTTTGGGATAAAAACAACAGTGTGCAAACGCATATAGCTTACCGAATTTTTTTTTAATGGCGATAAGGCCATCTCCTTCGGCAGACAGTCTGTTTTGTCTTCTGTGCCATGATATTTTAAATGACCCTGTAGTTATGAGTTGTAGCCATAGCTTCTGCAGAGCCTGTTTGCAGAATTACTGGGAGCACTATAGTTGTCTTCGATGTCCTTTGTGTGGGACGAAGATATCTAGCTATGTGCGTCTGTATCCCATAGAACATCTTGCATACAGTCTGGGTTCGAAGAAACAAGATACCCAAAACAGAAATGCTAATCGAAATGAAGATGTAGAGCACAAGGTTTGTGTAATTATAATGTAGCTTGAAAACTCGACATAATGCGACATAAGGATTAGTGAAACTGGCAATTCTTATTTCTTTGCTTCTGGATAATGCATGTAGGGATGCACGCATTTATCTTTAATAAAGTTTTTATACTGTAGTACATAGGAAAACTGTCTTTTCCCATTCCAACCCAGGCCACAGTGGGATTGAAGAAGGTAGTGTTTGGGTCACAGTATCTACAGAGCGAAGACATGGAAAAGACAACACAGAAGTCACAGAGAAAGCAAAATGTTCTGGTGAAGGTGGAGCAGATCGAGGAAGAGATATTTCCACCACTTCATATGAACGGAGAAATAAAACACGAGGTTAAGACAGAAGAAATTTCAGCTTTTCAGGTGAGGGCTGCAGTTTCACACCATTAGTTGTGCAAATGTTATGCAAAAAAAAAAATCTATTCAGTTCTCATATGACAGTTATTTCTCTGCTAACCTGCATTCATTCCTTTGCTTCCTGGTTTTCCTTTGGCTTTCTTACACTGGCTACTCCTTTATTGCAGGAGACCGAGAACAGATGGAGAAGGTGTGTGGCCTATTTTTGATATTTTCTGTGCAAAGCTGAATGCTCAGTTCCATGTAAAACCTGGCAAATGACTCTATCATATGTCTGTCTGTGTATATTCCAGATCCCGTAGAAGAGAAGACAAGAAAATTGACTGTGATGGCCGTACACCGTCCCCGGCACAATCTGATTCATTCTGCCGTCAGAAACGGGTTCAGTCCGGAAAAGACTTGCCCCTTAGTCAAACACTGTCCTTTGCCGAAAATCTAGTTTGCAGTCACAAAACCTTGATAATCCCTCTTACCCGGACTAGTGATATTAGTTCTCTTAATTTGCCTCAGCCTGTTGTCACTGTGTTAAACATGAATCTGTGCTCCCAGTGTGGAAAGGGCTTCAAAAACCAAAGTGACCTGAAAGTGCACCAGAGAACGCACTCGCTGAAGAAACCGTACCACTGTGCTGTGTGCGGGAAGGTCTATGTCAGCAAACATGAACTGTCACTTCACCAGCGACTTCATACAGGCGAAAGATTGTGGCCGTGCTCCTACTGTCCGAAGAAATTTATCCGAAAGAGTGCCCTGGAGCTACACGTCCAAAGCCACACTGGCGAAAAGCCGCACCACTGTTCCCTTTGTGGAAAGAACTTCAGCAGAAGAAGTTCCCTCAAACTGCACCAAGAGCGGCACGCAGGGTGGAAACCTTACATCTGTTCCACTTGTGGGAAAGGTTTTGTTACCTCGGCATCCCTAAGAATGCATTGGGTTGTCCACAGAGAAGATAAACCCCATCGATGCACCCAGTGTGAGAAGGCCTTCAGCAGAGAAAAGGATCTTGAAACGCACCAGCTGATGCATTCTGGAGAACGTCCGTATCCCTGTTCTCACTGTCCCAAGAGGTTTATTAGGAAAAATGAGCTAAAGTTACACGAACGTATTCACACAGGAGAGAGACCTTACCAGTGTTTGGAATGTGAGAAGACATTCGGTCGCATCGCACACCTGAGGTCACATCAGCTCACGCATACGGGGGAACGCCGGCACAAATGTTCCCAGTGCGACAAGCGCTTCAGTCAGCGCAGCAGTCTGAAGAGTCACGAACGCACCCACACGGGAGAAAAGCCTTACTGCTGTACCGAATGCCAGAAGAGATTCGGCACCTCTGGAGATCTGCTGAAGCACCTGAGAATTCACACCGGAGAGAAATCGTATAAGTGCCGTCAGTGTGGCAAGAGCTTCCGACACTCGGCAACGCTGAAGGTTCACCTGGTGGTCCACACTGGAGAAAAACCGTTCAGCTGTTCGCAGTGTGGGAAGTGCTTTGGCCGGGAACAGGGCCTCAAAATGCACCAGAGAACACACACCAAGGAGCGGCCATATGACTGCTTGCAGTGTGGCAAGTCTTTCGGTACTTCAGCCACCTTAAAATCCCATAAATATATCCATGCAGTGGGAGGACCGTACCATTGCTTCCAGTGTGGGAAGAGCTTCAGCAGAAGCGACACTTTTAAAATACACCAGCAGATTCATTCGGGTGCTAAGTCCTACAAGTGTTCGCAGTGCGGAAAGTGTCTCAGCACAGCCAGCAGCCTTAAAGTGCATGAGCAAAGCCACGTCAAAAAAAGACAGTTCAGCTGCCCACAGTGTGCCAAGAGCTTCAGCTCCGCCTGGTACCTGAAACAACACGAGCGAACTCACACAGGTGAGAAACCGTACCTTTGCTCAAGCTGCGGGGAGAGTTTTTATAACTCGAGCCGCCTATTAACGCATCAGATGAATCATAGCGGGGAGCGACCGTACGGATGCACCAGCTGTGGGAAATTGTTTAGCCACTCTACGCACCTTAGAAGGCACGAGAAGCTTCACACCGGCGAACGGCTGCACCAGTGCTCTGAATGCGGGAGGAGATTCAGCAGGAAAGACCAGCTGACCGCACATAAGCTGACCCACGAAGCCAAGGAGAAATAAATCAGTTTGCGGCAATCTGATTTGATGGAGACAGGATGGGTCATTGAGACAATCTACCGAATCTATTTTTGATGCTCTCTAATTTGTAAACGTAGGTCTATTTTTCTTTCGGCATAAACTATGCAAGTTAGATGAAGATATTTCCCTTTGTGCAATCATGGATTTTTGTGTTTAATTTCCTTAAAAAAAAGTAATCTTGCAGAATCTAGTTTTGTTGACAATAACTCTCTCCACCTGTAAGTGGATTTGTGTTCAGCACAGGGATGTTAATGTCTCCCTCCCCCCGATTATGAAATAAAGGTGAAAATGGCACAGTACCAGCTCCTGTTCCCCACCCCCCCACTAATCTTGTGACTGCAAATTGCAGTGTTTTGTTATCATGGGTTTCCTTTGATGTTTTAAAAGCCATTTGATTTGTCGTATTACTTTCCACTTTATGAATAATAGCGGCTATCTTGCGTAACATTGACCTTGCGGTTCTCGATTAGGGTCTGTTGCACGTTAATATTTTGATATGACAATATGAAGTGTGCCGTGCCATGGAATGTCATGTGAGGGAGTCATTTTTGTTAATGCACAGTAATTGCGATAAATCCGTTAACCCTTTTCCATTTGGCAGCCACCGTTATGGTTGAGGTTAATTTAAGTTCCAGTCATTAAGTAAAGGACTTTTCCGAGCAAACTTCACAGTAAGATCAGCTGAGATGACGACAGCCTGAGGATGTAGGGTCGTTGTTAATTTCTGGTTCCTGTTGTGAGTCATTCCTTCATTTATGACTCCGAGGGGCTGCACTGTAATGCAATGAGGCATGTTGGCCACTGGGTGGCGACATATAAGAACTCATGAGTGGTCTTCTGATAGTCGTACATAGCAGATCCAAAGTGTAAATATATTTCAGATATTTCGTGTTTCCTTTATGCTGGTGATTTTTTTTTTTTTGATTATGCATTTGGATAAACTTAAAAAAAGAGGAAATATCGCATTGAATTATCTCCAATATGCCGTCAGTAACTCACTGTAAGAACTGAAGCATTAAATAGTAAGTAGCTTATTAGGACGGCTAGCTATTACGATGCAGGACTTCTTTGGCAGTGGAGGTGCTTTAAGGATTGACATTGCGGGTTCAAATAAGCCGTTCTGCATGTCACCTTTGTACTGAGCTGTTATTTTTGCATTTGCGGCCTGTTAGCGTTGACGAGTCTGGCAATTCTCTTCTGACCTTTCTCATTAACGAGCCCTTTTCAGTCAGAACTGTCATTAGTTGGGTGTTTTTTGTTTGTCATACCATTCGCTGCAAACTGTACAGTGCATGAAAATCCCAGGAGGGCAGCTTCTGAGACGCTGGAGCCACCAATTCAGGCGCCAGCGATCACACCAAGTTCAAAAGCGCCTACAGCCGACATCTTAGCTGTTCTGACGCTTAGTCAAAAAGCGTGTGAACCTCTCGGCCCTGTCTGCATGCTGTACGTATTCAGCTGCAGACACACGATTCGCTGTTTGTAGGAACGGGCTGCTTGCGTTATCCGATAAACTGGCCGTGTATAATATATAGATGCTCGAAAACACAGAGCACACGTATTAACGCCGTCTTCTGGGGTCGGCTCTGTGAGACCCGAGGGACTAACCTTACATCACATCACATGACTTCTGTATACACGGGAAAATAACAGCTGTGTTGTTAATCCATCTTCACACCACAGTCTCCATCCACCTGTAAGCATGTTTTTTTTTTCACTGCAGCGTTTAAAGCTTTACATGAGTTATTCATCAATTAATGATCTATATGCAACATCTCGCACAAGGTTTCACTACGCTTAGCTATTAAAAGCCAGTGCCAATTATTAACGATAATGAGAGAAAGTCAATTATAATTACAAACATGTAATAAGTAACGGGGAATATAAGACGTAAAAGGTTACGGAGGAGTATCTGAACATTGAATAATGCAGCATAAATGTTACAACTCTGCTGTAATGTGGTATTTTCAATTTATTTTTCACCTGCCGGGGGGCCCCCCCCGCCGCGGGGGGGGGGGGGGGGGGGGGGGGGGGGGGGGGGGGGGGGAGGGGGGGGGGGGGGGGGTTGTTT
>JAODJX010000083.1:1376468-1410087 GCA_026776945.1 Isichthys henryi
ATGCAGCTGGGACACAGTCAGTATGCAGTCATTGCGCAGTCAGTGTGTGGTCATTATGCAGTTGGGACACAGTCAGTATGCAGTCATTGCGCAGTCAGTGTGTGGTCATTATGCAGCTGGGACACAGTCAGTATGCAGTCATTGCGCAGTCAGTGTGTGGTCATTATGCAGTTGGGACACAGTCAGTGTGCAGTCATTGCGCAGTTAGTGTGTGGTCATTATGCAGCTGGGACACAGTCAGTATGCAGTCATTGCGCAGTTTGTGTGTGGTCATTATGCAGCTGGGACACAGTCAGTGTGCAGTCATTGCGCAGTCAGTGCTCCACTACACTGCTTCTCCTGTTAAGCTTGATAACCACAAGAGACACGCTTTTTGCACTAAATATGTGTATGTTTTTAAAATTCAACGAGAGGCTTTACCTCTTTAATTAAAAAAAAAATACTACCAGAAAAAGGTATTTGAAAAATGGTTAAACTACAAAATGAATGCTAATCCTATTAAAGATCATTGGGGGTTCGCAGCCTATCCCGGATGCTATGGGTGTGAAGCAGGGAACAACCCAAAAACAGATATAATTTGCATGATATATTTAATTGAATGTTTTTAATTAAATGTATTATACATAAAAGACATGGTTTTTCACATTCAGCTGGGCACAAATGTGAGAATGACCCTCGTGCAGGCCTGGACAGCCACCTCTGAACTCTTGGTTCCCCTCTTGTAGATTTCGGAAGACTTTATTCGTTTAATTCTGGGACATTTTCAGAATCAGAGTCTGTACTGCACGGCCATCTACCTCTGCCCAGAGTAAAATCCTCTCCGTTTACTTCTTTGGACCGAGATAAAAGCAGCTAATTTGGCTTTTGCCTCGGAAATGAGACCAGAGGCCTCCCAGGAAGTGCAGCGGAGGGACTGACTGAGGGATCAAACAGACTCCGCTGCCTGGTTGTAGGATAACAGGAGAGCAGCTGGCTGGAAAGCAAAGCGTGTGCATGTTACACGGATGGCCGTCCTGCTCAATTAGGACGTGTCCGTGTCAGATTGCAGCCCTACACACTTTGAAAGTCAGCAAGACCCAAATTCCGAAAGATGGACATGGCCTCGTGGAGTAATACAGAGCCAAAATAGGGCAGGTTATGATGTAACCGAGCTCAGAATGACCTGAAAAAGAATATAACCCCCATCTCATGTTAATTGCATTGTAAACTGAATTATAGACAAGTTTTTCAGTCCAGCTGCCCTCTCTTCGGTCCTATCTCCACTCCTCCTCACATTTCTATGACAAGGACAGAAGTGACATGGACATTGACACAGACCAGTGGTCTCAGAGGTGGCCCAGGTGACATCTGATGCTCCACGTTATGCTAGTGAAGCATAGTCCATGCTAGCATAGCATAGCATCATGCTAGCATAGCATCGTGATGTAGAAGGGCAAGCAGCTATGGCTTGTGTCGACTCCATTTTCTTTTGTGGGGTGGTTACAGGCCCCCTGGGCCACGGAGGGCGGCTTCAATTATTCATTTTGAAGTTTCAGGAACTTTCCGACATTCTGTGCTGACTGCCCTCATTTATACCCTATTAAGTAAACATGAACCCGCACAACAAAGGGATAGGGTTAGCGAGGTTCACCGACAGAAATGCGGTCATGTGATTGTTTAATGCGACACAGCAGCACCACTGAGATAAAACAGCGGTACGGTCTTTTGAGGGTGTAATATCATTCTTGTTTATATCGACACCAACATTAAAATGAAGCGCATGTTGTATGTGTAAACAGATATCTTGGTTCTTGGGGCACATAAGGCAGGGATGAAATTTAACCAGGGCAGTCGTAATTCAAACAAAGTTAGAATCCGTTTGTAAGGCACGCGGTCACCGAAGTCCGTCGACTGGACGGGGATAGTAAAAATCCTAGTCAATGGCAAAGTACTGATTTGCCATTGGCCATTGTGTACGAAGTTTCACCACCCCAAACAACAGAAAGGCAGAGGCACACACGCACTTGCTCCCTCGTTCAGGAAAGCATTATTTTCAGTTTTCAGCACCCAATCGTTCTAAACAATACACAGATATTTCATCCATAAAGATGAATTATTAATTAATTCCTGTGGAGAATTCATGATTTCCTACTGTAGTCAAAAACAGCTTAACAGGCTATTAGATACAGATGATAGATTTCAAACATGATGTAGAATTAAATTATATTCTTGTTAAAATGTAAAATTATAATTAGTGTGTATAGTTTGTGTCCTTTGTTCATTATTCTTAACGGCGCCCTTTAATTTGGGCCAGAGGGGCAGGGCAGAAAGATACTAACCTCTTTCCAGTTGTCATAGACGACTATGCAGCTCTCCTCGCCGTCCACTGTCACCATGCGGACATATCCCTCTCCTAAAAAACAATCACAGTGACATGCTGAGGTCCTCACAGTGGCAAGACACCTCAAAGGGATAGACTGAGTTCTTCACAGAGACGGGACATCCCATAGAAAAATACTAATGGGACACCGCTGAAGGAGAGAATGATGTCCTCACAGAGACGGACACCTCAGTCGGACAGAATGATGTCCTCACAGAGACAGGACACCTCAGACGGACAGAATGATGTCCTCACAGAGATGGGACACCTCTGAAGGACAGAATGATGTCCTCACAGAGATGGGACACCTCTGAAGGACAGAATGAGGTCCTCACAAAGTTGGGACACCTTGCACAGACATACTGAGGTCATCACAGAGAAACACTGAAGTCCTTAACAGTGATTAAATGAGCCACGCAGACACACTGAGGTCCTTACAGAAACAGGACACCCTTAGAGTCACCTAGTGAGGTCCACAAAGAAACCTTAGATTCACACGCATGGATCTTGGCTTGCACACACAATGCTGTGAAATGCTATAGAGGGTCCTTGCGTAAACAAAGAGATACAAAGATACACAGAACATGTACACAAACACACACACACACACACGTGTGCATTCATATTTTTTGTGGGGACAACCTTAACCCCTACCCAACCCTAACCGTAGCCATAAGTAACCAAACAAAATGCAAGACTTGTCACATTTTAGTTTTTTGATTGCATTCACAGATTTTTTTAACTGTTTTCCCTTGGGAGGACCAAAACAATATCCCCACAACATCAATATATAGTTGTTTATTACACGGTGGGGAAATTTGGTCCCCTTGCTATAATATGTACATGTGCACGCACACACACCAAAAACAGGCATCATACTCTGCATTCTGAGATTCTTTTTGCTGCTTCAGTGCGGGACTCTAAACTATGCTGTGTTAACAATTACCACGCCCAGAATAATCATGGACATTAAGGTTTGTTTGTACATAGGAATGGGAGGAACCAAGACTGCCCTTCTGACCCAGGCAGAGGGATCACTCTGCAGTGTCAGTCACATCCATTTTATCCCAACAGGAACCAGCAAGGTACTTAACAGGAAGTAAGCTCAACTCACTGAACACAGAGGTTGGCAGCATATCATAACTGTACCAACCCTCTGTTTTGAAGCCATATTTCTGTCCTTACCTCTTATTATACAACAAGAATGGCTCATTGTGCGACAGACTCTCGTTAGACTCTCTGAATTTCATGAGATAGTAACCCAAGGAGATCTCAAATGTGTAATCTGTCTCACAGACAGTAATGGAAGAGTAGTGACGTGTTGTGCCTATAATTTACCTACGGCTTGGCTATCAGAGTCCACTGACGCAGAGCGGTCAAACTCTCCGCCCAGAGCTATGGCGAGGGTAGACTTTCCGACCCCATTCTGACCCAGCAGCACGATCCGCAGTGGTCGGTCCGGACTGCCATCGCCAGGCCGAGAAGTGGGGTCTTCCTGGCTGACGCTGAAGGTGATTGGCGGGGAGGACGGGCTGTCCAGCCCTGGCGTCCAATCGCAGTCATCCGAGACTGCCTCCTCTCGCCTCAGCTGGTGCTTGATTGGCAGAGGGGTGCTCCCTCTTCGAAGCGGAGGTGCGGCCGAGAGAGTCATGATGTCACCCTGAGAGGTGCAGAATTAATAGTGGGTTTGTGGGAATTCAGGAGGCTCATGACACAGCACAGTGCCGGAACACTACACAGAGAGAGACGGAAGACGCTAGTATACCGGAATGCCATTTTGTTACATTTCTGAGAATAAAATTACTATTGCTAACACAGAGCTCCACTCATGCCAGGAAAAAAAAAACTACATTGGCCCTAAATTTTTACAGCATTTAGTGCATACAAGGAGGCTGGACAGAGGAGCTGAGTTATTCTGCGCTTATTTGTGCCCCTCCTCTGTGAGGGTGCAGGGATCCAGCACAGAGAAGGCAACTTGGCACATGATTCAACGCGAGTCTGGCACCAGTTCCTATAGGGAGGAAATGCATGCTGGTCGGGCAGAGAAGCCGCTGGCGTCGCCAGAGAAACAAGCGAGTTAAAAATGTGCAAATACAGACAGTTCAGGAGGCAGACACGGCCGCTTGGGGAGTGGGGAGGGCAGCGCAGGATAGAGTCCTCACGATGTGGATGGAGAAGAATACAGAAACGGTATGGGAACGGCATCCAGAGCTGGACCCAGGTGTTAATGTATTGTCACCTCAGCACCTAGCGCACACCGTAAACACGGCGCTGGGTCAATGACCGATCGGCAAAGCCGGCATTGCTAATCGGATCACGGGCGCCGTTATGCAGATTGAAATGCATGTAAAACAGCCGAGCGGAGCCGTACGTGTTTACGCCATTTACACGATGCAAAAGCGAACTAGACGTTTCGACTTTAAGATCTTGCCTTCAAATTTCCCTGTATTATGTGCCGCGCGTTTTGCATCTGGTGGTAGAAAATGCTTGTATTCCCATAATGGTAACTGGAGAAGCCGTTCTCATTTACTGCGCGTTCTCCCTGGTCTGGGTTACCCGCATTAATATTAATACAACAATTAATCAAGCGCTGGTGTGCCTGCAGACGTGGGGAAATCAGCCGGGAGGGAAGGGGGCAATTACAGCAGTTGAAAAGAGGCAATCAATTAATTAAAGACTTACAGTACGTGTCACGCAAAAGAACACGGAAGACAATCTGTTATCAAGAAGATGTTAGTTATAACCGTAATTACACAGCCGGCATACAAATACACATTTTCTTGTAATTGTAAATATAACATTGTAAATATAACAACACAACATGCACAGCGAGAATGTAGTAGAAGGCAATAATAAGACAACTACAAAAACTTACTCAACTTTATAAAAACCCGAAGTGATGACAGAGAAATGTTACCGGGACAGATGGACGTTTACTGCCACCATTCCCTGAGTTTGGGTCATGGGTGGGTAAATGCCGGAGTAGCGGATGTATTGGGGACCACATTCCGCTATAATTCATAATCCATCGTGAACGAGCACAGATACACTCCAAATGATTTTTAAAAAATCCCTTAATTTTATGTGAGCCATACCTCCCACGCCCTACTGTTTTAATAGACCACCCCTTTGTTCCGTCGCTTGACAAAGCAGGGTAATGAAGATAAAAATGGTATTGATACCATAGAACAATAATTCAATTTTAATCCTGGATTTTTTTTTTTATTTTTGGTTGTTTGTTTCAAAGGACACGGGCGCATTTCTGGTGCTGTTTTTCAAACGCTGCACGAACATACTCAAAGCATTCCGCAATTCCTAACGTCTGTCACCTTTGTTCATTAGTGCGATCGAAATACCTGAGTAGCACTATTCCTCAGTCGCCTATAGCTTTGAGGGAAAGCCAGAAGCCCCGAGATCGCCCGTACTTACCTGCGCTCACAGCGGCAGACTGCAGATCATACCGTTTCTCCTCTGTCCACCTCTGCCTCTTCTTTCGCTCACCCTCTCTCGGTTATTTTGTCATGGCACAGTAAGCATACCGTGTGTGTGTGTCTGTGTATGTGTGTGTGTGTCAGCAGCACGTCGCTAAGTGTGCGATGGCTCGCACCCCCCCCCCCCCACCACGTCTGCATTAGTGACTCACAGGAAGAGGGACCCAGACCGATTCTAACCACTATCACGTTTGTGCATGAACCCATATTGACATTTATGTTTATTTATAACAGTCGGTGGCATCGAATTTCATTATTTACGCGCCAGATTCTCGGAGGTCATTTAACTAAATATATGGGCTATCAAGGTGTTTTGGGTCAGCAAGCAAGTTTTTATTTTTTTAAGCCCCCCCCCCCTCTCCCCAGTTCTTTACCTTCGCACAACCGCACCGGGATTGCAGGACATCCATTTCGCCGCCAGGGGGAAGAAAAACCTTGTTTTACCGTAGAAACACGGGTCATCTATCAATATGGCAATTTAATATACGGACAGAATTTTAATTACACCTTAGCTAGTCTTGACCACGCAAAAGAGCTGTATTGATTAATAAAATTAAAGTATAATCATAACAACAAATAATAACATCACCAATAATAATATATTTATCCAATCATGGGCCCTGAATCCAGGATGGGGGGTCTTTGGAGCATCATGAACAATGCAGTGATGAACAATCACGAAAAAATTGCCTACATACGGGGTCGTACCTAGAAAGTCTGACCCTCCCTGACAAATGTTTCTTGGATCCCTGATTATATCTGCAAAGCAAACAGACAGACGCAGTTCACAGTCCATGCCTCCGTCCACCTTAAAACGTCTCATCAATTACAGGGTAACAGAGTCAGTTTGAATTTTAAGCATTAAAAAGTGGAAATGGAGATTTTATACGGCTTTGCTTTCATCTGCCACGTAATACACCAAAAATATTTCTGTTAACATTGGGAGCTGTGAAAACTGCAACACCCCTATTTCTTGCTTAACCTCACTCCTCTAAAAAAAAAGCCAGGCTTCCAAAACATGCCCAGATACCCCAAGGGGAGTTTCAGTGTACAGTGAGCACTGAGACAGGGTAAGGGAGAGCACATCACTGCTGGGATACACACAGGATGTGTGAAAGCGTGTACAGGCTCCCAGAGAATACTGTGCGGGGGTTACGACAAAAATAGTCACCTTAAATCAGTCTTCCCCAATCTGGTCCTCGTAGACCTCTAGACAGTCCATGTACTAGGAGCTGGGAGGGAGCGAAAATGTGGACTGTCTGCGGGTCCCGGAGGAGGAGGTTGGGAAACATTGAGTTAAAGCACCCTTCCATAATAACTGAGCCTGGCATTGAAGCAGTCGAAAGCGCTGGATCGTCTCATATTGTTCTAAACTTAGAACAACTTCTTCATTAAAAATTCCAGCCAAACAACGTAATGAAGGATGTAATCAGAGCATGAAGTTTCAGACAAAAAAAAAAATAACGCCAGTCTAACCAATGAAAAAGACTGACAGGTAACTGGATAACAGGTGACTGGGTAACAGGTGACTGGATAACAGGTGATTGGATAAAGGGTGACTGGATAACAGGTGATTGGATAACAGGTGACTGGATAACACAATCAGATGTGTCAGAAACTGCAGCCACAACACAGGAAAGAAAATGCCTCAGTTTCTTTTACTTTGAACAACAGCATGGTCTGGACTGAATTATATTGGAGATGAATTTCAGGTATTAAAAATCAATAGACCCACAACTATGTACTAGATAAGCAGTTGAGTAATGGATAGAAAAAACATTTGAATCCATATATCATATATAAATAGTGCTTGTCAGGTATATCTGGACATGCAGACTTTGAATCGATATGAATTCGAACCATAAGCGCTACAAGCACAATATTAATTAAACCAGTGTTAAAAAACAAGACGCAGATCAATGAAACACGCTTCCAGGTTCCAGACCTAATTCTAATTTGCTGCATGTAAAACTGAAGGAATGTCTACTGGCATTGATCAGGGGTCAGTTTCGGATCAGGTTCAGGCTAGTGAGAGCGAATGGCTCTGTCTCAGTCGAGAGGCTGCATCTTTCTATGGCTGCATTGGAAGACCGAATGCATCACAGAACTGTCTCGTTTCAAAGGTTCCCTCAAATGCAACCTAAAAATGTGACCTATCCCAAGATTCACTGCGTGGACCTTTGAGAGTGCGTCCTTCAAAGGAGGTAACCTACAAAGGCCAGGGAGTCTGCATCCTTCGAAGGAGGTAACCTTCAAAGGCCAGGAAGTCTGCATCCTTCGAAGGAGGTAACCTACAAAGGCCATGGAGACTGTGTCCTTCGAAGGAGGTAACCTACAAAGGCCAGGGAGTCTGCATCCTTCGATGGAGGTAACCTACAAAGGCCAGGGAGTCTGCATCCTTCGAAGGAGGTAACCAACAAAGGCCATGGTGACTGCATCCTTCGAAGGAGGTAACCTACAAAGGCCAGGGAGTCTGCGTCCTTCAAAGGATGCAGCCTCTGAACTGGAAAACAGCTAATGCCTGCAGGAAAATTGCTTTTCTCTTCAACATTACCAAAATACAAATTATTGTGGTTATTATAATTATTTTTATAATTAGTCGTATTTATTTTTTTATTATTGTTACATATCAACTGTTACCCAAGCATTTCAAGCAGATTAATGATACTAATTCTACAGTATTTTCAAATGCTCTATGTATTTTATTTGTTGAATTAACACCTAATAGATATTATTTTTATTTCTTTCCAGAACATTCGAGAGCTTTTAAAAGGTTTCTAATTTAAGGCACTTTACCTGTTCATGCTGAGAGGCCGACCCAACAGATAATAAGCATAATAACATGGGACAGGTGTGTGCAAAAGCTTGGTAAATGCAGTAGAATAGGGGGCCCATGTGTGCGTTTGTGAGTGTGTACATGAGGCCCTGACAGAAGCACGGGTCAAACCTACGATGTGTGCAAGGCCACGCACAATAGGCCTGGGCAGTCAGAGTTAGGAAGCCATTATACACTTTATCTCCCCATTATACTGAGTAGAGAGGGCTTGACGAGAAGGGGGGGGGGCAGTGAGGTCATCGCACTCATCAAGAGAATGAGAGAGCGGGATGGGGGTGGGCTGGGGCGCGTTTCTATGGCGAGGCCAATGAATATGGGAGAGAGGACAGAGAAAGATGGAGAGTGAGATACATAGGCAGGGGAGGGCTGTCAGAGGCGGGGGGGCTGACAGGTAGGGGAGGCTGACAGAGGCGGGGGGCTGACAGGCAGGGGAGGCTGACAGAGGCAGGGGAGGGCGAGAGTGGCCGGGGAGGGCGACAGGCAGAGGAGGGCTGACAGAGGCAGAGGAGGGCTGACAGGCAGGGGAGGGCTGACAGAGGCAGGGGAGGCTGACAGAGACAGTGGGGCTGACAGGCAGGGGAAGGCTGAGAGAGGCAGAGGAGGCTGACAGGCAAGGGGCTGACAGAGGCAGTGGAGGGCTGACAGAGGCAGGGGGGAAGTGTAGTGTGGCTCCTTCCTGGCGAGACGTGTTGTGGGCCATCGTGGTTAGCATTGTTACCAGGTAATGGGTACAGGCGTGGATCACACTGGAAATGGTGCTTTAAAAAATCTGACAAATACAAAACAAAACAAAGTGGGGACCAGAGAGAGAGAGAGAGAGTGAGTGAGTAAGACAGAGAGAGAAAATATCTCGAATCCCCCCTTTCAGGCATTAAAAACGATTTATTTCATTGGCTGAAAAGCACTATTAAAAAAACGCTTGTACATGCAAGTGCATGCTATAATGAAAATTATAGCCCTTCTCTCGCAGTACTAAAAACTCAAAGAAAAAACACACAGCTGGTGTATAAATAAGAGGGTAAATTTGTAGAAATTCATACAGGAAAAAAAAATGTAGTACATTTATGTGAGATTCAATGCCTTATTATTTAGTGACCCTAGCATCTAGCTCAGCAGAATTACTATCCAGGAGTATGGTGACAATGTGCTGGATAACCATCCCCACATACCTGTACATCTGCTTGTATAATGGAGACTAAAGTAGAAATATTATTATTACCGTCAAACTTCTGATGTACCAGTAAGACAGGGGAGCCATGACAATTGCAGCAGCATCACAATAGCAAACTTTTTTTGTGTTTGGAGCCTTTCCCACTGCATTTTTCAATTCAGTTTTGAGGAACACGAACCAGCAGGGAAATTTCCAGTTGTTTACCCAGGGATAGAGTGAAGATCTATAACATCAGCGGGGAAATTTCCTCAGCAGCCCCGCAGAGTGGCGGCTAAGCCTGAGCTCTCTGATCTCCCAGAGTCAGAGCAAAGGGCTGAGATAAGAAGGATCCACCCATCGCGGGAAAGGATCGATCCACCTCAGCTCCGCCAAAAATGAACACGACCAGCCAATTGAGAGTCGTGGAAGCAGTCATGTGACTGAGGAAGCGCGTGGGGGTGGGGCAGTGAAGGAGAGTTCAGGGCAGGGGTGAGGGGGTATTTCAGCTGGAACGCCCTTTGGCCCCCTGCTTTAGCTGGTAGGAAGCCACGGCCTGTCGGCACCCCCCACGCTCTGCAGTCCTGGCTCAGTGCAGGCAGTTCGAATCAGGGTTCAGGGCTAAAAATAATCTCCCGGCAAACCTCAGCTCCCATCTCAAGAATGCAGATGTAATCAGAACTGAATCTGTCTGCAATTTGCATACATTTGCCTAATCGGTGCCTGCAGTAAAATAAAGATTAAAATCTACAGGCGAGCAGAAGGGCACGGTAACTTTTTAACAGAATTAGCATTTCTGCCCCCCCCCTCCCTCTAGCGCAGGCCACCAAGGCCTCGGCCTGATGCGACACTCTTTGCAGTCTCTTCCCAGAATCACATGCATGCCTTATTCCCAGGCTTCCAGCGTCTCCTTTCATGCGGTTCCCAGCTCTCATCGTATGGTCCGGCCTTCACAGGAAGCAGTCCGGTGGCGTGGGGGGGCGGCCGGAGTGGGTGGGCGGAGCCTCCTTCGTGTCGACCAGTTTCTCGTAGCGTGTCTTGTAGGCGTCCCGTTCCCGGAGCACCCGTGACAGTTCAAGCTGCAGTTGCTCCAGCTGAGAGGCACCGAAGCAGACAAATTATTTTTTAATTCATAGAGGGGCCAGTATCACTATTAGCCAATGAAATGTCTCAAAGCAGTGAGTAACAGGGAGCAGGCACTATGGGGACCAATCAGCTTTCAGCTGCAGAAGGTGTCCCGGTGGCCCCGCCTATATATAACGACTGTTGAAATGTTTCCACTGGGTCACTGTGGCACCATTTTTCAATTGATATCGACATGTAATTCCAGGTGAGTCTAAATACAAATGCGACATACAAATACAAATCTTTCACAGACGCAAATACACGTAATATCATGTTTGGCATGGAACAGAACATTAGCATCTGAATTAGATCTGGAAGCATTGCACAGCACCACCTGACACCTTGTGCTGACGTCACACCGCTCAGGAGGCGTTACGCCGCGTTCAACAAGCTACAGGGGCTATGGGTGCCGTATAGGACAACAGGAAGGGCTATCATGCACTGGAACATTTGAGCATTGAGGTGGAGAGTCTAAGATAGTGGCTCTCAGCTGGTTTAGACAGTATTCCTTGCTTAGCTAAGCACGACCCAGTTTTGTCGATGGAGGGGTAACAGTAAAGGTAGTTCACTGGGGAGGCCCACTTTTGAACTGCAACCCCCCCAATTGAGAAACAAAAGACCAGCACCCCCCTATGGGCAGGACACGTCCATCCCAGCCACGGATGAGTCATGCAACAGCATCTCTAGGGGTACCAATAACGCGCCACATGCCTTCCCACCATCTGTCCCGCAGATGACAGTCTGCTGTCACATGGAGGGAGACATCAGAGGGGGCGGCTGTATCAATCAACGTTGCATTTATGTAGTGCTTTTCAAGATACCCAAAGCGCTTTACAGAAGGGGGGTGCCACTACAGTAGCCCCCCCGGGTGATGCAACGGCAGCCATTCTGCACCAGTATGCTCACCACACAGTAACTAAGGTGGTGAAGGGGCAGGAGAGAATTCACCAATTAGATACAGGGGATGATTAGGCCACAGTGGGCAATTTAGCCAGGGTATCGGGCTACCACTCCAACTCATTTGAAAGATGCCCAGGGATCTTTTATGATTTCAGAGGGTCAGGACCTTGGTTTTATGTCTCATCTGAAGGGCAGCACCATTTTTACAGCACAGTGTCCCCCTCACTGCACTGGGATACACACAGACCATAAGAGGGGCTTTCCTGTTTGCCACAGTGTCCTCATCACTGCACTGAGGCATTGGGATTCATACAAAACCTGCTTAAATTCAGAGGAATTATCAGGCCTGAACTGCAGGTGATATGGCTACTGGAAGCTTGCAGGCCTTTCATGCTCCACTCTGCATCTGTACGTTTGCTTTTGCTTGCATGAGGCTGCTATACACAGCAGTTCCTAAACACACATAGGGCCTTGGATTGACTACAAGAGCAGGACTGTGTTTGTATTGGCAGTTTTAATGATTATTTTTTGCTTGAAAAATCAAATTTTGGAATTTGATCTTTTCACTGTACAGTTTTGATTACTGCGGTTCATTGAATGAAAATCTGTGTATTTGCGAAAAACCAACAAATTTTGCATCCCATCCTGGGTTGTTCCCTGCCTTGTGCCCATGGCCTCTGGAATAGGCTCTGGACCCTGCATAGGACAAGCAGGTGCAGAAAATGGATGGATGGATGGATGAATGGATGGATGTTCCATATTTTGTGGGCTGGTGTGTGGCTCAGGATTCTGCGACCAGAAGGTTGTTGGTTCAAATCCGGGGGTCGGCAGAGTGATGTCACCGTTGGGCTGCAGGGACTGTGTGAGTCTGCTTTCTGGCTGTGATAATAGGTGACTGTGAGTTTACCTGCTGCAGGAGGTGGTGTTTCTCGGCCTCGAGCGCATGCCGGTGCTGCAGCCGCTTGTGGCGGCAGGACTGGGCGTAGCCGCGGTTCTTCAGCGTGCGTCGCTTCTGCTTCAGCCGCGCCGCCTCGTCCTTGCTGACGCCACGCAGGTGCCGGTTCAGCTCGCGCACCGACAGGCTCACCAGCTGCTCGTCCGAGAAGCACTCCCCCACGCTGCCCTGCCTCTGAGACACAGAGCATCCGGGATGGACTTCACGTTAAAATATGCATATGCTTCACAAAGACCCACCCCCCTCGGGCAAACATGCCAGGGGTTGAGGTTAGGGCATACTAAGTATTATTTAGTATGATACATATATAAGCATGGTATAGTGATAGTAGGCCTGCTGTAGTATAGTGAGCTACAGTAACTATACTCTGTCACATAACAGTGCAGCTATACTGTACAGGTTCACTGAACAAAGTGTAAAAAGAATAGAGCCCTGGTACAGTTTTGTTCCCCAAGGTACAAACAACATTAATGTACACCCAATGGTACAAAAATGTTCCTCAGAGTACATTCTGTTCCTTAAAAGGTACATTTACCTACAAGTAGGATACAACTGACAGACCATTGAGGGTGCAGCCCCAGTGATAAGTAATTGTACCATCAAAGCTATACAAATTGATACTTTTTTTTTCGGACAGTGTTACCAACCAGCAGAATCAAACAAGCTTTAATTCAAGTGAGACGGTGGCATTTTGCTATAAATAACCTGACTGCGTTTGTGTCTGTGACAGCAAGCTAACAAAATGTCCCAAAATGACAGATGAGCTTGGTGTCACGTGGCAGACAAACACAGAGCTGAGGTAAGGCACTAAGTATCGGGAATCTGCATATTTCACAATATTCACGCTGGAGTCATTGGCTAACGTGTCTCTGCATTGGCACGTGCAATAAAACCAGAGTATGGGGCATTTGCTACAGAAATCAGGGGCAATTCGAGGATTTTTTTTAAGGTAATGGGCATAAGAGGGGCCATAATTCATACAGAGGTGGCAACTTTATCATCAGCCAATGATGTGCTTCGAATTGGTGAGTGAGAGGGAAGAAGGGCCAATCAGCTTTCAGTTGGGGTCTGTGCCACTGTGGCCCCGCCCCTGTATACACCCCTTACATAAAGACCTTAAGGTGGCAACTCCCCTCCCACATGAGCTGTGAGGTCAGCAGTGGGGGATCAGCAAGTGGGGGAGGGGCTGATGGCGGCCGGACGCGTGAGTTGGGAGCACATTTGCTCCTCACATGTCCATAATCTGTCATAATTTCTGAGTCTAATCCGACAGAGTGTCAGTGACAGTGAGCAGGATTATGAGTGGTAGTTATAGCTCCCATAATCCTCAGCTGCGTTCCCCTCATCACACTCTATGATTCCATATTACACAGTGCAAATTGCTGGTGGTAGTGGAACCAGGACCACTTACAATGGAGTCCTGGCAAATTTCTCAGCCAGTTCCACTGGGGATTTTGACAGTTGGTTCAGCACATATGGTTTATACCACCAGGTCTACTGTGTCCAAAGGCTCCCATTTGACAGGGCCGACTGTTTTAACTGGAATTTCTAGCAGGAGTTTATGGTAAATCATCTCAGAGGGTCCCACACATTAGTGGCAGCTGAAAACACTTTCACAGAAATGGAAATGAAGTAGTCACACGCAGTGCTCAAACGACAGCCTTCCTTGTCAGCTTCTCTGCCACGCCCTGAAACTGGAGTGCAGGGTCTGCATGGTGCACGGATTCAGAACAATCGGCATGCAGATTGCACGTACATCACAAGCACAACCTCACATGTTCAGCACAACTGACCCCCTTGAAAACGCAGCTACGTGGAGCAGGTGAGATGACACTAGCCCACGTGTGTCGCTGAGTGTGTGGCTCTGTGCCAGTCACACACGTAAATATAGGAACATATTTATTCATAATCTCAGGCTGCCACCACCTGATTACAATCCCTCTGTCCACATGTCATCCATCATTATCCCTGATTCGTGAAGTCGGCCCTGTCTTCAGTTCATCAGGGTGATGTTCCCTTTCCTTACAGATACTAATAGGTATGGTGGCATCGCAGCTCCACATGGTTTGTGGGTTTAGTCTCTGTCCCTATGATTGCATGCTCTCCCCATATCATTTTGGTGTCCTCCAGTACACAAACGCACAGACTGGTGAGCTGTTTTTTCTAAATAACCCATAGCATGTAAGTGTGTGTTGGACTGACATCCCATACCGGGGACCCTGCCTCGTACCCCTGTGTTTCCTATAGAGCTCAGGGGCTAAATGACAAAATCACTTTGCCGGGATATGAACCAGCAACCTTCTGACCACAGGCACAGCGCCCTAACTCACTGATCCACAAACTAGCCCCACCGATATGCTGAACAGGGGACTTCTGGATACAGAATATGCGACGTGATAGGCTCAAGGCTCACTGCATTGATTGGTGGATGGATGGATGCATGGATGGATGGACAGTTTACTTTAACTACCCAGGTTAGATACCTGTGGTTATATGTGCAAAAAGTGGAGCCCAAGGTAAGAGGTCCATCACCTCTACACTATCAGAGCTACAAGGACATGAAGAAGATGGTAAAGATCCCCCCCGCCGCCAGTCTCTGTACCTGGCCCAGCTGGTGGTGGAGATGAAGGTGATAAGGGTGAGGATGAAGATGATGGTGAGGCTGGCCATCGGGGCTCAGCGTCTGGAGGTAGGGTACAGAGCTCAAGGGGGCACCAGCCAGGGAGGGGGGCAGCACAAGGAGTGGCCGAGCACAGAGGTCAGCTGCCTCAGGGCAGAAGACCTCACCTCCACTGTCGCTGCCGGAATCCCGCTGGCTGCTGTTGGAGCTCTGGGTCAGAACCGTGAACTGCAGAGCAGAGAGCAGCAGACGAGTCCGGCGTTTGTCATGCAAATAAACAGCTGATACTTTTATAGGCGACATGCCTTGATTTGTCTGAATAAACTCCTATAAGCTAAGCTCAGCACAGACTGACATATTTATATTTTATTTATTTAGCACATTGCAAATACATCTTCGAGAAAGCAGGGTCAACCGGTTCCAGGAGCAACTGGGGTTTAAGGGCCTTGCTCTGGAGCCCAGACTTTGCTGGGATTTGAACCAGTAACCTTCTGATCATATGCAGAGTATCCTTACAAGGGCCCCATTTGTAATTCGAGTAAGTGGGACAGGGGGCCTCTGCATGTCACATGATACTTAATACCTCACCTGAGAGTTAACGCCCGCAGAGTTCAGGAGGGCCTCCACGGCATCCTCGCATCCCAGGAACCCCCCAGTGGGGCCCCAATCTCTCTCCCCCAGCTCAGGGCCCTCACCACTGAGGGGCCCCAGCACAGAGACGGGTGCCATGGCTTCGAGCCCAAACTGCTGTAGGGCTGCCAGCCAGAGGAGGTCCTCCAGGGAGGCGGGGCCAGGGGAGGAGCCAGGGGAGGAGCCAGTTCCATAGGCCAGCCTGAAGGGGTAGATGCCACCAGCTGGGACAGGAAGTGACATGGGAGGGGACGAGGAGGAGAGGGAAGAGAGGGACAGGGAGGATGATGACGAGTGAGGCGGGTGAGCATCACTCAGCGTGGGGGAGTGGGGCAGGGAGTTATATGGGCTGGAAGTAAGGCAGGAGTCTGGGGGCATAAAGGTTGAGTGGGGGCTGGGGGGGTCCAGGGGCGTGGCTTTGGGAGAGCCTCCAACAGGGGGCGCTGGCAAGCCGTCCGACTTCACCTCGAACTTCAGCAGGTCAAAATCGTTGAGGTACTCCATGGCCAGGGGGCTGGGGGGGAGGGAGGAAAGGGTCACGGGGGGAGAGGCCATGGGCCAATCAGGAGAGGAGCCACAGGATGGGCACTTGGGTCAGAATGTTCCAGACGTATCTCCTCCGGTTTGTGCTTCACTCCCCCCGAAAACGAGCATCTAACACGTCATCGTCGCTTGTGGCTCCCAAAGGACTGGGGGAATTCTCCGTCTCAACCCTAAAATAACACGCAGAACGATAGAGAAGAGAAGTGAACATGATCCGCGAGGGATGGGTCACCCACAGCCGAACGAAAGGGAGGATGACAACATGAAGAAAGCAGAATGAAATGGAACGGAATTCTGCTGGATTCCTCCGAAACGATGGGGAACACTGACCGCTGTGGTTTAGTTACACGTACGGCGCACTGTAGCAGATGGAAGGGAGAGTGTCATATCAGGAACAAGGGAGCCTGCCAGGCCAGCTTCAATTGAATTACATCACATCATTAAGGTGCTAAGATGTAAGACGATAATGACGGAGAGGATTGATACAGCGCGGTAACCTCTCCCGACAGCCCTGATAGTTTGTGACGGACCTTAAGTAACAGAAAACCATCCAGGAATTCCCACGCACCGATAAAGCGCCTCAACCCCCTACATCTGGGTTTTGTTTTACGGAGAAATTCTGAATCTGGAAAAGCCAGGCCATCTTGACAAAGATCCCTGTGTCTCAAATGGCAGGGAAACAGCCAAAAGCAAATCAATTAAATTCACAACAGACAGCTCAATTACTTTATACCAGAATTGTTTACAGACTGATATACTGTACAACTCCTATATATGAATTTAGGTAAGTATATCAGCCAATATAGCTCAGGCACAAAACATGCAGTGATATCAATAAGAAAAATAATTCAAATTTGGCAGTATTTGTTAATAGCACTAACCTTATTCTAATGAGTGACACAGTCGGTATTTACAAGACAATAAATAAAACCAAACAAGGCTGGCAGAACCACAAAAAACTTTTATTCAGGAGATGAACTGCAAAAACTTAGTAAGTATTTAAAGTAAGGGATGCAGTTTATGTAATTGACCCTCTGCACTGTGCTGTATTCCACAGTGGCAGTCTAATGAAAGAATATTTCAGATAAAAAAAAACCACAAAATGACCTTAATCTATTGACTAAACACATATTCCATTGGCAGTCGGCTAGAGTTAACTTTAATAACTTAGATACTTAAAATGAATACATGATGAAATTCTATGTAATTCGCAACTGCCAGACTTACAACAGTATAATTCAGGTTCCACCTTTGCACGTGACTGGAAAAGCACTTTAGAAATGGACGGTGCTGTCAGCAGAAGAGGCTGGTTTCAGTTTCCCAGCCCCCATGTGGGTCTTTGGACGTCCTGACTGTGGATCTGATCAGTCAGCCCACTGGGAGCAGATCAGCAGTCACTGCTGCTGTTATCCATCGCAGAATAAGCTTTGCTCTACCACGTCATCACATCCGTACACCAACCTGAGTCCAGTACTCACCCCACACGCTGTCCTGACGCTACCCAACATCCAATTGTCACCCTTTTCAGTTCCCACTAAGCCAACTATGGTCCAGTAGGGATCTCATTGCTGAGTCCTAGCCGTAGCATGACCTAAAGCAAACAGTGACTACAAACATAGTGCAGCCCACCAGCTTGGAGGTAGATCTACATGTATCTCAGTGCATGGATCTCCAGTCCATCGCTCTCCAATCTTTCAAGTATCTCTAACACCTGTGTCTACTTGAGAGTGTAATCCTACGGGCTCCTGCACCTATTCCACTTCTAATGTCACACTGTTGAAAAAACCTGCAGCCTCTTCTCCACAAAAGGGCACAGACTCGACAGAATCGAATAACAATACGACACAGGGGGAGTCGGAAATATCAGACCCCACCTCAATAAATGATAGGTAGATACTTAACGAAGATTTTAGTCCTGTACCAGACAAACGTTTTATCATATGGATCGGTTATTTTATGTTTTTTTTTGTGCAATTGTACACTAAACAATATTGGTCATATTTCAAATGCTAAACTATTTAAAAATTATTTAAAAAATCTTTCGTATATCTATTGCATGTGTGCCTATTGCGATGCCACGATATACATCGCACCCCCCTCCCGTTGGGGGTAATTCGCTCCCCTCCCCCCACCAAACGTGAAACTGCTGCGGAGGACATGGATGTCTTTTTTCACGCAATTTGTTTTTTCATGCGATATGTTGAGGGGACTCGTATTATATATGAATATTAACTGTGCAGTACTGCAGGTCACTGTGATCTGCTGACCGTTATGATCTTACCAATGACATCTGTCATCTATGTCTGAACTACGCAAAAGTAACCCAGAGCGACAGTAAATTAAAAGATCCCAGGAGGTTCTGGTTAACCTGCCAGGGGAACAAATACAGTTCTCTTTATTGAGATTTAGACGCATTATATAATAATGACACCAACACTTCATTCCCGACTTCACAACAAATCTTTCATTCAGTTTCAAAATATTTTCAGAAGATCTTTTATGTGTTATTTTGTAGTGCTAAAATAAAGTGCTTGTAAATCGTCAACTACGCCATCAATAAATATGATTATAACAGAATGTAGAATTAGTGTAGAACTTATTGACAGTTGTTTTCCTTGCCATTGTACCATCAAACAAAACAAACATGGCTGGACTGAAATTACCACAGGCGCTGCTATAGTGACCCTAAAAGCTGGGGTATAGCCGTGACTGTCACCTTACCTGAGCGAGGACAGGGGGGCAGCCGCACGCGGAGCCGTGCTGGGAGGCAGCACGAGGGAGAGCGGGGCAGCGCGCACGTTTGGCCGAGTGACGGCCGCTGCTCGGGTCATCCCCCCCTCCCCTCTTTCTCTCTCTCACCCTCTTTATCTGTCTGCTCCCTCCTCTCTCTGTCCCGCACATCCTGCTTATTTTTCACACCGGTGTACCGTCTATGTCAGTGATCATTGTTAACCTCGGTGTTTTCCAGCACCTTCCTCCCGCGGCCATAAACAGACCATTTCGGAACATCGCTGAGATATTTCTGTGTGAATAATAGTGCTTTTTGTTGTATGTCTGCGGTTATTTTCAAAAGAACGAATTATGGCTACAGTATTTATGAAAGTAACGCAAAGTGGGAAGTATAATCCGCATATGTTAACTCGTTTATCTATGAGATATATCTGTGACAATATAACTTCAGAATGGACAACTGTGACAAAAATAACCATTAAGCTGAATTTTACAGATTAATATCCTAAATATAAGAAAATGAAAAAAATATCTTCCAATATCTGAAAAGAGGGAATATATCAAAGCCATAATTTATCATAGTGAGTAATTTGCTGCCATATGATAAGTATTATTGCTTGGAGGACAACTTCAATTCAATTTTAGTTTGAAACTTTTGAGAAATAATCATGGGACATTCTATCATGTTTTAATGTTAAACCCCACTGAGAGTGTTTTCGTTACAAAAACTTTAATCTCACTTCTTGTGGGTGAAATTTTTAGACTTTTTCCAATTATGTCAACATATGTAGAGAGAGATAAAAGCCTTCTTTTATCGTCGTGTGAACCTTATTTTTTATTTTATTTTATTTTACAAAGAGGTGTAGTTTAGTATTCAGTTGTGTCCATCGTAATAAATGGCACAGGATGGGCGATTTCTGGCGCTCTGCTCGCTCCCGTCTGCGGACCGCCGCATCCCCGTACCCATGGCGCGCGGAGTCGCCCTGGTGCGAGCGCGTGCACGGAAGCCCTGCCGATGGCGACTGCAGTTATGCATCCCGTATCACAGCGGTGCTGCAGGCGGGTCTCCTGGCCTCCCGGCTCCCCACCACCCATCCCCTCCAGAGAACACATGATGCGTTTCCATACACGCTAGCTCAGGGGATCAAGGAACATTTAGAGCTTTAAATAGACCAAGTTCTTAAAACTTTAGAATCTGATTGAGCCCAGATTAAAAAATAATAATAAAACATTTACCGTAAGTGTCGCTGCCCTGCCCCCCTGTGGCCTCTTTGCGGAAGTACAAAGTTTGAAACCAAGGAAACTGATTATAATGGAATTTCTACAGCATTGACTGCTACATTTGTTCATCTGCCACTGTATAAAATGTACATGCATGAGATATTATTCAATGGAGTTTTGACTGCAACATTTTTCCATCTTCCATGTTCTAAAATTTACAAATGGATGTCTTATTCAGTGGAGTTTTGACTGCAATGACTGCTACATTTTTCCATCTTCCATGTTCTAAAATTTACAAATGGATGTCTTATTCAGTGGAGTTTTGACTGCAATGACTGCTACATTTTTCCATCTTCCATGTTCTAAAATTTACAAATGGATGTCTTATTCAGTGGAGTTTTGATTTACTTTACCATCTCTTCAAAGTTAAGCGCAGTTGCAAGGATTATTTCTAAAATCTATATGGGAAAAGTGCATCCTGCTTTTTAATGATCCAGTGATTAAATGTACAGTTAGCTGCAGCATAATGCAGTGTATGACGTGCTCATCGGGGGTCAGAATCTCAAGGCACCTGCTTTCCTAAAATGCCGTTTTGGGTTTTTGGAGATTGTCAGTCACCCACTCCACCCCTGTCTCACACTCGCAGCCCCTGGGGCTTCGTCAGCACTGTTAGGGTTTTAATTGCATTTTAATTGCTTAAGCGAAGGAATATTTGATGAGCCTCTGCATAGAACATCACTCAGTCTTGCTCTGGGAGTCCTCATTACTGCGATGCTTTAATATTGTTCTACATGTGTGATGGTGTCAAATTACATACATTGCTAACGGCCATGTGACTATACACACACACACAGACACAAGAGTACGCATGCGCACATGCATCCAGCATCACCGCATTGCACACCAGGAACCTTGCATACTGTATAATTACCGCATGAAATACCCTTTGGAAACGTCTTGAAATAGATTCCACAAAATTAAGAACTGACTTGTCAGGTTTGTTCTGAGTGCTTCTAGTTGTACTGCGACATGCAGGGTTTGCGCCCAATCAGACATATGCTGGAAATGCACAATCCCGCTGAGACCCAAAGAATTAATTTCTACGGAGGGTAAATATCCAGAAAATAAAGGAATGTCCCACGCAGGGCAGCGTTCCCGTTGGCACAGCCCGTCGAGGATAAATGCCCAAATGTCCAAAGAAGAATTGCAAAACATCCAAAAAGGGAACTGAAATTTTGGCTGCACTGAACACTCACAAGTTTTGAGGCCTTCATTTCAAAACCACACAGCAGCTGTGGCAGGCCTCCATTCTAAGTAAATGCAGGCCTCTTGAGACACTTTAAAGGTCTTCATGGGAAGGTCTCTGCTGCCTCTCTTCCATAGATCATGGACCTCAGACTGTAATCACAATTATGTCTATGTTATGAGCAATTTCAGAATGGAAAATGACACATTATGGAGTTACAAATGACACACGCAGACATATACTCCGTTTTGTTCTGAGAAATATTCCTATGGCACAGCTTTGTATTTTCAATTTAAAACAGTGTTTCCCAATCCAATCTTTGGGGAACCACAGACTGTCCACGCTTTCGCTCCCACCCAGTCTCCTGCCAGCAGTCCACATTTTTGCTGCCTCCCAGAGAACCGGGAGCTGGGAGGGAGCAAAAAACACGCACTACCCATGGGTCTCCCCAAAGACCAGACTGGGAAACACTGATTTAAAGTAAAGCCAAAGAGCTTAGTCCTGAAATGAAAGTTCTGGAAAGCGCATCATTCAGAGAGGAGTCAGGGGAAGCGAGGAGACAAGTGGGAGCAGAAATCATGACTCACAGCTCTGTTATTCAGCCGCTCAGGCTGGCGAGGGGGCAATGGGTGAGCCGGCATCTTTCCTCACGAACAGCGGGCATCCTTAGGGGTGATGTGGGAGGCTCAGCCCTCAAGCCCCGCAGCTATCTGCCGACAATATGCATCTCCGGCTGCTATGGGGTGTTCAGGGCTCTGGGAACATTGCACACGAATCCGGCCCCAAGTCTGATTTTATTTAAGATCCAATTCACTGATCTCAGGGGTAAATTCTGGTGCATACAGCAACACGGGCACACATGTAGTGTGAAACAAAGTGCAAAGACTGTACATATAGTGTAAACTAGCAGACATGGTGCCAACAGATACACAGTATAGAAATAAAATATCAAGTAAAAAAAGATAATGTTGCGATGCAGGAGAAGTAAATATTTAATAAGAATAATAAATTAACGATGTCCAACTATTGAACAGAAATCACTAGACATTTACTGTAACTTTAAATTTACTGGAAGTGCTTTACTGGGCTGATCCTATGAGGGGGGGGGGGGTGCTCAGTGAAATGCAAGTTTTGCGGGGTGATATCCAACCCCCCACCCCCCCTTACTCTGTGGCCCCCCGACATACCAGTAGCTATTCAACATTACCATTGGAAGGTCCCAGTAAATGCCTTCCAGTTTGTCTTCCAAATGGGAAACGTCGTATTTCTAAATAATAAATGTTATCCACCCTTGATGCTATTCATAAAGGACCCTGAGCAGAACTCCAGCTATAAAGCCTCGACTGATAAAGACAGCCCTTCCTTAAGGCCTCCACATGGCAGCAGTGTGCGAAAGGCTTGGCCGTTCCACAAAACTCTTAACTCTTTTCTCGGCCAGTGCAACTTTAACTCCAGTTACATTTACATTTACATTTGGCAGACGCCCTTAGCCAAAGCGACTTACATAAGGGCTTCGAGAGTCTGCGATGAATTTTTCCGACGCTAGCTCAATAAGGACCCAGGCTATGAGTACTCTCTAGCCCAATACTCCGTTGAGAGTGCAGATTTATTTTTTTTTCTTTTTACACACACACACACACACACACACACACACACACACAAGGAAAAGAGCTGAGTAAGATTTCAGAAGTACTATGTCAGGTACAGTTCACCTGTGGTTGAATAATTTTTTACAGTCTCCTTGAAAACAGCCCCAACACACCTTGTGCATAAGAATATTGGTGTGAGCTAAATAAAGAAATTATTTTTGTTATTATACCAGCCGTGTCCCATGATTCTTTGTTCCTTTGTGACCCAGAGTGTGTGTGTGTGTGTGTGGGTTAGTGATGGCAAGAGAGAGGCACAAAAGAATTAAGCAAATGAAGTGGTATGGAGGCTGATTCCACTGCTCCAGTGTTAAGAAGCTGCACTAAACCCTCACTGCACCCTCTCCCTGCCCTTCTTCTGGCTGGGAATTATACAGGATAATAATTCAGATAGTCTTCAGTCAGCCCTCCATTACCAGCACCGGCGCAAGCTATTCCTCCCCCGGAAACAGAAAAGCAGGGCTGGGAGGGAGACAAAGCTGTTTGGCTTAGTATCTACAGGATGTCTGTAGGACAGAGAAAATGAAATAAAAGTCTGTGCAGCTTTCAGGATGACTAAACATCTTAAAAAAATTTCGATGCCCTTTTTATAGATCTATGTGCAGTTCTGTCCCGAGCCACTAGATGTCAGTGTATATTTTAGAAATAAACGGCTTCTGCCCGTGAGAACCGCTTTTCAGAGCAGGACCGGTCCTGCGAGAAACAACCAGGAGCGTTTTGCCCATTAATGCAAAGTGTATGAATGGCTGACTGACTGAATGAATAAGAGTATTGAGGGCACTATTACTAATCCTGATAATGACTGTCAAACAAATGAATAAACAAAGGAAATTATCAACTGTAAGTCCAAACTAGCAGACTGAACTTTACAAATAACTGTGGCAATTCAACACCCGCACACACTAGCAGATGAGTAATTAGCATTCGGCTACGGCTTATATAGGTTACCACTCACACTGCCGAAAGGTGACATGGACCACATAAGCGTGACTCCGTTAACATTAACTCCAAAAAAGACACGGAAGGGGGTTTCCTGTTTTTCGGGGGGGGGGGGGGGGGGCTTGTGGAGTGTCAAATATCAACCTTTTGTTTCCATTAACTCCGTGGAACAGGAGGTTGGAGGGTGGCGCCACTTCATGGTCACCATAAATATTTCACAAGGCCTCTGCCCTTCATTCTGCTGACATTGCTCCATATGATCACTTCTTCCCTTTCTCCCTCCCCTGTTCTCCTCTGTTCCTACATCCCCTCCTTTCCATCTTGAGCACACAATATTCAGGTTGCTTGGTAACACTGCAGGTCTATAGCAAAGGCTCAGGCTAAGTTCTCTACAGAGTCTGTCCCCCAATGAAGTCTGACACATGTGAGTATAAGACCGCATGATGTGTAACTGCGTGTCTATGTGTCACACCTGATGACTGAATTAAGGGACGGCCCCTGTAGCAATCCTACCTCCCAGCTCCAAGGTGAACAGTGAGTCCGTGGACCTCACGAAGCTTTAGATTTCATGGAAATTCTCGTTTTTTAAAAATGGAAAGAAACGAACAGGGCTTTGGTTACTTCGACCCAGAATGCATCAGTCCGTTGGACTAAATGGTTAGCAGGACAGAAATAGAGGGCAGGAGGAAAAAACACAGACACGGAACCTTGGGAAGCTATTTTCATGTGCCATCCACTACGGTAAGTGTCATTTCAGTGGACAACCGCTATTTATTTACACCAGTATGAGGATAAACATGGGGGGAAGGGAAGGAGGGGGAGAGAGTGTAGCCAGATCAATCATCTCCATGAGTGTTTGTCTGAACATGCAAGGCTTTAACGGCATCGATTTTACCGTGTTTCTGCAGGAGTTCTCAGGCACTTGGAGTGTGTGTGTGTGCATGTATAGTATTTATTAGAGCCTTTTTCCTTCACTAGTGTGGCCCACCCATGTCTCTCTCTCTCTCTCACACACACACACACACACACCGTTTATGACTCTTAGTACCTTTGCAGAGCCCTTCTTCAGCCCAACACCAAGGCCAAGGTCAACCGTTGTGTTATAATGCATCTGCGTTCCCCCCCCCATCCCTCTGTTGCCCCCCTATCCACTCACAGAGCTGCACCTCCTGTCATCTCACTAAAATCAGATAGTGGGGATCTGTGGGGGTAGAGGTGTCACCTCACGAGCGCTTTCATTTTTGACAGACGTGGTTAAACGATCACATGCAGGTTGTACGTCTTTGATTTTGCAAAACAGAAAGTAAACTGAAGACTGACTAGCGCTGACCTGGGAATCCCTAATGGCGGCTCTTGATGATCACGCCTAATGTGCACCGTCAAGGAGGCTGTAGGGACACAGTGTGTGCATCTAGCCTGGATGAGCAGTAAATTCTTTTACTACTTTCTGTGGCAAGCTCTGTTGGATTGACATCGTCCAGTGGGGGGGGGGGGGGGTGTATACTAATGAACCTGCGGAAAATTAACTACCCCCACACCACACACGGGAAGCCTTCCTAAAACCCGTTCCCTTAATGAGCTCAGAAGATTCTGGAACTGTAGACATAGAGGCAAACTACATTCGCTCATGTTCAACATGAGAATTTTAACGAAACCTGAAAAACTTAAAATGTCGTGCAAAGTCCTGACCGCAGCCCCTAACGAGTATAACGAGCCCTAATTAGACTGAAGTGCTGATTAGCTTGTGGCTCTTTCCACAGTAGCATTCCACTGTTGACATTTTACTTAGGCTGGGCTTTAAAGGCAGTCACTGTATTCCACGATACCAGTGCCATGCATTAGCTACATCGTGGGTGCAGTGAACGGGGTCCGAAGCCGCTGATGGACATGTGACCTTTAACGCCTCTGCAGAGGCCTCCCCTGAGTGCACAGACGTGTTCATGCTCCATCACCAAAAAAATCTCCGATTCTGTCACAGCTTGTGAACTGATGCTGACTGGATGATCAGTTTTCTGAGGACTGACATAAGGAGAGCTCTGATTAGCCAGCACTGCCACACAGGACATTTAAAAGCTCGGAAACGATCTTTAAAGGAGGCCGAGTTGACTAAAGACAGAGAACCCGCTTGGTACAGTAGTTTGTGAGGCGGCTGTGTTGATCTCAGAACAGCTGGATGCTCACAGTGATCAGAGCTGCTTCACTCTCACTGGCGCCTGCTACCCCAGCCACTGGATCACGCCTTTTTCATCAGACATCTGCTGCCCCCTGCTGTTCAGAAATTCCATCTTCTACCCCACCCCCTTAAAACGCTGAAAAATTCACGAGCCAAAATATGTCCTCAGCAACGTCTTGCTCCATTTGCCTGAAAACCCAGTCAGCAGAAGTAAGTAGTTCAGATTCTGCTGTTTAAACTGCTTAACACTGGGTTATAAACCTAATTAGTGCAGATGACTACACCAGAGGCTGGGCTTGAGGAAAGGCACGGCAAAGGTGGTCGGCGACTGGCCTGCCACCTCTGTCAATCGGACACTCCACCTGTTCATGCAAATCTCACAGAGAATCATTCACCTTCAGCACAGTCTCCCTTTATTCTTTCAAATTCATATTCATATACTGGCTTTTACAAAATATATTAGATTTCAATGCAAGAAAGATCAAAGAATTCAAAACCAGTTTTGTTAAACAATGAAATTCTCAGTTTAAACTAAGTGAAATTATATGAACACTGGAACCAATGAATACTGGAATCAAAGCAAACCCAATAACAAGAATAATACCAATAATCTTAAAATGAACCTCAGAATGATTGTTAAAATCTTTTTAAGTGCAGACTTGGTAAATTCTTATTAAGTATTTACAGCATAGTAACTGAAGGACCTGTACAGTGTCAAAGGTTGTCCTTGGACAGCAGGAAGGTGCGAAAGTGCAGAAGCAACGTGAGGAAAGAGCTGAAAGCCTGCAGCACTGTGGCGCCCCCTATAGCCCGATGGAGCAGACTCACCCAGCTGACCAGCGAAAAATCAGTCACCACTTTTCCATTAAAAACCCAAAGGTCGGGTATCAATGGTCAAGATTGCATTGTGTGTGTGTGTGTCTGTGTGAAGGAGTTTGTAAGTAAACAGAAAGACTCTGCAAAGGCAACCTCCTGAAAACAGACACATTCATAGACAGGGGGATTCCTGAAGGACAAATAAGGAGCTTCATCCGGGATCTCAAGACACTAAAATGACTAGATTGTTCGTCATTGGCTTTTGTTAGTTTTTGATGCTGCTGCAGTGGGGCTGGGAATCAGTAATGGCACTAAAACTGAAACATACAGAACGTATGGAAAGTCCCCACGATGACAGAAATGAAAAGGTGTGGGGGGTTGTGATAGAAGACCCATAAAAGCCCAGCACATGACGTGCGTTCGGGCTGATGTAGGTGTCAAAGTGTGTGCGCGTACAGTTACACATTAATGCATACTTTCATGATGAATAAAGCTAACAGTAAACAGGTAATTACTAGTATTCGCTCTTCCTGCTGTGGAGCATTGGCTTGAGTTCACAGGTAGCACTGAGCCTCTCCATCTCTCTTTCACCATTTCTTTCCCATCTCTCCTTTTATCTCCCTCCTCCGGTGCAACATAATATCAAACAGTTGTCATGGGAACTGTCGCCGGCCTCCGCTGTCGTCATGACACCTCGCTGCTGCCAGATTCTGAATTCCCGTTGCCTAGAAAGGAGGTCAGTGGAGAGAGGGCCTGTATATCAACGTTAAATTTTAAGCTTCTTCCAGTAACAAACTCAACACACTCTGTCTGCATCGTCTGCTGCTGCGACGACAACAGGATATCCTGCACATGTGTTGTGCAGGAACTGGGTTACAACTTGCATGCGTTACTCGTCAACATATGCGGCGTCAGGCGTGAGACTATCAGCTGTTACTAGTTGTGTTTCCATTAGCAAGAGATGTGGCGTGAACCGTGATGGGGGGTATGGAAACAGTGAAGTCCAAAACAAAGCAATATTGTTTTACTGAACCAATAAATAAATAAACAAACCAATCAGAATGGCTGTGAGAGGATTTGGTTGTGTCTGCACCAATCAGAGTTGCTATGAGACATTCTAGGTTGTGGCTGATTGACCCAATCAGAATTGCTGGAGAGGTTCTAGGTTGTGACTACACCAATCACAGAGGCTATGACAGATCTTTGTTTATGGCTGATTGACCCAATCTGAGTTCCTTGAGAGGTTCTGTGCTGTGGCTGCACAAATCACACTGGCTATGACATATTCTAGGGTATGGCGGATTAACTCAGTCAGAGAGGCTACGACAGGTTCTCTGTTGTGGCTGCACCAATCAGACTGGCTATGACAGATTCTTGGTTGCGGCTGAACTGCACCAATCAGAGCAGCTGTGAGAAGTTATGGGACCTGAACTAAATGCATAATTCATGCGAGTACTGTGAGATACCAAGGTATGACTGACTGCACCCATAAACCATGCCTGGGTCATGAATAACCAATCAGCTTATATTTCATTGATCTCCCCCAGAAGCATGTAACCTACGTCAGCCCTGACGCGAGAGCTGCCTGCTTCCTCACACCACCAGCTGACAGCAGATGTCACTATAGAGCAACAGGAAGGACAAGGAGCCAGCAAGTGACTTTACTGATGGGAATGAGAGAGTTTGTAATGGATTATGACTGATGCTGGATGTCTCATTAAAGGCTTTCATTAAGCACCAAGAGAGGATAGCTATGAATTGCTGTGATACCTTGTGGGGGGGGGGGGAGCTGATTGGTTTTAAAATCAGGTCACTGGCCCTCATTCCCAGTGTTTTTTTTTGGGTGTTTTTTTCTTAGTTAGCCCTGACATCAGTCAGAAAGCCGTAGATGGAAACAGCCTTTTGAAATGCCTTCAGTCTGTCTCACGCTCCTCAGTCTGTTAGCTTTTTAAATCCCTGCTGTAATAGGAACCCGTATATTTTATGTTGTTACATCAGTCTGGTCCATATTGGATCCCCAGCTACCCTTGAAGAGGAAAGGACTAAAAATAGATTCTCTGTTAATTGGCCAAGTCCTGTGTCACGTGGGTCTATTCGCTGGCCACAACCCACAATACTCTCATAGCCATTAAAAATATATATATATATGTATGTTTAAACAGCAGTTGCTAGGAGTCTCAATGCGAGATTCCCTGCAATCTGGCACAGGCAGCACAGGCAGCACACCCATAGGACACCCATGTGGGCAGATTCCCGGCTATGGCATTGGCAGACCATACCAGGGCTGTCCAGTGACCTATTTCTGCTCTGGGGCAGCCTGGGCTTCTTCACAGGTGGCTTGCGGTCTGAGGGCCTTTCCATGATACCCGGGCTGTCTCTCTCCATGCCTGCGGGTAAGTGCGACAGACACACAGCACCACACACGTTGCAGGAAATGTTGAGGCGGGAGCATTGCCCAAACACAAAACACAGAGGCCTGGCGATGACGGATTCACACTCGCTCAAGCCGTGCAAATCCTGTTTAACACTGAGGCCAAGGGAGTTGAGCAGAAGTGCTACACACGCTAATGAGAGTGAGGAGAAGCCCGCTATGACAGGCAGTAGCCGGTGACTGTGGGCCGGGCGGATGAAAGAGCACAGTGTGAACTGAGAGACGAAAGCAGGAGCCTGGTCCTGGGGACAGGTCAGGAGGTACCTGTTTCACAGGAGAAGGCTTTCCTGTTTCTCTGTGGCTTCATTGGAGCTGAAGCTTTCATCGCATCCTCGCCTGTCCGTGTTAAAAGCCATAATCACCATCACAAATTTTGACACGCAAGAAGCTCACAAAACATTTTGATTGGACTCTTGGGAGATCAAACTGTTAAGTCTTCAGCTCATGTGGACCTGAGAGCTGGTTACCTAGACTGGCAGCCGTATCAGCCAATCCGAGCGTAGGCTTGGAGGAGGCGGGAGGCACAGGGGGCCGAACCTTCTTCTCACTGCCTGTTTCCTTCGGAGGGATCACAGTAGGAGGTGTGTCGCTTGAATTCCTTCTGAGTGGCTGGTCTGTGGGCTGCAGAGAGACAGGAAACATAACTCACACACACAGGCAGAGGCCATTGGGTGAGACTCGCACACACTCCTGCAAACCTTTTCAACTACGGGGGAAGATTGTCTCTTGGTTTCTTTTCCTCTTTCACCCTCTTCATTCTTCCCTTTCTTCTCCTGTTTATTGGCTTCCCTCTCTTTATAACCCAACGCGTCCTCCTCCGCAGGTAGGTCTTCGTGGATAAGAGATAAAGTAAATAAAGGTGATCTCATACTTAACAACAATAATTATCATGCCGCTTTACAACCTTAAGTATAAATCGTGCCTCATAAACTGTGATGCCAAACCTTAATTACATTTAAACCAAGAGCAAAAATGACACAGTGAAGCTGCCATTATAATTACCCTTAAATGTTGGTGTATAAATATTACTATCGCTAACAGCACAATATAGTTAAGGAAAAAAATGTAAAAATCAGGAGAGAAGCAGCATTCATGCCCATTTGCAAAAGACACGAGGTATATTATAAGTTATAACTTGGTGAGCAGAGTAAATCAAGCAGCAAATGATGCAAAAATGGATTAGATGTAATAAGCAGTACCGGAGCTGTCCTGTATGTGGCGCTGTGTCATGGTACTTAGGCACGGTTTGGTTCTCTGGGGAGGGGGTTCTGGTTTTGTCCCACACTGGGCTGGACTGTGACGTTCCTCCATGAGCGGCTCCTCCAGCGTGCCTTCTTGCTGTGGTAATCGTGACTGTCTGTCCACACACGGGTACACCAGGGGCTCCCCTGGGCCACCCGGCACAGTCTGTCCGTCCACCTGGATCTCCTGCCTCTCGTCCTGGCAGTGGGAGCGGGGGACCTGTTGCTCAGCCTGGCTTCCGTGCCCGGTCTGCCTGTCTCGGATCCTCTCCTCCACGCCCCGGTGAGCCCTCTGCTCTGTCACGCTCCCCTCGGGCGATCGGTCCTTCTCCTGCCCACCTTCTGATTTCTGATGAAGGAAAAACAAAGTCTAAGGGCTAATGAAATGCACATGGCATCCAGACTCTGTCACGGTCAGTAGTGGCCACTTCTGTTAATCTCCTCAGTCACGCTAATGGGCGGCTTTGATCTAGCAGGCTTCGGGGATGGGTGACTGCCAGAGTGACTTTACAAACCACAACTGTATAATCAATATATACACCCTACAGAAACCCTTTATAACCCAGGCAAATCAATGGGAGGCGATTCAAACAAGTGAACAGGCCATTATACTGGGCGATGACACTAGGGGTGGTTCTCAATATGCGTACTTCACCGTATTTGTGTTCTCATGTCCCCGTTTTACATCATCTTCCATTGTCAAAGACCAATTCCAAAGAAAGAAGTACAGACAACCTATATGTCTATTCTATATGTCATTCTTGCCCTACCCCATATGTCAAGGATGCATCAGTTGCATCCTCACCAAACAAGACCAATCTGTCATTGCACCCCAAGTTCATTCTTGGGAGGCAAGTTAGCAAGACCTTCAGAAGACTACCAGTACGATCTTTGCATTCTTGGTACTGAGAAACAGCCCAGGTACGGCCTGCACCACCAACAGACTGTACCTTTCTTGATGGGAACTGGGAGGGTTCACTTCCAGCCCCCCCCAGAAATGGCATGCTCTGCAGGGGCTGCGGCCCTGATTGCCCCGTGGGAATCCATCTACTCTGGTCTTCTATGTTCCCATCTGCCACCCTTGCAGTTTTCCCAGCATCCACTGGGGGATTAAAAAAGGTATATACGTTCTCCATGGCAGTCCTGAGACAAGAGAGAAATATAAAAACATGCTTTGAAAGGATACTCATACCATGACATCTTCGAAATACTCACATCATAACAATAGTGTAAGAGTTATGTTACTATGAGAAGTCAAGGCCTTTTGGGTCAATCTGACCCCAGGGTAGGCTTGAGAGTTAATGCTAATCTGCTTTATAAGGTACATCATCCTCCAAGTCACCTATAGGGAATAAGACATTCAGAACCATGGATAGTTCCTCCAAATCGCTCACATGGCACATGCATTGCAGCTCAGAACCATGGAGAGTGACCTCTGACCAAATCGCATTATACAGACACTGCAGAAGCATTAGTAGCTGGACTCATATGCAGCATAAACAGTTTCACACATGAACAACAACCTGCCAGTCAAGTTAGCACTGTAGTGGTTTACAGGGCTGCCAACTGTCAGGCATCTGGTGTGACACTCACGCTTTCAGACTCTCACACTCACGCAGGATATTTTACGGCAAATCTATATTACTCCGTTACAAATCTAAAATTAGCTACATCAAAAGCGTTGGGGTAGTTCGCAAACCTTACAAACTATTTACAAGATGACAGAACTGTCACATAAATGTAAATGCGTGTGCATGTGTGTGCATATTTGTCTTGAATCGATAATCTCACTCCAGCCAGCTGACCAAAGCTGGAAATCCTTTGTTTTTACCAAATTCCACTTACACTTAACCAGGATTACTTGTTAGCCAATTATTGAGGCATTCATTTAATGCATTTTAAGATAAAGACTTTAACTGAAAGATGTAACAGAAAGTGCCCCCCCACCTGCATTCCTATAGCTTTCTGACAGCCGCATGGGTGAAACTCACAATCACCAGCTCCGAACTCGCTCATTCCTTGATATTATAGACTCTGTATAGAGCATTTAAAACCTATTTCAATGCCTCTTCTAAGCTCTACCATGGTCAAACGGCTAGATTAGCCTGAATTGCCCTTGCCCAATTAACAGGTCTCCACACCACAGTGGTTCCCTGAAGAATAACCCAAAGTTCAGCTGTAAAACATTGAGCTCCAAGTTTAACTCTAAAATTGCCCATTTTCACAGCTTTGTAGATAAAAGCGCAATTAGGTGCATTATCTCATTACCAGGAGAGACACGGAGCAGCTAACTAAACATTATCTCACTAGAAGCACAGTGTAACCATGTAATCTAGACTACGTGATGTCCCAGCAGACGAGAATAGTGACAGATTCATTGCTAATACGGTAGCACTGAGTTAATGCTCTGCAAAAGGCTCATTGCTAATGCGGTAGCACTGAGTTAATACTCAGCAAAAGACTCACTGTTAATGTGGTAGCGCTGAATTAATGCTCTGCAAAAGGCTCATTGCTAATGCGGTAGCACTGAGTTAATACTCTGCAAAAGGCTCATTGCTAATGCGGTAGCA
>JAODJX010000083.1:1443139-1455711 GCA_026776945.1 Isichthys henryi
CCTTCTAGGGAGTTTTTCCTTGCCACTGTCGCCTTTGGCTTGCTCACTGGGGGCTTTGGGTGGGGATGCTGTAAAGCACTTTGAGACAATGTAATGTTGTGATAATGAGCTATACAAAAATAAATTTGTTGTTGTTGTTGTATTGGATCTGAAACTAACAATTAAAAAACACTTTCCATTACTGCTTTTTGATACTATTTAAGTAAAGGTTTAATTATTTAACTAATGTTTTATAATTTTTTATCTGTTTATCTTTCATTACAGTTAATAATACCTGAAACATGCGTCATCCATTCTGGAGGATATCAGCCCCATAGTCTGTTCTGTATATACAAGTAGGACTGTCTATACAGACGCATTCAACTTTCAGTCTGTACCAATAAATAGAATTACTAAAACTGAAAAAAAGAAATATATATCTTTAAAATAAAAAATAAAGTGCACTGAAAACAAAGCTGGATTTCAAACGAAAATTGAACATGATATAAAAATAAAAACTAAATAAAAAATCTAAACTATAATAATACTGCTTCGAGCCAATGCCAATGAAAACAGCAGTTTTGGGGTCACAGCACGTGCAAATTCAGTTCCTTTGCACTACTAATTATCACCCACGCAATACTGTTATTAATATCCACTGCTTTTTTTGTGATAACCCGTTCTCTTTTAGAAGTGTGAAATATCGGAGATCTCTTTCTGTTCCCTGGAAAAAATCTCTCGGACGGCAAACTGGCACCTTAAATACGACCATCTCACCTTGTTCTCCGGCTCAGTGCTCATGGAACGGATCTCCAGGAAGTTAAAAGTTGCCTCCACCTGTAATGGCATTTAGAGTTGGCGTAAGTTACGTTGCAACGCTGTGATGCTGCGAATATTGAGGGAGTGAGCTGACAGTCACCTTAGTGGGCACTTTGGGGACAAGGAAGTAGAGGCGCCATGTAGTAAAGACCTAAGAGGAAGACAGAAGTTGGAGATCAGACACACAAGGCTGTAAACTGAGAGCGTATATAAGCAGAGGCAGTTATATGGACATCAACAGCAGGACGACTATCAGCAAACACTAGGAGATGATGGCCAGGTGAAAGTTAAGTGTTTAAACATCTGAGTTTGCTACTGAAGTCTTAACCCCCCCCCCCTCATTTCAATGTTGCAGGAGAACATGCCTCTCTGCTCCTACATGAAAGGGGAGGTGGGGGAGGGGCACAGGCTGACTGGCTGCCAAGGAGCAAGAATCGGGGGGCTTTTCATCAGTGTTATGGGTAATATGTAAGGTACTTACATCACTCTTACCGTAATGCCAACAATAACAGCAACAGGAACAATGCTGCCGCCAGTGAAGCTACTGAAGTAATTACCCCACATACAAAAATATATATACACACATACAGAACATATACACTGCATATATTTGTATCTGACGTGCATATATATACACTATATACACATGCACTGTATAAAGCACCGTGTAAGTGTACGCCCATTTGCTGGAAAAATTATTTTAATCGTCTGCTGTGACACTGATCTGCCTGCACACCTGATTCCCGCACTAGCTGTGTGTCTCTTACTGATGACACAGCAGCAGGTCCATTATGCGTGTGTGTGTGTGTGTGTGTGCTCATGGAATATGTGGGGGAAATGTCCCGCACAATGTAATAAAAACCTGTTTTTTTTATGTTGTGGGGACCATTTTTCAGGTCCCCACAAATATCTGTGAATGCAGTCCAAAATGACAAAAGTCTCGTATTTTGTTCAGTTACTTACGGTTATGTTAGGGCTGCGTAGGGTTAAGGTCATCATATTGGGATTAGAGTTTTCTCTGTAGAAATGAATGCAGAATCCCCACAAAGATATAATTACAAACCTGTGTGTATGTTTGTGTGTGGGTGAGAACCTTCACTCACTGGATGTTGGAAAACAGGAAGTTCCTGGTTTTTAAAAACATGCCCCACTACCGACGCCCGACGGGACTGCGTTTCGGTTAACGTCACGTTTCCTCCACCCTCACCGGGAGGACGATTTAAAAACGAGCGAGGCGGAGCTCCCACACACAGCCTGCGCTGGGAGAGATGGGTTAATTGAGGCTTATTACAGTATAAGAATGGCTGGGGAGCAAGACAGGCTACATTTAAAGCACTGCGAGAGCGAATCTCTGAAAGTAATTAATCTCATTCATAATTTAAACTCTATAATTAACACTCTTCATCTAGGTCCTTCCAATCCACGTCATCTCTCCCTCGCTCTTCCTCCCTTGCAACCATACCCATTCTTTTTTTCTTTCAAAGATTTTATCCCTCTTTTGGGTTTATATCCCTGTGTCTATCAGCCCTTTCTTACCCCCACTCTCTCCATCCATCACTCTCCCCCAACATCTCCATCCTTGGCGAATTTACTGCATGTTTCCATCTTCTCCATTACTTACTCCACTGTCTGCCGCTCCGTCTCCTCTCTCCTCTCTCTACTCCCACTCTTATTCTTTTCTCTGGGCTCTCTATCCCTTTATGCTCCGTCACTTCCAATCCCTCACTTGTTCAGTCTAGTGCCCCATAAATAGATGGTGAATTTGGGGGACTGGGTTGGGGGGCACTACAGCAAACCTCGGTTCAGAAGAGTCCCTGCATCGGTGCCCAGGTCTTGGCTGCAGAATCGGAAAGGTCATGGTGATAGTTAAAGCAGTATCTAAGGAGACGTCAGTTGCGCAATCCCATCTCTGATTCATTGCTATTAGCAAACATCTCAAGGCTTCTGACGGATGACAGAAAAATTGTTACTTGTATTCAAGCCGGCAGATAATTTCTGGGGACCGAAAGCCGTTATGAACGCGATCCTTTCAAAACTCCCGAGCGTATCTGAAAATGAGCTACTGATTCTGGAGGTACGGAGAAGGATAAGAGTCTTTGCCAAAGTCCTAATTATCACAGGAAGTAGCCACAGACCATGCTCGTATTAACAATCAGTTAATAATTCAGCAGCTTTCTCTGTGTTTTGAGTGTGCTGTATGATAGACTGGAAACTGCTCTCTGAGATCTATGTTTAAACATTTAAAAAGCTGATACAGTCTAAGTAAAGAAAGCTAGATGCGAACAGCATACTGGCGTCCGGCTCAGTGAACGCTGGTGAGAGTTACTCAGCTCTCCTAAACTGAGAAACCCTCCCCTGATGTCAGAGCACGACGACAAGACTACGTATAGGTACGGCTGGCACGTGCAGCCTTAAATCGGTCAGACACGTGATGCCTGAAAACCAAATCCAGCTTTTGCAAGCAGTGGGTCGTCAAGTGGGCATTAGCTTGATCCAAGCCAATAGCTCAGCGTAGGAGGAGCCCTCAAGAGGTTTGATTCCCGAGACCCGATATCCACTTTGCCTGAGGAGCCCAGCGCTAGTCTGGACCAGGGACAAGCACGGTTTGATTTCTAAGCGTCCTTCCAATTGTCACCGGATTAAAAGAGGACCAAACGGAAGCCACAGAATCCCCCCTGGAGCAGCCCATCTGAATGAAATAAAGAAAAACTCGGTTAAGCTACCTGAGCTTCTCCAACTGAACGTGTTTAAATACATGGTTGGCCCAGATTCCGCCAACGGAGCGGGAGTGGACGATATTCAAAGAGGCGTGTGTTCCAGATTCCGGAATGAAGGCCCCGGCAAATCAAAGAGATAGCACCGCACTTTGTGCGGAAGAGGCCCCTTGACTCGGATCCCACACCGGAGATAATGTCGAAGCGACGTCCCAGATTCCCGCCATAAAAGCTGTTGCAGCCCCCAGGCAACAAGGCACCTGGGGAGAGTAGCGTTTGAGCTTTGCAAAGGGTCCAGGAAGGGAGCCATGAGGAACTGGGAATGAGGAATTTTGTTATCCACCGCTGAGCATTCAATTCTAACAACTGCATCATTACTACATTTTACATTCTTTTATTTTTGAACCGAGGAAGCTTAAAATTGAATGGAAACACAAGCAGCCAATTGCTTGGAGCCGATTCATTTCCTTCCTCATTTCATGCACATTATGTGACACTATATTCACTGTAAAACAGCAGGGCAGTGCATACAGCCGTACTAGTGATTAGACAAACATCCCCACACCATAATCCATGCGTGTAACCCATGCGTCCGCATTTATGATGCTTATCGAATTGTGCCGCGTAATGAATTGAAACACACAACAAAGGTAAGATCTGTTCTGGGCTCATTTAGATCCCTGATGAAAGGGTCTGACGGCCCCCCAGTGAGGAGTCTGCAGGTTTGACTCTCTAAATCGAAACCGCTCCGAGCTCCTCGGCAGCGGAATCCCCCGAAATGAAAGGCTCTCCAGATTTCCGTGCCAGAGTCAGAGATAATGAGTAATAAGGCAGCGAGAGGAGATAAGGCACATGGCAATCTGATGGACACCGTGCTTTCATCAGAGCGCCGTACAGGAAGTTTATCATGTGCGATGGGGAGAATGGATGTCTGGAGAGGGCAGGAGATTGAGACAGCCGGATAACAGAGACAGCAGCCTTAGAGATGTATAAATCACTCAGGAGGTACATCCGGACAACAGGGCCAAACCGCCTCCCCCCTTTCACTGTAGGCTGCCAGAGAAGTGCAGGAAGAGGAGGAGAAGGCTTCAGAGGCTACAGGCTTACATGTGATAATGATGAAATTAGGAGCCCATAGTCTGTTTGACAGGCACTGCACAGAGACACTGAAGACTCCGCTGGTAGGGGTAGCTGCCCCCTTGCCATTGGCTCAAATCTGCATCCTCCCAGCCAATAGGAGCGAGAGGAGCTGCATAATGGGATGTATAATTAGGGGCAGGGGAATGAAGAAGTGACAAGCAATCAGGGCTCTTGCTGTCCCGTCTTCCTCTCTCACTGCTTTTTTCCCCTCCAGGTTCACTCTGAAATCTGTCCATTTCAGCAGATGTGTTTAGCTTGATTTAAAACAGCCATGTGGCTGTTGGAAATGAGGTATGTCTTGGTTTTCTTGCATATTTGTGTTTGCTGCATTCCTGGGTGAATATGTCAGCCTCCCGTCCTTTTCACTGTGCTGCCATTAGGGTGCCACCTGAGGTTGTTGTGGCCCTAACATGTGGGCAGCGTCAAAACCTCAGGCCCCCGCCAGGCACATGCAGATCGCAGCCCTGTGACCGTCACTCACGTGTCACCAACAAGCCTCTTACTCATCCCCCAGATTTCTCCAACTCTATTTCAGTACCCGCCGGGTTTCGATCGACCGCGGATCAACGCCAGACGAGTTCCCTCTGCTTCAGCTTCACCAACTTTGCACGAATTTCAAAGGCTATTCTAAGACTAACTATTCCGGCAACAAAACACTCAAAGCTGCTTTTAAGCAATCAATTCATATTCCCCTCAAGTGAACGTCACGAGGACGAAACGGGCAATGGTCATGCACGTGTACAGATGTCTGCTAGTTGCTCTCTCAACCAGAGTCACTTCATTGGGTTTGGCAAGATATTTGACTTCATTTTTTGTGAATAGAGAACTAGAGAGATAGACGAGTAAGAGAAATAAGAGATGCCTAAAGGTTTTTATTACTTTCTTCTTTGCAAATTTATGAATTGGTTACTTTAGTTTCCCTTAATATTTGCACAGCCTCTCGGTTTATATAAGGACCATACAGCATCTCATAGAGCAAAGGATGCCTTAAAGGGGGGGGCTGTGGTGGGGCACGCATACACATGTTGATGAAGAGAAAAGGTCACCGTGGGTGTGGAGGCAAGGTCTGATAAGACGCCGGCACCAATCAGAGCAAGGGGGTGGGCATGCTTCTTCAAAACGTCCAATAGAAAACAAAAAGTCTGACACTTTGCTGCAACTGTGCAAGTTGCGGCTTTGCCTGGGGAAGCGGATCGATTACAGTTCAGATGCAAGTCAAGCAGGCCACCCTTTGCAAGCGAGCGCACTACTGTGTCCAGTAGCGTGAATCCCACAGTCAGACTGCGGCTACCATGCAGACAGCTAACTGCTAACCGCTGCCCAGCAGCAGCGCACGCCTGTGAAGCGCATGACCCTAAACACCACCCCACCCAGACTGCTGAATTGTTTCAGTACCAGAAGCGAAAACGCTCAGCTCGAAAGAGAATAGATGCTGCTGAATCCAGTTACTGTTTGGCGGACGTAACTGAAGCAGCTGATTTAGGGAACGATTTTACGCTGGATCCATTAATCCATGTTTCCTGAAGAAATTAAGTTTCAGCACCTTGGGACTCAGACAACATGAAGACCAAACCACAGCAGCATGACTAGCTAATGTCGGATGCAAATGTCTTTACGTGATTTTCGTTTCATGGTAGATGGCGATGTGGTTCACGCAAAAGCCATACTTTTGTTTTGGGGGAGGGGGAGCCTTGAGGTGATCCTAAAAAACAGGAAGTGACAGAGTTTGACTGAAACCCATCTCATGGCGAGGAAGGAAAGCGGACGATCCTACCAAAATCCTGTCTTCTGATCTGCCGCTTTTCGTGTCCAACTTGATGCTCCGGATGAACTTGATGGACGGCTTGTCGATCACCCTCCTGATGCTGTCTGCGGAGGGAGACAAACGTGTCAGGGCGGACAGCGGAGATACAAAACGTACGCTGACTCGGGGGCGCGCGTGTGAGCTCACACATTCACACACAGCCCGAGCAGTGTTTGTAAACAGAACATGAAGCTGGGCACAGTTGCTATTAATCTCTCATCCAGAGTGAAATGACAGCAGCCGTGCCAGCCCCACATCAAAGAAGGTGTCAGACGGCCCATTTTGTCTGAATCACCGGCCGATAAGCAGACTTGTGCACCTGATCACATATGACTGACGTACAGACGCTGGCCAATAGAAAGGACCGTCACCCCTTGGTCCAACTGCTCTCATTGGCAGAGAGTCACGACCACATGACTAATCACCTAAAGCTACGTAGGAGATTATTGACTCAAAAAATAAATAAATAAATAAAAATGCCAGCTGACAAAAATAAAGTCACCTCTCACAGTAAGTGGGTCAGCATGTGACCTCGCTGAAAGATTACAGGTTATTTTAAGGTCCAGCATCACATTTTCATGCACTGATTATTGTCACCAATGAAGTGTGTCAAAAGTGAGCAACTAACATGTACGAAGGACCAGGCAAAGCCGTAAAAAACCACTGTAACTGCGTCCAGGTGCGAGACGAAACCGAAAACCGGGAAGGTAGAATGAGGCAAAGAAAAAGCTCAGTGGAGAGACCAGGGTGCTAGGAGAGGAGGGACATTTAATTACACGAGGAGAAGGCGGGTGGGCCAGGGGTTAAGAAGAGGTAGGATTCAAGGTAATAATTCATTTAATCGAACAGCAGTTAAACACAGCAGCGTAATACTGACATGATACTTAAGTTACATTGTTGCACTGCATCCTTGTTTTTACCACCCAGGAATTACCAACTTTGCTGCACAGCTACGCATTTAAAGATAGAACCATGTGATGCACAGAGGAATGACAGCAATCGCACATCTGCACATACCGGCACACAGACACTGTACGCACTCAGAGAGGCAGTATTCAGCCTGCTATCCAGCCCTAAGACCAGACCTCTAACCATTTGGGGGGGTGGGGGGTCATATTGATTGATTCCATTGATGGCATGAGATCTCACTACCCAAAAACACCAGATGTTTTTTTTATAGAGGGCAAAATGTTCGAGATAGAAGGGATAGAAAGAGCAGAGAGCAGGCAGGGACTTAACGCAGATATAATCGAGTTTAACCACTGTAAAGCTCGACCATTAAACCTAACGCAGCCTCAGAAAGGGACAGAGGCACATATGTTCATTAAGCAGGGTGGGGCATGCGGGGGGTGGAGGCGGGGACTCCCATCACGCACTGGGGCGCTGCTCCGATGACACGGCATTGGCGAATTCGTCATGTCACCATGCCCACTGTTAGTCCACCGAGATCAAGCGCAGGATGGGGGATGGGGGGGGTGTTTGTGTGTACAGACTGAGGATGAAAGGGGAGAGGGAGGACAGGAGGGACCTTAGATGCTGGGATGCAAGACAGGAAGATGAACTGAAGCAGCACGAAACAGCATGGGGGGGGGGGTATTGTGGAAAGGAGTCTGGGAAGAGAGTATAGCAGGAGATTCCAGAGCTAATTAGCGCTCTTTCATAATGCCATTTGCAGTAATTAACCCAGAGCCCTCTCACTCACCTGTCATCGTAACACTCAGGCTTGAATCCCTCACAGCCAGCAGGGATATGGATGTGTAAATGGGTGTTATAGGAATATCCAAGTTTTTTTTTGGTACATTTGAGTACATGTGCCCAGAGGCGTCCCCACGGACACCTGAGGTCACAGCGCTGTTTGCTTCCTGTACCGGCGGGATGAGCGCTTCTTGGCTGCAGTCAGTGCGCTTCCCTTCACACTGTAAACTGCGCATTTATTTCCGTGACCGACTGATCACACAGATCCGCGCTCCTCAGACACGCTAAAGTAATAGCGCACAGTAGCGCGTCCATATGCCACAGGAGACAGCGGGACATGAAGTCGCTTCGCGTATTGCACCCGCGAATAACTCACTACCACCAGTGCGATCATTATCATTGAGATGCCCATCCAGAGAACCGCTTTGCTCGGCCTACGGACAGGGTATTTTACTTGTTTTCCTTGCATTGCAATGGGATCGGGGATCACACACGGGCGCAAAGGTTTTACGAAAGATGCTGGGATACGGTCAAGCCAGAGAAACAGCAGAAAACACACACACACGGCTCAAAGTATCATCACACCGCCCAGCAAGCAGCAATGATGGGGACGATAATGCTGACAGTGCGGATAGTGTCGCTTTATCACCCCCCACCTCTCCCTTACCTGTAATTTCCTTGCTCACATTGACGAAACAGGAGGCGGCCGTAGCGTCTTTGGAAGCCATCGCGGGCTTGTCTAGCTCTCCCAGCCACTCCGAGTCTTTATAACGCAGGCGGGGATGGCAGCAGCCTCTGCACGGGCATTCCGGCAGAAGAGCCGCGGGGCTGCCGTCTCTCATACACAAATCATATCAGAGTACGAGAAGGAGGGAGGGCGACGGAGGGAGAGAGAGAGAGGGGGAGAGAGGGGGGGGTGATGGAGAAGTAGAGATGCGCCGCGAATGCGCCTGATGCGTTTCCGAAAGCTATATAAAAACCTGACTCAATGATGCCGTGTGTCTGAGCGCCGGAGAAGTGGCCGTTTACAGGAAACCGCCGTCTAAAAATGTTCCTTCTACCAGTTTTCTCACATCCTTCCGCATTTGTAAATATTTATGAGCAGAAAACAAATGTGTAGCGTTTGGGGCGCAGTTTGGCAAGTTTTGATTGATTGAATTAAAAAGATTCACAATATTCACTTAGTAGGGACTGCATGACAACTTTTCAAAAAATAAATAAAATCTGTAAATATACCATTTTAAACTGATAGTGTCTTACACAAATGTGTAATTTTACTTTATTTTAAACCTTGAAATCTCACCGAAAGTGATGGCTGTCACTAACTTATTCTCTACAAATAAATGCAAAAAAAAAATCAACATTTCAACTGTTAATGATGATAAATAGGCGGTTTAAATAAGACCATGATTAATGGCCATGAAGGGAGCTCCCTCTCTGACCGTACCGCTGGCATTTTGCAGCCAAGAGCGTCTGCTTGGGACAGATGGGAGCTTCGGTTCTGCCCCCCAAAGCACATCCCTGTGCCCCAGCAGGCCGCTCGTCCACCGGCAGGCAGCGCCGGCAGCGCGGCTCCTCTGACCGCGCAGCGCTTCCTCCTGCTGGCCGCCGGCCCGCGCCTTCCTGAGTGTACAGCTAGAGATAACGTTATACCGCATTCATGGCATTTAAAGAGTCCTGTTAGTTTTCTGCCTGGTTAATTTCTTAAGACCAGTTTGAATTTATCCTGAAGAGCCAAATCCTTTTCTCTCTCCTTTCAAACGAAACATAGGACTGAAAGAAGCGCGTTTGCACCTGGCACACAGTATAGGCCCACTTTATTCAATTATATTTATTAAAAGCTTTAAATACTGAAAAGACAGTGATTATGTTGCAATGTTCTGATCCTGGTCTTGCGGGTCTTTTACTGCTTTTTTAATTTTTTTTTTTTAATTAGTTTAGCTCTCATTAATTTTTTTTTCTTTCGTGAAGTAGCCTACTTGTATAAAAGTAAAAAAAATAAACTAAATGTTCTTTAAGAATAGTTAATTTGCTCATAATTATTTTAATTGGCTAATGGTTTACAATCAATTAGGGAACCAAATTACGCTTTAATCTAAGTTGAATACTAATTTGTACTAATGTTATTCGAGTTGTAGAAATGAGCCGGATCGAATTAGGGGAAAGGAAATTAAATTTTAATACGCAAAACATATCTTTTTCATGTTTCTTGATGGATCTGGGAAATGCAAAACCTAACAGACACCGTACCTAGAGAGGTATTTTGAAATGGAATTCTGTATGCTGCGTATAAGTCAATGAGACCGACTGCACAGAACAAAGAAATTCAGTTTATGGACGATAAAGGTCAGTGAAATTGCGTGCCCTGCCGTCTTCCGTCGTTTTCACACCTCCGTGTTTGCCAGCTGTGACCGCAGCTGACACTTCAGCGACACCCCGTGGCGCATGAGGGATTTGGCTTCTCATACCTGCTATAGCGAGATGTGCAAAGTATCTCACAGCATTGTTCACACGGAAATATCGCTTAAAAACAAGTACGATTATTCACTCATTTAAATCACAGCAGTTCAGTGATCTAAAACTAAAATGACTTGAACGAATCTTTAATGCAATTATGCATTCTAATTTGTTTTCACGATAAAATGATCGTTTTCCAACAAGAGAAATAAGTCTTTCTCGCCGCTTGTTTATTAAACCACGTCATCTGCTTTACCCCTGCTTTGAATGAAATGAGGTACACAGATTTGCTCCACCATATGTGGACACACACTGATGGCTCACGTCACTCCAACCGTGTTACTGGGGTCGTGGACTGTAATGGACGCGGTGGGACAAATATGGATTCTGCTGCCTCCACCCTGTAGCCCATGGTACTACAACCACATGTCTACCAGATACAAGCAAAGGTTCTAGCTTCCTCACAACAAAAAAGATAAATTATATAGCATAGCAAACCCCTTTTAATGTGGCACATAATCACACACACAGGGCAGATCTGGACATGAAGTGGTCAGGGTTAGACCCCATGAATCTATGCAACGTGAGAATGAAACATACAACATATACAAACCCATACTGGCAGGGTTGGACCGGCCATCTGGCAAACTGGGTGAGCCGTTGGGGAAGTGGGTTGGCAGGGAGACCCCCTACCCAGTCAGCAACATGTATATCGTGGCTGTATGTAACTTATAGGTTTCTATAACAATTCAGTTTGGGCTGCGGTACATTTGTTGCTGTTTCAGGGTGACCAGCCTGGTGACCTTTGTCTTTAGGATACTTCACTAGGAAATGAGGGTACATGTGGTAACACTAAAACAGCTATAATATTGTTTGTTTAAATTGACTATATATATTCACGATATATACTGTCATTATGTCATTATTTAACAGTTAAGTGGGCCTTTGATAACATTAGTCATGGTCAATAGCTCACACACACACACAAACACACACACACACACACGTATATGTATATCCCTGTGTGTGTGCGTGTACCCTGACATTTCTAAAATCTGCTCTAAACATCATTATTGGTGCACCGTAGAGTCAGTACTGGATATTTAATGCTTTAAACAATTTATTATTTTTTTCCACTAGGAGGTACTGCAATGAAAATCAGAATGTAAGTAATTCCTATATCCAGCAAAACGAATGAGTTCATCTCAGTAATGATGGGGAAAATGACACAATTTGTTTGATTCGATTCACCTAAATGATTCGTTCTGGGGTGCATTTCCCAAAAGTGAAGAAACTCGGCAAATAGCGAACAAGATAACGAGCGATGAGATCCGCAAGTGTTTCCCAAAATCTTCGTTATTCCAGAATTAACGAACAAAGCTTATGTAGGTCTTTGTTGGCTCCTCCCCATCCTCTGCGTAAAAAAAGTTCTGTCGACAACTGTTACATCGATTTCATGTATTTCAGTGGTGAAATATGTTATATGACTGTCACACCAGACATTTAGAAATGCTAGAAAAACTAATTAGAATATTAATAAAACACACCAAAGCACCCAAAATTAAGACCAAAATAAACTAACCGATTTTATGAAAATATGAGAATGGGTTCAAAATGTGATGTTGCTTCCTTGTAAAAAAATGCAACTGTGAGCAGCAACAGGAAAAGGAAGTGACCCTTCTCAAAAAAAGCTTTAAAGCAACTTATTGGGAAGGTGCCCAAAAATATATATTTTAATAAAACAATTACTGCAATGTTGTGCAGTATATTACACGCAACAAGAGCATCGCAGAAGCATTCAGGGGGAAACCTTAGAGCTCCCAAGGACTTGTGTAGGCACCAGAATCACATCCTCCACATGCCCAAAGCCCCCTCTACAGCAGTGTGTGTTCTTTGGTGTGTGGTGTTATACCTCTAATCAGCTACGGTTTGGGGATAAACACTGGAGTAAGTAGATATTTGCT
>JAODJX010000083.1:1459551-1470485 GCA_026776945.1 Isichthys henryi
GTGCTCCCCCCCCGCCCCCCCCCCCCAGCGCAGTTCAAATGATTAAATTTGCTGAGAGGAGGGGGATTCCCATGATAAAGTCAGCAGTACTGGGGATATTAAATGTGGGCTACAGGAAAATCCGTGACAAATCGATAAATGGTTTTAGAAAGACTATTTTTCAGGGAGGCCGAAGCCCTAAATAGGGTCTAGAACCGCCTATGTGGCCCTTTCGAATGTAAGTGATGACTCTGTTCCAAGCGCCCTGTTTTCAATAACCAACGATCACGCAGAATTTACCTTGGGGACCTCTCTGACAGTGAAAATTTACAGAAGCCCCCCCCATGATTGCAAAAATTGACCGAGGTGGACCTGCGACACAAAAGTACTGGTTGGCCGTGAACCCCTGTTTGAGCACCTACCCCTAGAAGCGTCAATATTTACATGCAGTCACCACCGGGGCTTGGACCTCAGATCCAAAGACAGCAGTAGAATGGAGGAGAGGAGTGACCTGTCGCTTTAAAGAGGCTTAAATTCAGCCATGCTCTAAATGCCCATTACAGATCTGCTGGAGAGAAAGGCTGCAGGCAAAATTGCAGTCATCCATGCATAACATGCGTGCTTGTATAATGAGATTCACAAGGAAAAAGACAGGAGAAATTTCATACGGGACCTGACCACAACAACATGAGATTTTTAACAGCATCTAATCGAATTCAAATAATCTTCTTAACAAAGGCATCTATCATGGTGGAATATCTGTTGCAGGTGTCTGTTGTTCCGCCTTGCTTTGTACGACCAATTGGATGTTGCTGTGAACATTTACCACTAGATGGAAGTATTTACCAAACTAATATTGCATCATAAATTTAGAATTGAACAGAATAAACTTCATTCTTCCCTTCATACTTGTGAGCGCAAGCCTAGGGGTGGGGGGGGGGTTACAGTACAGGGTCAGTGTGCAGTGCCCCTAAAGGTGGGGGTAAAGGGCCTCCCACAGGCATCCAACTGCAGCACCAGATTGCTGGCCCAGGGATTCGAAGCAGTGACCTTCTGATCACAGGGGCATGTCCGAACCCTCATACGTTTGTGATTGTTATAACCATCAGTAACTGAATTTATTTTCCTCCTTGTACAGAACTTTACTATAATGGTTTTTATTCATTTTATTAGTTTTTATCCAATTCACATATATATTTTTTCTCCATATAGCTTATTGAGTTACCGTATTATCGAGGATATTATTTTATTATATCAAATATTTCATTTATTATGATTCCACACAGAAGATAAATTTATAATGAGAAACTTGCCATGAATTACTGATTCTGCGGTAGATTAAGTTCCTTCTCTCGGGAAGAGACACAACATGATTTCTTTGCGATGCCCAAAGGTGCAGACTGCAGCAGCAGCAGTGTCGTCATCTCCGGAATGCGAGAGCAGACGTTAAATCCGTCCCAGATTTAAGCGACCAGCCGCCCGCGATTAGTGGAGACGGCCGCTTTCCCCCTGTCTCTGTGGGGGCCATCTGCTCTCCCATTTCACCTGTTCTTTTTCATCTCCTCCTTTACATTAGACGCTTAGCTGACACGTTCATCAAAATCGTTGTTTTCTATTTTTACCCATTTATGGTATTATTTTATCTATTTATCCGGGGGGATATACTGCAATAGATTGATCATATCATGCTCAAGGAGGTTACAGCAGAAAACATCAAGAGACTTAAACTGGCAATTTTCAGGTTACAAATCTGTCGTTAATCACCTTAGCCATGCTCTCAAACACTACACTATCACGCTGCCTCCTTTATGGCATTTAATATTTCTTTTTGCATTGTCTGAGCATAAATTTGGCTACTCTAAATATTTAAAATAACTATTAACATAAAATCCATATTTTTGGCTTTCCATACATTTTCCATTATCCTCATAACTTTCAGCTCCTGGCTACAAAACACTGCAGCTATCAAGCCCTCGGTCTCTCTCAGCCTTCTTACTCTCCCCATCGCTTCTTTACATCACTTCGAAGATCCCTCGTTGACGCGAACCGCTAATGAAGATTTAATTTTCAGCGTCAAGTTTATGCCGGAAATCAGGATGGAGCCCGGGAGAAAGGCAGCAGTCCCGGGGAAATGGAGGGGCATACGGTGGGAAGGGTTTCCCACAGCGGTACAGAAGGAATGAATGAAAATTAAAAAGTGAGTGAAGACCGGTTGGCTCACGTGGACCCGCACGTGCGCTGTCGTGGAAACTTCTGGTCGTTGTTGTTAAGCGCGGTAGCCGGCAAGGGGGTTTAAGTGTCAGTCGTGATCTTAGGAAATCAGGCATTTCAGCCAAAATTGAGGCATCCCTCTGTGCCACCGTGGCCTCCCGCAGCACTGGGTAAAAATAGCGGCGTCCGCGCGGCTTGGCGGGTACAGGCTGCCGCTCCCGCCGCTTCCCTGCTTGCGCAATTTGCTGTAACCGCCTGCCTGCCTGCCTTTCACTGCACGCTCGCGGAGCTCGTTAATTAAAGCTGTTCCACTTTCATTAGTATCCTCTCAGCTGGCTGTAGCTTCTGTATTTCTGGTATGTTGGTACCAGAAGGCTGTGGGTTCAAGACCTCTATGTTCAGGCAATGCAGAAGGGCAACGTGGTTAATATTCTCCTAGACAGGAATTTCACATCCTTCCAGGGAATTGCATTTACATGAGTGTTGCCTTCCAGCCAGGCGTGCGGCTGCTGTGTGCCTGGGTGGGGGGGGGAGTACTGGGTTCCAGTCTCCTGGCACTGCTCAGCCTGCCATACGCATCCACCCCTGCTTACCTTATTTGCCATGCAGAGGACGCTGCCAAATCCAAGTCCCATTTTACACCCATACACCCAACAGTAATACTGTTCATTTCCTGAATTCCATTTAATCGGCCCACCTGCTTCCAGGCAATAAGCTTCTCCTGTGTGAAGGAAACATCTCTCATATGGATCATATCTTTTAAATCCAAAAAATGATGCATGTTAATAAAGACATTTCTGTTTAGACTTTATTTACTAAGCAAATACCTCCCACCCCAAACCCGGGTTAAATGCATTAATATATCATCCCTTAAACATCACCAAAGCAACATCACAGGCAAGGAGGAACTGCACAGCTGGCCTGTGATGTGAGGGCGGACTTGTTTTTATCGCCATTTGAGAATGCTGCAAACCCATTTCGAGGTTTACACACCGGCAATCTCAAAGCTAGCTCTGGCCCCTTCGGATGAACATGGTTTACGGGGCCACCCCCCCCCCCCTCCATCTTACATCATCAACCCGGTGCAATTAATTCAACACAGCAGTGCCTGCTGGTAAGCCAGATATTCATCAAGTGGATGAATAATGAATTAATCCGTCTCTAAAAGGAGCCGAAAAAGCTGTAGTTTTGTTTGCCTCCATTTATGGTCTTGAGTGCTTGCGTCTAATTCAAGAAAACATGCACACACATGGACATCTAGTAAAGACACTGCACACTTACCAAACTCGTCCTAATGCTCTGCACACAGACAACCCTGTTATCCTCCAGGTCCTTGTGCCTGACAGATATATCTGTGCGACTGACTGTGTGCATGTTTGATATGCCAGCTATCTGTGTGTATAGTTCACTGTACTAGAACAATCATAGTTCAACCAACCTAATTTTCCCAACATCCCAAAATCTAACGGTAAAGAAAAACCTGTTACCTCTGCTCGTGAAGTGTTTTGTACATCACCGTGCAAAAAGTCAGCGGACAGAAAGGGAGCATTAATGTCAATGTGTCTTTAATTTGTTTCATCACGTGGCCCGTGCCTGCATCTCTGCAGTGGTCACATTCTGTGGGGACGCTTTTTGAATAATACACAGACCAACAGTGACCCACAAATGGCATCTGGTGAACCAATGGGATTTTTACCACCACGGCAAGCCAACTCCCCTCCCCCCCTCCACCCCCAAGCTCAATCTAGGAATGCATCCACTGTAAGAAATGACAATGTCTCAGGCCTGGGGGGTGGGGGCTTGAGGGGGACCGCTCCCCAGAACAAATCATCTTTAATCAAACTTTAATCATAAAAGAGGAAAAGAAACAGTGATGTCACTGCTTGACGGAGCGGCGAGATTCTCCAGATCGAGTCCTTGGGATACGCCAAGGTGCTTGTGCACCGGTACAGTGGTCACGGTCAGGATTTCGTCAGGTCACACGCAGGGGCACAGTGCAGCCCAGGGAACAGTGCTATCCCGGGCCTGGGTCTCAAACCGTGGTGTGACCCGGTTGGTGTGAGCAGAGATATGCCCATAGATTCACAATGTCCATGAGGTGGACCAGGCTGAAGATGTTCTATCTACACACAACTGGTTGAACACAGGTGTAAAAGTGGTTCTTTTACAGATAAGCTAAGATACTGACCTAAACAAAATCTCTCTTGACATCTAAAACAAAACTCTTCTTTCCGGTACATGATGCTCAACTATATTGCCTGCGATCACTGACTAGTAAAGTCCAGTGGTTCACACAGTCCAGAGTCCAGTACCAGCCACCAGTACCTCAATGCTTGGCTCTAGGTTTCATCAGGATGGAGAAACTCTGAATCAGTCCAGATTCGGTACGTTCAATTTGGTCAAGACTCCAGAAGTTCTTTGCTTGTCAATCACAAAAGTTACCTTCACCTTACAAATAATAAAAAAAACTTGTTTTTTTCTTCCAGATTGGACATGAAAGATATTTACATTTGTAATGTGCATATATACACACAAATCACCATTTAAAAATAAAATTCTTCATCATCCTTATCACCTTCATCGACATTCCAAATAGCAGACTCCTCTGGATACGAGACCATGGTATGATTCCATTTAGGTTGGAAGGCCTGCTGAGAGCATGGGCTTCAAACAGCCACAAAAAAAGGTAGATGTACACTGTTATATTGTTATAACAGATCGCATTTTTGAACCATGTTATTTCACACAGGGGGATTTAATAACTGTTCCATCGAATCACACCCAGAAAATCGCTCCTCCTGTCCACCAAAAATGACACAAATCAATATGAAAGCTTTGGTAAATCAAATAACTGCTATTACCATGACTTTCACCCATTTTCCACCCATGGAGATGCAGTACGTAATCAAAGGACTCCGTAATTGAGCTGTCTGCTGCAATCTTCCTAATCAGCGAAAACTGGCATTTATGATGACTGAAATTCCCCACTGATCTTCTCCGAACCTTACTCCAGCCACCGCCTGATTGATTGATCAGTTTGTATGTCTGTCATGACATGGCACATAGCCTCTTGGGCTGCTCTACCCATCTCTGAGTGAGGATACGTATGTTTTGATATGTGTATTTGTGTGGGTGCATGTCCTACTCATTTTTAGCATGCAGAGAACATGTCAGGATCATCCAGGCGACTGCTAAGGTGATGTAAACCAGAGATACAAAGCATATTGGAAACAGATACTCCCAGGCAGTTGGGCTTCCTGAGTTAATTAAGCAATTAACATCCCATTATGCTTATTATAATACTACCATAGCTAGAAGAGGAGACCTCAGCAACTCTGAGTGAGGGCCGGTTCTTGGTCCACGTTTGGCAAGAGCTTCAGGGATGAAGACTGCTCAACCTGCTAGTGTTTCACGGTAACTGGTGGCCATGAGAGACGTCATCAGCATGAGTTGAGTTGATGGAGAACGGAAGTACCTTCTGCTTGACTGTGATGCACGTGTGTGGAATTGAGATGGTGAAGACGATATGTAGTGGCTTAGGAATCCATGTCCGGTTGTGGGGTCAAGTCACATGACTGGAACAATAATCATAGCACTGTTGGGCTCTTGAATGAGGCCCTTAAACCCAATCACTCTCAAGGCCAGGCCAACTCTTCTCTCTCATCCTCACTTGTATGTCACATTTGACAAAAACTCCAGCTAAATAAATATAAAGTAATGAGATGCTTTGCAAATAAGACCAGCAACAGTTGACTGCAAATGTTAATCTATGACTGTGAGCAGGCAGTTACAGCAGAGTCTGTGTAGGGCTTCATAAAAAAAGGGGATTCTGTGGTCATGTTGCAGTACATAAATATCTTATTACAGCTCAAAATGAATTTTGCGAGTGAAGTATTGCGACGTAAAGAAGAAAGGCCTTGGTCTATTGGGCAGTGGAAAAAAAAAATAAAATGAGTCATGCTTCAGCCAGGACTTAATGAGTAGTAGAGTAGAAACCAGTGTTTGCATCCCACAGGGAAGGTTTCTGGCTGTTCTTTTATGGCATGGAATGCGTTTTATGGTTTAGGTCTAACCCTTCGTACTTTCAAGGTAAATGCCAAATTCAAGGTCATCCCGAACGATCAACATTAACATATGGTGAAGCATATCTATCCTGACAGAAGTGGAGCCTTCCAGAAACACAATGGCCCCTGCAACAAGGCACGACTGGTGGCAGGATGATTTTATGACCATGAAGACGGCAAAAAAAAACCACAACAGAGTTAGCGGCTCTCTATCCATTCTGGAGATTCGGCAGCGGCACCTGTCACGACGTTCAAACCCAGCATCAACAAAGCACAGGATCATGGGAAATTTCATAGAAGACCATGGCGGTTTCCTTCCACTTTAGTGGCAGACCCGAGGCGTAACGAAGTTGCTCCAGTGTTTCCTGGGCCCTGACGCTGATTACGACGCTTTATGTTTGATTCATTCGAGCGGTTACCTGTAAAGCTCTAGGATAGAAACCGATATTCAGAAATGAGACCTTCGCTTACAAAGATGGCCGCCAGATACATGATTAACCCCCTTTGTCAGATGGGACGTGTAGAAGGAACAGCACCTTCTGTTCTGCTCGTTTGTTTACCCCTTCGTCCTTCTTTTCTCTCTCTATCCCTCACGAGTGCCTCTCGCGTCTCTGACCTGCGGCTTTGTTTTGCTGCATCCGCGTATCTGAGGGTTGGTTTGGAATGATAAGCATAGGGGAGCGGATAGCACTCGTATGGCTGCCGCTCTGAACAGTAAATAGGGGATGTTCGGTGTTCTCTCTGTAGGGCTTTTGATCACTTATTGCTTTAAATTATACCAATCACATCCTCCATTTCCCTTTCTCGTATTCACCTCTTCATTTTTGTGCCTGGCTGTTCCTCCACGTCCTTCAGCTCCCTCCCTCTCTCTCTCATTTCTCGACCACTCACCCTCCTCTCTGCCCATTTCTCATTGCCCCTCGCTCCTCGAACCTCCAGCCTTCTGTCCCCTTTCTCCCTCCTCTTTCCTGCCCAGCTCTTCATCTTCCGACTCCCTCTCTTCCTCTCTCTCTCGCTCCCTCTCCCGGAAGAGCTCAGCCAGCCTCTGGAAGGGAGGCCCCCACTCCTCCAAAGCTCCGCCCCACTCGGGCTCCGGCTCCTTATCCTCCTCCTCGCTCTCCAAGGAGCTGAGTGAGCCAGCCTGGGAGCCCTCCCCCTCCAGACCATACACTTGCACTGAGTCATAGGGCGGCTGCCCAGGGTCAAAGGTCACCTGAGCTAAGCGCAGCTTCAGGAACTCGCCCACCCTAACCGCCAGGGAGCTGGACCCTCCCACCCCTACCTCTGTGCCCCACCCACCTCTATAAGCCATCTGCCCCACCATGCCCCTGTTTTGCCCCGGGACTGGCAGCAACTGGGGTATCATATCCCTCCTCCCAAGGACGTAGCCTGCCATGTTGCGCCAGTCTGGTATGTATCCTACCCCTTCGCGGAGTATTCCAGGAGCAGTTCCGCCCAGAGGCACACTCCCTTCCATAGGGGGCCTGGCCACCACGAAACTGTTTCCTGTCTCCAGCCCACCCTTGCCCAGACTGCTGGGGTAGTCCCTGTGCAGCTCCCCCTGCCGGATGCTTCCAGAACTGCGGCTTAAGCCATCGCTGCAGTCCTTTCCGTTGGAGGGGGTGGAGGCGAGGGAGTCGGGGGTGCCCGGAGGACCGGTGCCGACCTGCTTCGGGGACGGGCTGGCCTGCCTGGCGCGGTGGCCCGTCAGCGCACCTGTGTCACATGCCCAGGCACCAGACAGCCTCTTTGAGGCCACTGCCGCTAAGCCGGACCGAGTCACAACCAGAGTCTGGTCCGTGGGGAGGGATTCAGACTGGACCTGCAGGGGGAGGGGCAGGACCGGGATCAACTTGGGTCAAACTCAGCTGGCGGGTGTTAAATGGGATGGCAAGGCACCACTGCAGTATACAGAAAAGCAGACAGTGGAAAGACAGACGGAGTTCAAACATAAGGAGGTCTGTTGGTCTGCGTGGACACCAGGGAGAAAGTAAAGATGGTAGCAGAGATGCAGAAGAAAGATAACAGGTACGAGAAAACAGGTGAGATAAAGGTGAACAGACGGCGAGGACGCGTGCTGACTGGACACTAGAATGAGCTCATGAAGTACTGGAATGGACGTGGAGGAGAGAGGAGGGCAGAGAGAGGCAGAATAGTTACATCTCCTCATCACCTTTCCCTCCGTCTCCATTAGAGGCCTGTCAGGCGGTTAAACAGTAGGAGGGGGCGGGTTCAGGGGGGCGGGCTGGAAAAGCTGGGGATCGGGGATCCTCACCCAGTCCAGATTCTGGCTGCGGTTCTGCTGGGGGGCACAGGGGTCCCCCACAGATCCCTCGCCTGCCCCGTCCTTGCTGTCGGCCTCGCGATCCTGTGCGCCGCCCATGACTCCTTGGTTCTGGATGACCAGAGAGTGGTCCAGCGGGCCAGTGGGGTAGCGGCATGCCAGTTCGGCAAGGCCCAGGCCCGTTTCGAAGATGCTGCGGGAGTGGCGCAGGGCGGGCAGCGTGTGGCTGCTGTAGCAGAGGCGTCCGTACACTGGGGCAGCACCATTGGGGTACTGCGACTCCAGGCCCGTCTTCGAGGCCCAGCGGTACCCTGGGGCCTTGTCCTGGGCCTGCTGGGTGTAACGTCTGCAGAGATAGAGGGGATGATGAAAGCCCCCGCAAGCCGATAAAAAAGGAGGGATTTCCTGAAAAATTCCCAACCACACTCACATGTTCCTGCTGTCCAGTGTGCGATATCCCCGGCACGAGCTGTGGGGGGCGCTCTGCAGCGCAGCGATGTCGAAGGCAGCTGTGTCGGCCTCGCCGCCGCCCTCGTCGTCGTACGTGATGATGTTCTCTCGCACATCGTCCTCCTCTAGGGGCGACAGTGAGTCACGCTTCTGCTTGCGCAGGGACAGCGAGAGTGCGCTGACCGCTACAAGATATGGAGAGAGGAGAAGAAAGGGCGAGATTATTGGGGGGAGAGCAGGAACACTGAACACGCGCGTCTCCACTGAGGAGAGTAATGAACCCGAATTTAGCTTGCATTTAAATGTTTCTGAATTTTAAACTTTATTTTTCTTTCTTTTTATTTTTTTAATAAGGTTACAACCTTACGATAAATAAATTAGAACCATATTCCCTGAAGAAAGGCATTGGGTTGAATAAAAATTATTTTCCCGCCTGAAGCTAAACCATTAATATTAATTTTTACAGAGCGGAAATGTGCAGACATGCAGAAAGGCAAGCCTTACCCAGTAGTGTAGCAACGCAGGCAAGGATGGCCAGCAGGGCGGCGGTACTGAGCCCAGGTGATGAAGAGGAGGACGCCATTGGTAGACACACTGTCTCTCTTTCCCACTCATCCTCTGTCTGACCTTCTTTCTCACCAGCCCTGGCACCTCCCCTCAGGCAAGGGCAAATGGACACGGTGACTGTCCCCGTACTGGTCAGACCCGAGAAACTGTCTTTAAGGACCAGGGGCACTTGCAGTGTGAATGGGGAAGATGCCGAGCGAGACAGGGGCATCAGTGGGGAGAGGAGCACGAGGCTGGCAGTGGGACCTAAAAGGCAAAGGGCAAGTTCGACAGAAAAGAGGAAAATTGCTTTCAAAGGATTAAAAGAGAACTTCCACAAGAACTAAAGTTTCATCAATATGTTAATGTGCCCCTATACAATAATCCATCCATCCATCTTCCATAACTGCTCATACAGTTCAGGGACATCGTGTGCCAGGACCCCCTGTCAGGAAACACATCGCAAGAGGCAGGACAGGAAGGCGAGGCACACACATTATGGGTGAACAGAACACCAGTTCACCCAGGGGCAATTCTAGGTTTTTTCTTAAGGTGGGGGGTAGTACGGGGGCCAATCTTATCTCTGTCATACCCAGCTCGTCGGCTCCTCGTGTGTGCCACGCCCCCTGCTTACCCACGTGTGTTTCCCTGATTGTCTCCAGCTTCGTCTGATTTCTTTCCTTAGTCCTGTTGTATTTAAGTCCTGGTCTAACCTGTTTCCCCTGTCCGTCATTGTGGATTCAGTGTGGTTTTGATGTCAGTCGGCGTCAGATGTTTCCTGTTCCCGATTCCCCGAATACACCCCTAGTTCGTCCCGTTTTCTGCCTGCCTGCCTGCCTGCTCTTTGCCCTCCCGCCGGCACACTCACCCAGCGATCACGATCGCGTCCGCGGCAAATCGTGACAATCTCAAACTAATAATATGTTTTGATTTTGGTGAGTGACAGTTGAGGGAGCCCTCTGGGGACCAATCAGCTTTTAGCTTTCCCTGTGGCCCCGCCCCCGTATAAACACCTCTGAGTTCACCTAACAACATGTTTTTGGACTCTGGGACGAAACCCATGGAAAACACAGGGAGAACAGGCAAACTCCATGGGATCCTATAAAGGCCAGTGGTGTGTTTCCCAAAAGCAGAGTTGCTAACTACGTTAGAAACTTACATAGTTGGAACCATGCAACTGAATGGGTCCAGCTATGCGAGTTGGTAACAGGACTTTTTGGGAAACTCATCACAGAGCATCACACCACAAAACTCTCTAGAATAACAGAGAGTCTTCAGCACCATGCAGAGGGCCAAGATGGGTCCTGCAAAGACTGGAAAGGTTTCAGCACCACGGAACTCTCTGGAATAACAGAGAGCCTTCAGTCCCACGGAGAGCGCCGAGGACGATCCGGCGAAGA
>JAODJX010000083.1:1477844-1492735 GCA_026776945.1 Isichthys henryi
ACCACCGCCCCCCCCCAGGCCACACGGTAACCAAATTACCTTCGCCCCCCCCCCCCCCCCCCCCGAACTGCCCAGGCCTCTCAACACTCTGGGAATGCCGGTTCCACAGGAGGCAGGCTTGCAGACAGCTTTCCCTGGCTCGTTGGGTACCGTGCAACGTGATCCAACCAGCACTCCACCTTGCCGACTGACGTGTCACTGTGGACAGGTTCCATCACGCCGTGAGGTCCTTCCAAGGGCCACCCCTCTCTGCTGGCTGTGTGTGACATCATGTCACTCTGATCTTAGAGTGCTGCTCCCACCAGAGGGCCCCAGTGGTCATTATCACCAGCCTAGAGACTGCCTTACACAGAGCTCATCTCTCCAAACATGGATAGGTCCTGTCATACCAGTGAAGGGTGCCAACTGAAACATTCTCTAGAGTTAATTGGCCAATTTAGCTTCCTGACAAACAATGGGCTTCGGAAGAGCGAGTTCAGCTCCAAATTCATTGTCTGATATTTCCCCTGGTGCTCACAGTACTACTTGACAAATCTCTGTGGGCCGTGGGCTTGCATTTCAATTTGGGCCGGCCCTACCTGGTACATCGGCCGGCTCCCCTACACCCCCTCCAATCCGCTCCTACATTCCGAGACTGACCGTACTCAGCGTTCCTGCATCAGCTTGTCTCAATATGACATTCCTCCTAAAATGGAACCTGTTGATATTTATGAGTCTGTAATTTCAAAGTGTGTTCCCCTTGCCCCTTCACCTGCAGTTCCAGAAGTTTCTGGAATAATAATAAAAAAGACGATTGCTTAAGCAGAGTGATTTCCTTCGTCTGACTTGCAGACAGGGCAACCTTTTCTGCCGACGACCTCGCCAAGAGTCCGAACCTCAGGGCCGGGCTTGTACCGTGAATCAAAAAAATAATTACCAGTTCGGGCGGTGCGAGACGAGGCAAGAGGCAGGTCAAGAAAACCCCCAGTGCTGAGGCGACCTTGTAGAGGAAAAGTACGTCCTCATCTTGAGCTAACGGTGTAGCTTGATCCGGCGTGACCAACAGAACTGCTCCCTCCTGGACTTTCATAGCACTTATATCTGCCCGTCCCCTCCCGCAGGTCCAAAATGGCTGGGATCTGAGAGTTTGACTCCGTAAAACAGCCCGATTACTTTCATCGGTCCAATTGGCTAATATGTGGGTTTTAGCCGTTTTGAATGTAAATACGGACGCTCTGGCCGTTCTGGATCATCGTTTTATAAACACTGCAGATAGCAGTAAGCATTTCCCCGCAGCCCCAGCGGTCTGCATCCTGTTTAAAAGCTAATGCATGCGTTTCGGTTTCCCAGGTTACCGCTCGCACAGCCAAGCCGCCACGGTCGGCGTGGTTAAATGAGCCTTTTTGCCGAATCCTCGGACTCCCCCCCCCCCCCCCCCCCCCGCCCGGGGGCGCCCCCCCCCCCGATGCAATCCAACTTTGGGGTGGGTGGTGCAATGAGACATGGTTTATTAGACCTCACAGTGCAGCACCTCAGGGGTCTCTGCACACCCGATGCATCCCGCACGCTTTATAAACATTTGCATGCTTCCATATGGCGCTGAGATTTAATGTATGAACAAATCCTAAGTCGGCAAGAAGAGTAATCTGTCTCTCCATCGCCCCAGAGAGAACAGCAGCCCGCATCCCCTTCAAGATGTTTGTAAACACTACAACCGATGATGGAGAACAAGCAGCCAGACAGTGGCCTGGGGTCGCCGGAGGCCCCTGAGGCTGGGGTACGAGGTGGGGGGGGGGGGGCAGCAGGGAGGGAAACATGATTCCTTGATACCTTTCCGGATGCAGCCGGTTCGGAAATGTCAGACGCGTAACCTGAAGGTTGTCGGATCACATCTGTAAAGGACCCCCTCGTGTTTAACCCGTTCGGCTCCAGCGCAACGCACAGCTGTGTAAATGGATCAGATACAGAGTGGCATTGAGGTGGATTACATGGAAGCGCAGACAGAGGACTGCAGTAATCAGAACCCCGTGGCGGGCGGGTCACTAGAGCCTCATTCTTCGCCTTCCCACTCATGTGCTCGACCCAATCCCCCCTCTCCCCGGCCCCCATAAATGATCCCTGGTACGAGCCACAAAACGAGCAAATGCATGCAAGGAGGTCGCAATTAAAGCAGCGCGGCTGCATTCTGTCACTACTGGCATGCGACGCCGTGTTTATTTTCTCTTATTGACACCACGGTTCAAAAATATGGATGAAAGCACTGATTTTAATATATGATAAATAAACTCTGCGTGACGGTTGTTTGCGGTGCTTTTTTGGGACAATATCCAACAGTTTGGTGTACTGGTGCCTTTTTAAGGATTATTTTCAGTTCTTTTCCATCTTTTAAAACTTTTAGAGTATTTTATGTAGGACGCTTGTAATAGCATAGACTTTTCTTGGGACTGTCATATACAAAGTCTTTCTAGTTAGTGAAAGTGCACTGATGCAGTATCTCGAGAATAGGGAGGTCTTAGCATACTGAAACCACCTTTCACTTTCCAAAAAAATACGTTTTTTTTTCTTGCTTGACATAAAATGCTGGATCGAAAATATTGGCCAGTAAGAAAACAATATGATTACTTCCTGAGCTCAGGAAGTAGGAGAGCAGAGCTGATAGTCTAAGACGTCCAGGCTCACACTGATCAGTTCATTACCGGGACGCTACGTAAATATTGTATAAGCTGTATATAAACTGGCTGGGATGTAACCCTGAGCAGAATATAGCCTCAAATAAGCTAAAAAAAACCCAGAGCACACAGGTTAAAGTCAGGAGTGCCAGGAACAGAGCTAATCCCACAGATCTTTGCACCTGACCGCGGTGACATCACCGGCCCCTCGCTGACAATGCTCCGATGCCCCCTTTTTTAAAAAAAAAAAAAAAAAAAACGTGATTAATGGCTTTGTGTCTTCATTCCAGCTTTGACAAAGCCCCTACCGCCTGCAGCCTAAAGCTCATCACATTATCCCATCCATAATAAGGCCTGGGAAGCAAAAGCACTGCCTGTGCTGTCTGAGGGCCACCACTGGGTGGCAGCATCACAGAGGCCTATGCATCGGCAGCAGTAGTATAGCAGCTAGCCGTCAGAGATGTGGCAGAGGTGGGTATAATACGAACTGCACTGACTACTAGTGGCTAATACCGTGACCTTTGACCTGTAGGCAGGACAAAGGATGCCCAGGGATGTGAAAAGGCTCTTGGTACCAGTGCTAATTAATAGCACAGCTTCGAGAGAGTGGTATGCAATAGGAAGTGCATACCTGAGGAGCCCCCCCCCCACACACACACACAAACACACACACCCCCACCACCAGCGGGTCCCATATCGACAGAGCGTCGTGAAACACCATGTCTCTTCCTCCCTGGTGTCATGGCCAACCACCACCCCCCCAGCCTCCCCCCACTCTGTTACTTATTTAAAATGGCCCAGATAGTCACACTGCATCCATTAGTCAAGAACAGGTGGTGAGTGTAGGGATGAGGGGGGGTTCTGGACACAAAGAGCGGAGAGCTGGGTCTGTGCTCAGCAGAGGCTTCACCACCAACCCCCCCCAAAACCACTAACATCACCAGCACCTCCACCCACCCGCACATTGGAGCCGTGGTCAGAGACGAGTTGACAGCATCATGGGAGAGATAAGATTAGCCGACCTGTTAGGGCGCTTCTCTCTCTGGGTGAGCGGAGTCGGTTACTGGCTGTTCGGTCACACAGCCCGGCTGCCCCCACCAAAAACCCACCACCTGTCACCCAAACAGCAATGACAGGGGCTCCTCTCTGTGCCTAGAGCTGCCCCCCCCCAGCCTGTGAACGTCAGGTGAGGCTCCGTCAGGCCCCTGCTCCCCCTTCCAGAGGTCTGGATCCTTTCTCCGTCTCACGTACGGCCTATTATGTCTGAGTGGAAATTTCGGAGGGAACTTGGAAATCTAGTGGCAGAATTAATCTTTTTTTTTTTTTTGGCGTGTAGAAAGTGTAGCCTTCGGTTACGAAAGTGCTAATAGGCTTGTGGAGGGGATTTACACTGACAACGAGCACTTTCACTGGAAATATGTCTATCCTCCCGCCGCCATGCCGCCTGTCTTTAAATGCTTTTTTATTTGTGAACTAATCAGCCCGATGAGAAGAATACCCAAGCCTCTGAGACAGGCTACGAGTGCATCGCAGCATAAAGAAACACCACACAGCCATTTCTAAAATGTACATATTCATAAAATGCAGAAACAAAGGCAGAAGTTTGCTGCTAATTTCCAGTTTTTATTTCAATTCCATTAGAGCGACGTCTTTTGTGTCTTCAGTTAGTTGCTCCAGGGTTCCCTGCACGTGAAATCCGTCAGCCCCCCCCCCCCAACCCAGAAGCACACCGCATATGACATCCAGGTAGGCTCTGCGCCGCGCGATAATTGCGGACAAACGTGGGTAACATAGAGGGGTCCCCAGCAGCAAGGCACTGTGCTACATCCATACGGGCGCTCAGATAATGGTCCTTGCCGTTTTTTTTTTGTTATTGTGAAATGTTTGCTTTTGTGAAACTGCATTGGATTTAAATTTTTAATTAGGGACGAGTGTTCTTTTGAGCTAATGTGGTCATGTACGCGGCATACCAACAAAGCAGACACGGTGTGCGGCTCATTCATTTGGGGGAAATTTTCGTTTGTTTTCCTTCCAACTCATTCGGTGCATTTTCGTCCGTCCTCCCCATTATCTCTCTCTCTCTCTTCCTCCCCCCTCCCCCCCGCTCTCTTTCTCTCTCTAAAACTGATGCTCTCTCGCCTAATTCCAGATTCAACTTCATATGACATTCATCGGTAGGACATAAACAAATTCAAATTATGCTAATACATAATGTAGATCGTATATATAATTGACGTACAAGAGACAAATATTAAATAACAAATAAACACTTCACTCTCTGTGACTTTATCACCATCCCTCACTCCCTCAGTCTGGCCATCTCTGATTCTCCCCTCAGAGCCCAAGTCCTGCTCTAGCCTCCTCCATCAATCCCTCACCTTGGCAGTGCCTTCTTTGCCTTCAGCCAAATCTTGTTTAAACACTCTTCACCACCCTGGCTGGGCTGTCAGGGTAAAGGGGATGGCACGTGGACGGGCAGGTGCACACACACACACACACACACACACACAGCAGAAGCGGCTGGTACAGAGAGGTGCAGCAGATAGCACCTCCTCTATTTTTGAGATTAAATTATCAAATAAATAAGTCATCGCTAAAATTCTATTGCCATTTACAAGCACATTCTCTCTCGTCTTTGGAAAAATTCGCTATTGTAATGTTGCATAATGTTTTATCTTCTTAGCTGCTCAATATTTTTAGCCAGCAGCCTCCACCCCTGCTCAGGCACGCAGATCCTCCCGCAGACTGGCTGGACGAGTCTCAGACAGTCTATCCTCTCCCCCCCCCCCCGCCCCCATCTCCCAAACTCCATCCCGCCTGCAAATGCCAACTGGGCTCGCAAGGGATACATTAATCTTTTTTTTTTTTGCCCGGACCGGATTCAGGACTGTTTTTTTTTTTACCGGTTCAGGGGTTGCATCTTTTTCGTGTTTTCTCAAAAAAGGTCTGGTGCCTGCTTATTTTGGCCTGCTGTCCTCTGTCGTTACCACGCTGCATCCTCTTTAAGCTGTATGCGACGCCGGCATGCTAAACAACCCGTGATGGAGGGGGCATCAGCTCTAAGCAACAGTCACATTAAAGGTGTTACTCGGATTCTGGGGGAAAAAGGGAGGGGGCTTTCGTTTTACATTTGTCACGAGAGGCGTACTTGAGGAGTTTTCCCCAGACGCGTGTGAAAAATTCCCAGCTTCACCCGCGCCTCGCCGAAATCAGCGTTTACCCCGTGGCATGGTGACTTTCTCCCATGAGACGTCTGACAGCCTCTGATATGTGTCTCCCCAGCGTAACCATGGCAAATACCTATCAGTTCCCCCCTCCCACCTAGTCTACCTCCCACAGACCCTCTGGGTACCCCCCCTTGCCCCCCTTCCTGCTCCAAGTGAGTCCTCCTTCTCTGAACCTCGAAATTCCTCCTGCACCTTGGGAGCACCTGTCTACGAGAGACAGAAAGCGAGGTTGAAACACACCCACCCCCCCCCCAATACCTCTGAGGGGTCGTCTGTTGTCTTTTCATTTCTAACTGATCTACTCTGAACGCCGTGATGCCTCTGTACATTTCTGAGCAAACGCTATTGACTGCTGTTATTAATTTTCTGAATTTCGTCTTTTTTGTCTAAATTACAGGCTCACAATTTTAGACTGTATCTATTTATACAGTGGGATATTTACTGCTGAAATCCAGGTTAGGGTCCTCCTCAAGGGCACCACGGAACACTTCTTGATTTATGTTGTGAATCTATGTGTAAATCTATTATCTTGCAGATTCTGTTGATTATAAATATAGTAGTTCTCTACCCTTTTTTATATAAAGACAACTGGGTTGAAATTCCACTCCCCTTTTTCAGTTATCCGTGTTCTAGTTGCCCTTCTTTTGCATCTCATTTCCTATTATTAGAACACAAATACACACACACACACACACACAGACATATTCAATCACATATAAACACAGGGCTTCTCACCTTGTTCAGGAGGATCACAGCCTCTTGATCCTGCCCGGTGATGTTGAAGGTGTCCCCCGTCTCTCCTTCTAAGATGGTATATTCTAGCTTGGCATTGTCCCCGAGGTCGGCATCTGTCGCTGAGATGCGGCCCACTTCGGCACCCGGGATGGCCAGCTCAGACACCGAAAATGCCCATATACCTGACAGAGAGAAAGGGAGAGAGAGAGAGAGAGAGAGAGAGAGAGAGAGAGAGAGAGCCATCAGCGACACCCCCACAGAAAACCATGAGAACATCAGCTCTCTGGTCTTCTCTATTCTCCAGCTCGGGTAAAAAATCCTCAGTTCATTGGCCAATCAATCACTAAGTCAATCTCCAGCCTCGAAACAAATTGCCGGAAATTAGCATCACGACTGGAACCCACAGCAACCCACTGAGTCCAGCCTTGGTCACCCGAAAGCCAGCCCACTCCTTGGCAAGCCCCACATGTTGATGGCCCCATCTGACGGAGGTCCCAAACTGCACATTGGCAATGGCCATTCTCAGGCCACCCGTTGTGTCACTCCTCCTCAGCAGGGGGCAATATGCAATTAGCGGTTTGCATTTCCAGTATGCATTAAACAAAGCGACAGTCACGTCACATCAAAGCTATTTGTTGGGAAAACAAGCCAAAATGTGATTTTGTGACCTTATTTGACAAGTCACTTTTGGACTGGTTATGTGAACGTGTGTGTGATGTGAATGTGGGTGTGTGATGTGAATGTGTGCGTAATGTCAACATATGTGTGATGTGAACTTGTCCGTGATGTGAATGTGTGTGATGTCAGTATACATGTGATGTGAGTGTGTGCGCAATGTCAACTTATGCATGATGTGAACTCGTCCGTGATGTGAATGTGTCATGTGATGTCAACAAACGCATGATGTGAATGTGCATGTCATGTGAACTTGTCCGTGATGTGAATGTGTGTGATGTCAGCATACACGTGATGTGAATGTGTGTGTAATGTCAACTTATGCGTGATGTGAACTCGTCCGTGATGTGAATGTGTCATGTGATGTCAACAAATGCATGATGTGAATGTGCATGTCATGTGAACTTGTCCTTGATGTGAATGTGTGTGATGTCAGCATACACGTGATGTGAATGTGTGTGTAATGTCAACTTATGCGTGATGTGAACTCGTCCGTGATGTGAATGTGTCATGTGATGTCAACAAATGCATGATGTGAATGTGCATGTCATGTGAACTTGTCCGTGATGTGAATGTGTACGTGATGTCAACATATGTGTGATGTGAATGTGATGTGAACTTCGCTGTGATGTGAATGTGATGTCAACATACGCGTGATGTGAACTTCTCTGTGATGTGAATGTGTGCGTGAAGTGAACATATGCGTGATGTGAATGTGCGTGTGATGTGAACTTGTCTGTAATGTGAATGTGTGTGATGTGTGTGAAGCTTTACAACACCCCTGGAGGTCTGGCTGGAAGGTGGATTAACGAGTGCAAATTCAGAGACGGCGAACAGTGGAGGTAAAACCAGGGGGTGGGCAGCTTATTACAGGTTTACCAAAGGTAGAGCCCTGCAGTGTGATGCCATGACACAGAGATGGACTGAAGGACAGATTAATGGGGGGGGGGCACTTTGTGTGCGGGGCGGAGGGGGGGAGTAGTCATCATACGAGACAGATCAATTTGTCAGTCTGTTGTGAAAGGTTTTTATGTAATTACTGCTCTTATCATGACATTAATTAATCTGTGTAAGACTGCAGCTATGTGACTGGAAACACCCTCACCCTGACGCCGTTTTAACAGTGTCAAACAGTCACGCTGCTGCCCTTTTTAACACAGTTACCCCGATGCTGTTTTAACACAGTGATCCTAACACTGTTTTATCACAGTCACCCAGATGCCTTTTTAGCACAATCACCCTGACGCTATTTCCTCACAGTCACCCTGACGCCATTTTATCACCGTCACCTTGATTCCATTTAAACATAGTCACCACGATGCCATTTTAACACGGTCATCCTGATGCTGTTCTGACACAGTCACGCTGGCTCCATTCAAACACAGCCACCCTGACGCCATTTTATCACAGTCACCTTGATACCATTTAAACATAGTCACCACAATGCCATTTTAACACGGTCATCCTGATGCTGTACTGACACAGCCACGCTGACTCCATTCAAACACAGTCACCAAGACACCATTTTAACACATTCAGCCTGAGTCCATTTATACATAGTCACCCTGATGCTGTTCTGACAGTCACCCTCGTGCCATTTTAATCCTTCCTACATAAACGCCGTGTTTTTACAGTCATCATAATGCTTTTTTAACACAGTTTCCCTGACACCATTTTTTACACAATCACCCTGATGCCCTGACACCATTTTGACACAATCATTCTGCTGCTGTTTTAACACAGTTACTGTACCTCGATGCTGTTTTAACACAATCACCCTGGTGTGTTTTGACACAGTTACCGTGACGACATTTTGACACAATCACCCTGATGCCGTTTTGACAGTTACCCTGACGCCGTTTTGTCACAATCACCCTAATGCTGTTTTAACACAGTTACTCTGATGCCATTTTGATACAATCACCCTGGTGTGTTTTGACACAGTTACCCTGACATCGTTTTGACACAATCACCCTGGTGCTGTTTTAGCACAGTCATGCTGATGACATTTAAACAGTCACCCTGATGCTATTCAGACATACCCTGATACACACATTAGTTTGTATAAAAGACTTTCACTTATCATTGTGCACTTTTTACAAAACATTCATGCTCATCAAAATAAAAAAATCACCAAATAATGAATAATTTCATAGAGATCCCACTCAAACCAAATTGTGTTATCAGATATCTGAAATTTATGTAGGAAGGATTAAATTATGTATGAAGAATATTATTGTTTTACTTTGTTCATTATCCTAAACTCTCATTCATTCATCACACTGTAACATGAAGGCTTCGCTTTCTGGGGTGCCCGCCTCCCCTCTCCATGCCCCGATGCCTTCTGCGATGCAGGGTGCAGCTGGTGTGTGCGCATTCAATTCACACCCCCACCAGGGGTCACTCTGAGTCACGGCGCCTGGACTCAAGGACGGAGAGAATGGCTCCAATTAAGCTGCCTGGCGTGGCAGAACTCCCGGAGACCTCCAACGGAGGATGGACCTCGGTTTTGACCGGCTGACTGAGCTGCCAGACATGGTCTGTGCCACAGCAGGGCTTGCCTGCTGATGCCCTCGCTGGTGTCCCCTAACTCTACCATTTACAGTTTTTCACCAAACAGACGTGTCTCAGTACCTGGCAGATAAACACCAGCACAGACCTGGCAGTTACACACCAGCACAGACCTGGCAGATACACACCAGCACAGACCTGGCAGATAAACACCAGCACAGATCTGACAGATAAACACCAGGACAGACCTAGCAGTTACACACCAGCACAGACCTGGCAGTTACACACCAGCACAGACCTGGTATATACACACCAGCACAGACCTGGCAGTTACACACCAGCACAGACCTGGCAGTTACACACCAGCACAGACCTGGCAGATAAACATCAGCACAGACCTGGCAGTTACACACCAGCACAGACCTGCAGATACACACCAGACATGACTGACATACAACAATGCAGCCATGAGAGAAGTACATGCATCAACACATCAGTGCAGACATGTCTGAGCCACACACGTCAAAACAGATTTCACTCATGCGCACTAACACTGACCTAACAGAAACACATCAAGGCAGAAACACACCAATATGAAAGGTACAAGAAATATAAACAGATAACCAGTGTAGAAGGGATGGAAATTCACAGAAGGATACATATGATGGAGAAACATAGTGCAGATGTGATGGAGACTCACAGCGAGACAGATATGTGGAGAAACATGGTGTATATTTGATGGAGACACACTCACCAGAAGGTAGATATGATGGAGATTCACTCACAGGAGGGTAGATGTGATGGACACTCACTCACAGGAGGGTAGATGTAATGGACACTCACAGGAGGGTATATGTGATGGACACTCACTCACAGGAGGGTAAATGTAATGGAGACTCACAAGAGGGTAAATGTGATGAAGGCTCACAGGAATGTCGATAAGATGGAGACTCACTCACGGGAGGGTAAATGTGATGAAGATTCACTCACAGCAGGGTAGATGTGATGGAGATCCACAATTGAGTAGATGTGATGAAGAAACATAGTATAGATGTGATCAAGACTCACAGGAGGGTAGGTGTTATGGAGACTCGCAGGAGGGGAGATGTAATGGATAAACTTGGGGTAGATGTGGTAGAGTCTCACAGTGGGGTAGAAATGATGGAGAAACAGTGCATAGATGTGATGGAAACACCCAGCAGGGTGGATGTGACAGTCAAGCATCTGCAGCATGTAAAGACAGCGCAGTGAAACCATAGCGACAGTGAAGCGACATCAAAGCGCTGCTCTCCCTGTATGTTAATGACTCATTGGGCCGAGATAATAACTCGTACAAACTGACATAATTAAGCCATTCATGTGATACAAGTCATGCTCGCAGCGCGCCGGCTTGTACACACAGGAGAAGGCGAGATACGGAAATCAGAGTCCCGCCTCCTCCTTCCCCACTCAGCGCCGGAAGGAGGCCCAGCTTTCAGACGCAAGCAGAGCGACGGATTTGCGGCTGCTTATTTTCAGAAAGCTGAGCTATTTTTTTTTTTTGCCAACGGTGGCACTAGTGCCAGGCGGGCCTTGGGCCCAAAGCCCGGCTCACAGTGAGCTGATCACTTAGCGTCTGCTGTACCATGGCTAAATTAAAAAACCAAGCCCTGAATATCTTTAAAATAAGCGAACGAGTCGGAAGCCGGGATTCCGTATGCACAGAATTTAAGTTGGGGATCACTGACATTAAGTATAAATGACACAAAACACGTGTGCAGCTGAAAGTGCAGCCGTGCCTCCGGTCCCCACTGGAGTCGACTTTACAGATTATTCACGGTTTGTAATAATTTTATGTGGTGCATGGGGGATAAAGGCAATGAATGACTACAAGGAATTTCTCATTCGAACCGGAGCGAGACACATGAAGGGGGAGACAGAGCCAGAGAGAGAGAGGATGGGGACAGGGGTGCAGGGGGGGACGGGAGTCTGATAAGGTGGCCTCCCGTGTCCTTAGCTACAATGCAGCAATCACGCTTTCAGAAGCAGAACAAGGGCGAGGGGCATGGAGCGTACCAAGATGGAGTGTAGGGTGGGGGGGCTTATCTCCGGTCCCTTTCTTTGCTCTTCTTTACAGGGGGAAGCTGTTGAGTTGGAGGGTCATTAAAATCAGCCTTTCCTGGCTGGAGAGGGCCGTCCTGAATGAGCAGGCCATTAAAACCCACAGCAGTTCGCTCTTAAGCGTGCATCGAGAAGCTGGCGCCGTGGTGAGGGCCTAATTCACAGCCTGCACGTGGCATGTCAGCACCGGTTAATGTGATACTTAAACTCCACGGCCCATCGCACCCCACGGCACGTTAAGGCGGCACTGATTGGCAAAGTGATTTTGGGAGCGCTTGGAGGGGGCGTACGCAGTCCGTGTCACACGCAGGGGAGCAGGTGCCAGCTATTCGGGGTCAAAGGGCCCCCCCGAGGGATGGATGGATACAGGGCGCCCAGCGTAACGCAGGGTCGGGGTTCGAAGACAGATCCAGAATGATAGATCTGGGACCTTAATCCCATAAATGCACATGCACAGGGACAAATCCCCCCTATAACTGAAACTGTCTATCAGTAAACTTTATAGTCTTGTCATACATAACAAAACAATTCACTTTCCCTGGGCAGTACTTAAGACATACCACTGCCCACAGTAACCCTGCCCCACAGAAATAGACGTCACTAGAGATCAGGAGTTCAATTCTGTTGACCTCCCCCAATACCTGCGTCATACAATTTATTTGCCTGAACTACCTTTGTCTTTTTATTTATTTAGGATTTTTTTTACATATACAGGTGTAACACTTCAGAAGGCTACTTTATGTCAGGAGCAAATATAAACAGAATTGCAATTCAGGGAAATGGGGAGTTTAGAACAGAATATGACGAGTTTTGACAGTCAGGAGATCGAGAGACAAAGAGAAGAATAGAAAAAGTAAGGGAGAGAGAGAAAGAGAGAGAGATGTCTGAAAGCCATATCTCCAACAGCGATTTTACTGTCCATTGAAGCAGAAATGGCTGAACCTTACATGAAATATTAATATAGGAAAGGAAGGAGGAGGTGAAAATAATGGAGCAGAAAGATAATCATTTCGACTCTTACTATTTTGTTAATTGATTTTTTTTGATTATCTTAATTACAATTATAGCATTCATAATTATGAGTGTATCTTCATTGTCTTTGCTATTACTGCCATTGCGGGAAGGGAAACAATTACATTGGCTAAAACAGGCTGTGAAATCAACAGCCCTTTTGCCAGAGCATCTGAAATGCAGGACCGTCAAAAGACCTCTTAGCATCACGACGCCCCGAGTGGGAAAGGGCAGGGAGTTAGCGCTGTTCGTTAGATACCTCATTAGGAAATGTGATTTTTAGAAATTGGTCGGGGGAATCGAGAGGGGAATACATTTTTGTGCTTCACATGGCAGCAAAGCCAGAGAGAATGTAAATTATACTGCCCATTTATTTAGCATCCTTCTCTACTGGAGATGCCGAGAGTAAGGTGTCACACAGATGACTGGGCACAGAGGCACAGCCGCACAAAAGCAGCCGTGATTTCTGAGAGACTGGAGGCAGCTCACACCTCTGGCCACCCACTTGGTCAGAGTCCGAGTGCGTCCGTCCCCAGCAAACCACTCTGAGCCCATGTTTGTCAATGAGGCACGGGGACACAATCTCATTTTCTTCCTGTGTTTCACCATGTGGCAGGGGGAAAAAAATCTAAAATCCCATTTGATTGTGTGAAAAGGTACCGGCCCACCTGAGTGACTGTTCTCACCAAGTCAGGTGTAAAATGGTAGAATATCACTCAGAGCCTGCCTTAGCGGACTCACAGATGTGAATGCTGGAGTTCTCACCGCTGGGATCCAGTGAATACAGCATGATGCAGAGCATGAGAGACAGACAAACATGTCTGAGCCAATGGAGAATGAGGGGATGGGTGGAATTCCACTGACCACTCCCACTAGCACCAAGTGCCAGAATATAGCATCATTCCCTTGTTTCTGCTCAGCAGAGCATGGCAAAGCGAAAGTGGCTTCCTAGGGAACACACACAAAAACCCCGCCGGCACCGTAACGGACCCGCCCCCCTCCACAAAACCACCTCTCCACTGTGCCTAGTCAGTGTCTTGCCAATGGACAAAACAAAAGTCACATCGCTGTCATGTCCACATCTCGCATCAGCATTGTGCACAGAGCCAGCTCAATGAATTTTCAGGATGTCACAGGCTCACAGGGATGGCCTTATAAGCATACCAGAATGGTGATGCTGTTACTTAGTCCAACACACAATCCCATAGCTGATGTTGATCATAGTCCTGCTGACTAAACTGCATGTGTAATAAATGGATAATCACTTCACTAAGAAATCACAGAAATGGGAGACATTTAAGAAATTATCTGGCACCAGGAGAACAGCTATAATTTGATTAATGTGGGGGTAGGCCTGTGGCCTATTTAGGAACAAGGAGTGTGAGCAGTTTGGGGTGGTGTCTATTTAAGAGGAATATGTACAGTATGGGTGGGGTCTATTTAAGAGGAATATGTACAGTATGCGTGGGGTATATTTAAGAGGAATATGAACAGTATGGGTGGGGTCTATTTAGGGATTAGGAACACAAGCAATAGAGTTGGGGTTTATTAGGGATGAGGAACATGAGCAGTTGGGGTGGGGTCTATTTAGGGAAGAGGAACATGAGCAGTAGGGGTCAGGTCTATTTTGGGAAGAGGAATGTGAACAGTAGGGGCGGAGTCTATTTAGGGAAGAGGAATGTGAGCAGTAGGGGTGGGGTCTATTTAGGGAAGAGGAACGTAAGCAGTAGGGGCAGAGTCTATTTAGGGAAGAGGAACGTGAGCAGTAGGGGTCAGGTCTATTTTGGGAAGAGGAATGTGAACAGTAGGGGTGGGGTCTATTTTGGGAAGAGGAACATAAGCAGTAGGAACAGGGTCCATTTAGGAAAGAGGAACATGAGCAGTAGGGGTTGGATCTATTTAGGGAAGAGGAATGTGAACAGTAGGGGTGGGGTCTATTCAGGGAAGAGGAACATGAGCAGTAGGGGTGGGGTCTATTCAGGGA
>JAODJX010000083.1:1501121-1512760 GCA_026776945.1 Isichthys henryi
CTGTCATCAAGCAAAACTCTAAACCTGTAATCAAACAGCTGAGGAACGCCAAATCCAGCCCCTTTCACTCCTGATGTGGAACTTTTACAGTTCCTCTGACTCCCAGGGGGAACGGTAGTGGTGGGGGGGAGGCTGATTTTGTTTGTGTTTTAGGCTCGGCAAACGATGTGTGTAATGGATCGGAATGGGGATGAATGAAGCCGAGATGCCAGCGAGTGCAGCGTTTTGGGCCAAAGGAGAGGAACAGGCAGGTGGGACCTGATTGTAAGGTAAACACTTCAGGAGGAGAAAGGAGTTTAATCGGAAGCAGCAGAGGCAACGATGAATGAGATAAATTAAGAGTCATTAGCAGTTTGTGTGCAGTAGGCAATAAGGCAGCTGTGTGTGTGTGTGTGTGTGCGTGAGAGACAGTTAGAGGTGTCAGTGGTGTTAATGGAGGTGTGTGAATCAGGGAGGGGTGAGCGAGGTGGACACTGACTCTGCGTGAAGCGGGGTGGGTTGTCGTTGACGTCGCTCAACCGCACGGTGACCGTAGTGGTGCCGGACAGACCCCCGAGGTGACCGCCCATGTCCTTGGCCTGCAGAACCACCAGGTACTGATCCTGCCTCTCCCGGTCCAAATCCGGCACTGCTGTACGGAGGATACCTGGGCAGGAGGATGTTACAGTACAAATAAACAGGAGAGGTGATACTGTGTGTCCACGCCTGTCCCAGGCAGCACAGGGCACATGGGACAGGCTGGGAGGGATGCCAGCCCATAGCAGGGTGGACACACACACACACATACATGCACATGTAGGGTATACCTATCCTTATGGGGCCCGCACATTCACTTCTATGGGAAAAATGCTAACGCTAACTATGACAACCTTAACCCCTACCCTGCTCTAACCATAAGTAACCAAGAAAAATACAAGAATTTTTGCATTTTTAGTTTTTTCATAGGCTTGAGAGAGAGAGAAGAAACTGATCCCCATAAGGGAAAAAAATGGATGCAGTATTTATCACGTTATGGGGACATTGTATCCCCATAAGGATAGGTATACCCGCTCAGACACACACATACACAACATCACAACGACTGGTGCAAAACAGAATACAATCGCATATCCTTCTAAACCTACAAAATGTACCGACAGACATGAAATGCAAGTTCAAAAATATGGTGAGAATATTTCATCCAGAGAATATAAATGCCTAATTAATAATGGATTAAATCAATTCTTCTTGTCTTTTATAAATACATCCAACTTTCCAGCAGAGAGGGTATTGTTCTTTATTTATTAATAGTTTTCTTCCTATCGTTCATCTTCCGTAAGCGCTGACCCGGCGCAGGAGGACCGTGGGCCTGGAGGCTGTTCCAGGAAACAAAGGCAGCCTGGACAGGGATCCCAGATACCGTAGGACACGGGCGATTCAGAGCCATTCCTGGAGCAAACCCACCGCACAGGCAGAGCTGGGAACGGGGGTCAAACTGCTGGGGGTGTGAAGCTGGAGTGCCAGCCGCTAATCCCCCCAAAGCATCAGAACCACAGTTTTTGTCCTCATACATCTTTCTTCGGAGTGAACCTGCCCCAGATCTTCCATCCCTGCCAACAGACCTGGAGGTTCACTTGTGTAGGTGAGCTTAGAGAGGGAAGGGTAAAGCAGCCAGCACAAACCAGCTGCCCCCCCCCAGAGGACTCGAGCTCCTCACCCCGCATCCAGCGGGGGGCGACGTCACACAGGCAGAATGTTACTTTGTCTCAAAATGTGACATCTTCTGTATATATAGAAACAACAGAAGAGCCTATTTTTTTATTCGATGATTATCTAAATTCACCCAACTCCAAAACATTTTGACACAAGAAAATCTTGCATGGCATTGGTCAGTACATCACAAGAGACAAGGACTATCAATAAATGGATTTCATATTCTACATCATAATACGTAATTATATAAAAATTCTGCAGTGGACTATCCCCTGCCTTGTGCCCTCTGCTTCCTGGGATTGATTTGAGGCTTGCTGTGTCTCTACACTGCAAAAGCGATATAGAAAATGGATGGATAGATTATACAGAATTATTAGGCTCTGTCAATAAATACTGGGCACTGTGAATCGAATTACACTGAGCAACTTTATTAAGTCCTTAATAAATATTTCCTCATACATTGATGGATATTATTACCTTTAAAGGTAAATGTAAAAATACACCCCCCCCCCCCCTTAGATGCAGTATATCCTCTTTATTTTGCGCAATATTTTTTAGGCGCTGAAGTGCTTTGGCAGGGTAAATGGTTTGCCATGCCAATAAAGGCGGTTGAAAAGAAAATTGAATTAAACTAGTCAACTGGGAAAGAGAGAGAGAGAGAGAGGGGGGCTGGAGGAGGGTAGCCTATAACCCTATGCACACACAGCTACTTAAAGCCCTTGACTTTGTGCAGGTGACCTATCACCCTGGGGAGCCACCTCCCCCACCACCACCAAAAAACCCACCCCTTGCCAAAGGACAACGCAGTCAGTTCCCAGCTAGAAAATTAAACAGCCAACCCAGTACCCAGAGTTGCTCAGTACAGGGGTTTAACCTGGCAATTAATTAACTTGCAAAGAAAGCAACCAGAACAGCTTATTAATATTAATACTCCACAGTAATATTAGAATGTAGCTGACTAATTACATTATATGGATATGAAGTATGGGGGTCACAGTCTGAGACTTCTCTTAATGGGAAAAAATACATTAGGAATCTCACATGCAGGACACTTTGCCGAACACAAGAAGTGTCCCGCACACACCTGGTGGAATCCGGCTGAGATGCACTATTACCTAAAATATATATTGTTTTATTTCGCAGCTTTTATCCAAAGCGATGCACATTTCCGGGAAAGCAGGGTCAGCCGGTCCCTGGAGAAATTAGGGTTTAAGGGCCCTCGCTGAGGGCCCTAATGATGAAGTTTACTTAGCCAACCCTGGGATTTGAACCGACGACCTTCTGATCACAGCCATGCTGCCCCCCTGCAGAGAATTAGCTCTGAGATGATTTTAGATCTTTATGTATTTAGCAGACGCCTTCATCCAAAATATACAGAAATAAACACACAGAGATAAACTAGGATTTATCCACAGAGCACGGATACCAGCTGGAGGAGCTGAACATGGCCACGCCCGCAGAAAGTGCCCATGTGACCCTACACCACACAGCCAGAAGGGGGTGCCGAGCCTAACAGTTAATTCATCGTCAGCGACACGTCCACATCGTGTTCGCGCAGACGTTCAGCATCCTGGGAAATATAACGGACGCGCGGTTTCCATGCTACGATGGTGTGCATCTCCAGGGAGGTGGCAGGGACACGGGTATCCGTGTCGGACCTGCGCGGAAACTCAGACGTGATCGAATTACAGGAGCGAGTCATGAAATGCGGAGCGACAGAGAGGCAGGGATGAAAAACAGAGAGGCGGAAACTGCAATTAAAAAGCCGTCATGCCGGGGAGAGGTGGGAACTCTGGGAGGGAAATGAAACTTGCAGAGAGACGAATTTAAAACTGACCGGTTTGGGGGTCCACAGAAAAATACTGCTGTCCCTGGATCAGTGTGTACACCAGCTTGGCGCTGTTTCCATAGGTGGGGTCGTCCGCGTCCGTCGCGGTAACCTGGATTATGGATGTACCTGGTGGAGACAGGGAGAGAGAGAGAGAAGGTTAATAGGGGTTTGAATTCTGCAGTAAATTAACACTAAATGGGAGTGCATTAACCCCGGTGTGCAGGAGGCTGGGTTTACAGAGTTTATGATCGACACGAAAGTGCTCTACGGGCCCAAGAGAGTGCAGACGGGCTAAGCGGTTCGCGCAGCTGAAAGGAAATCGCCGGCGAGGTTAACAGAGAAGTGTGTGCCCCGCTGCCAGGCCAGTTACATGTTCAAAGCGCGAGATCCAAACCGCTGCAATAACCCGTGGCAACTTCTCTGCTCAAAAATACACGTGGTGCCGAGGGCTTCCCTGTGGTCCTGCTATTTCGCTCCTATCCACATCATCTCTCTCACTACAATGTAAAAATAATTTGTCCTTTTCTGTCTCGCTCACTGCCTGCCTGTGTATTTCATTATCCCCCATATTCTCTCTCTCATTCTTTCGCTATTTGTCATGGGCTCCCTCCCACTGTGCTCTCCTTCGCTAATAACTCCCCTCTGTCCTAAAACGCTTCTCTAAGGCACTATCGGCGCCCCGAACAAATCAAAGACTATCAGCTTTATTTAAAAATTAACACAGATAAAAAAGAGATATGGAGTCAGAAAAAAGAACTACGTTTCCCATGGGCCACTGCCTGACAAGCTCTCGGGGAAGAGGGGAATTGTGGGAGCAGCTGTTGCTGTTTTTGACATCAAAGCGTTGACAGTGTCACAGAGCAAGGGAGCAGGGGGAACGAGGCTGGGTAAGGAAGACTGCTGCCCACAGCTGACCCTAAGCACTGATCCATGAAAGAGAAAGAAAGAAGAGAGAGAAAGAAAGAAGAGAGATGGAACATAACTCGGGCAGAAATTGCAGGGGAAATAGACAAAGTAGACTCAAACGTAAAATCTGAAAAATTTAAATACGCCGACGACAGCATTAAATACATACACATATTTAATGCAGCACATGTATTTTTCTTGCTTTGATAATTTTATGAATATATACGAGCTTCTCTGGAAGCTCTGAAAAAGAAATGTTTGCAAGAACTGAGACCACATGAGGCTTAGGCTCATTAATGTTCTTCCCATGCAGTACCTATGTTGGCCATCTCGGGTACGGTGGCGCTGTAGGGGCCGTCCTGAAAGACGGGCGGGTTGTCGTTGATGTCCTGCACCCGGATGATGAACTGGGAGGAGGGCTCTAGGGCGCGGTCCGTCTGGCGGTCGGTTGCCGTGGCGATGAGCCGGTACTCATCCTTCTCCTCCCTGTCCAGTGGCTTGGTGACGTGGATGTTCCCGGTCTTCTCGTCGATCACGAACACGGAGCCCGCGCCCTCCCCCCGCAGTATGTATTTGGTACGGCCGTCACCCCTATCCATGTCTGTGTGCAGCTGGCCAAAACAAAACAGTAAAAAGCTTGAGATTGGGAAATGCATTTAAGTTTTAATCAGAAAGACTGAAAAAACTGAATGCATATTACAATCAGGACACAGATCCACCCCCCCAAAAAAAAAAATTCAAAATAAACAAGTTCAGCCCACGCTGGCCCAGCATCCACTGGAGGTCACACCCAGCTGAACTTTATGTCAGAATTCAGCTCTGAACTTACAACAACTTTATTTTGACCTGTGGAGTTTCACATGGTAAATAAAATCACAAAGACAGGCTGACATTTGTGACATCAAACAAAGGTTGCCTGTTCTTATCAGGCGACGTTAAGCCAAGAGATTGCCTGACATTAAGCTAACACGTATCTGACGTAGGCCTACCCTCACTTTGGGCTGGGGCGCGCCACAAAATTTCACTTTAATCCCGAGGGCATTTTCTCCCAGAAGGCACCGTTAAAAAAAACAAGCCTTCCTTAGGTGCAAACAAAATAAATCGTAGACTGCCCTCGTACAATCTGGCAACCCTCCAACCTGCCAATCCATCCGTAAGGCAAGAAATATTTTTCACAATACTGGTGAGACAGTAGACAGCGTGGCTGCACGTCTCACAACAGCCGGGGTAGGGGGGGAGGGGGGGGTGGATCAGGTGTGGTGGTTGATGGGGCGGCGGGGGAGGGGGTCTCATCTCTGCACTGCATCACCGGGCAAAGAGGAATCAATTTCGGTGCATTATCGGGTCTGGAACTTTCATCCGATGTGCTCTCAAGCAGGGCGCCCGACGGGGAGAGATTTTTCCACTGCTGTCCCAGCGCTGTGCTGGGCCCCCTCCAGAACAGACGTGGAATATTAACACTCCTTTTTGTTACAGCTCAGGTCAGGGAGGTGGGGAGGGGGTGATTGGGTGGGGGAGCTTGCAGGAAACATGACAGGAGGTGACACACGGTAAAAACAAGGCGGGTACTACCCGGAACCGTCACATACACAGCAGATTTGCTACTGCACGTAACAGGCCTTCTACACACGAAACACAAAGCTTATTTCATTTAAGCAGCTTAGGCGTAATTACAAAAAAAACGGTCCCTAATATTCAGAGAACATCACCTTGAATTTCAACAAACAGATTCAATGTAACACCAGACTTATCCAGTACACTATATATCTATGACCTAGATCCATATACCCATTAAGCCCAGAAGGGTACAACAAATCTACTAATTCTAGCTCTATAACAGTCTGAAGCTTAACAATCTATGTGCCTGAATAAACAGGCAAAAAAAGTGCCTGACAGACTCCCCTCATGATTAAAATCTGCTGGGTGGTTCAATGGGTCTTAAACTGGATTTAGCACAGTGTGACATTTCAAATTCACAGCCAAAGACTACGTTTGATGGATGGAAGCAAAACACTTGGAAGAATTTTTACACATATTTTTGTTTTATAATTTAAAATTGGTCACAACCCAAGCAGACCCTTTTCTCCCGTGATTGGACGCATGCGCCAAGGCATCGTGATCCGCAGTCTTGGAGACGATTCAGAGGAAGCCATAGATCTAGAGGCAAACATAGAAACTCAGGTGTCTTGACCTCTTTTTCAGCGCTTGACGCCCCCAAACCCCCCATCCTACTGCCATCATTGCCAGATGCTGTGCTAATGCAATGCCCAGGAGGAAACACTGTCATGGTTACGGAGCAGGTTCTTTGTCAGCGCGAGGCCAACTTTGGTGCTGTCCTTCATCCCATGTGCAGGATGGGATGTCCAGAGTTGCCAGGGGTGATGACCTGTACGATGTGTCTGAGGGGCTGTCGGCCTTTGATGGGATCGGCTGGCAAAGGCCACGGTGCTCGAACGACCGGCTTAACAACGATGGGCCGTAATGATGCCTTCTAATGATGCCAGCCGCCTCGTTACCGCAGTAACGATCTGAGGAGAGGATGCGAAGAAGGACCAGCTTTGTGGCTGAGAGGTGGGCTGGGGGCGGGGGGGGGACTCTGCAATGCTTCTTGATTTTCTCCTGCTTGTGACTATCGGAACGTTCTTCATCTCGATGTTATACAAGCAGGGCGCTACACATGCAGCACTCGCTCCAGGAACAAAGGCCCAGCAAGTTCTAATGAGACCCCGCATATGCGTTGGCTCTAAGCTTTCATCACACCCCCATGCAAAACCTATATAGGTTCAGCGGAAGAACACTAAACGTACTGAAGAAAGTGTACCACATGCTATGTAGTACACAGGAAGTATCAGCTAAGAGGCCTCTTCATAAATCATCTTCCATAATCTGTGATCCATTGTAGCACTGGGGGCCTAGAACCTATCTCAGGATATACATGGCATATAGCAAGAGACACCCTGAATTGGATGCTAGTCTATCGCAGGGTGTACAATCAGGAATACCATGTGAACTCCACAGATAAAGACGGAAGTGGGATTTAAACCCACAACCACCTGCCATATGAAAACTCGACACAGAAAAATAAGGGTGGGATTCAAACCACTGACCATCCATTACATGGAAACCTCACATAAAAGGGGATGGGATTCAAACCCACAACCACTTGTTACCTGGAAATGACACACAGAAAGGTGAAGGTGCGATTCAAATTCACAACCACTTGTCACATGCAAACTCCACACAGAAAGATGGAGGTGGATTTCAAGCCAACAACTATCTATTACATGCATTAATCATGGAAGATAAGTTGCATAAATGTATGCAGTCTACAATGTATTCTGCTGTGGAGAGGTGGGCTTCAGCCGTAAAGCATGGGTTATTATTCACTTAACCCCAAATTACCTGTTTTTAATAAAATTACAAGCTGTTAATTTGCAGTAATTAAACCGTGCATTAGCAGTGCCCGAGATTAGTGAATGTGACACGCTCCTCTTAATGTTGCACAGGGTAACACATAAGATGAGGGCTTGCCTTAAACGGCACCATGTGCACTGAAGTTCCCTCGATTGTGTCGAATCTGCAGCATTTAGGGGATCCCAGATTTATCAGATGTTAAGGTGAGTGTGTCAGCGGAGTCAAGAACAGCGGATATTAGAGGTAAATGCAGAAACACTGCAGTACTTCACCATGGACACGGATACCACATTTCACTTCAGAACATAGCGTAGTAGACCGTTAACTACATACGTCATCAATAAGCGTTCATCCAGTACAGTCTGGAGCCTGTTAGATGAAGCACAGGCAGGAGACCAGAGCCACCCGAAAACTGGTGGCAATCCATCACGGGGCACACAAACACAACCTTCAAACTGCAGGCAATTTAGAGATGTCAACTCTCTGAGACCCCCACAAAGCTGGAGAACCGGAAGAGGAACACCACAATGCCACTGATCCACCGCCCCACACTATGAAGCACAATTGCTGTCATCTGTAGGACAATCTGCTAGACCCTTTTTGGGGGCCCTTCAGAACCCCCTATTTTTTTCATCCCCCCTGAAAAATAAATTCTAGGGCCATTTAGCAATGTGTCCCATGTCTCTGTGTACATTCAGGGTTGCCACTCACGCATCTGTTACCCACTATATTATTCCATTATAAACCTAAAATTAGCTGCAACAAAAGTGTTTGGGTAGTTTGAATCTGCTGACTATTTACAAGGTGATAAACCTATTACATACATGTAAATGTACGTGCATTTGTGTGCAGACTTAATTGAAAATCTCACTCCAACCCTGCAGATTTCGTACCCCCCCCCCCCTTTGGGGAAACTTGGTTCTTGTGTCTTAGTCAAATCCTGGAATCTCCCCTGGTCCATGTTATACTGCTTATTTTAATGTTTTTATATGATAAGGGCCGCCCGGCCTTCACCAGCCTGTTTTCTTGACATTTGACTATAGATCCACTGACCCTGTGTGTTTTTTTAAGTAGCATCTGTGCCGCTTGGGTTGGGAACGTTATATATCGAACCTGAGATTCTTGCTGTGCTCGGTCTGCGATTCAGCCTCTAAATCACCTGAATACCACACACTCATACACTCAATTACACATTTTGGGCGACACCATAAATCACAAAGCGGGGGGAAAAACATACATTTGGCGTCGGCCTCAGAATCTCTTCCATGATTCGCATTTCATATACTCGGTGAGACCATCGATCATAAATCAAGGGGGGGGGGTGGCGTTTTTCGCCAGCGCTGTAGCCTAAATGAAGGACGGAGCCAGCAGCTCTTCGGACATGTCGTCTGAGTGCTTCACCGCCGCTCCTGAGTGGTTGATTCACCGTGGGGGCGGGGCAGCTCCATGCGGGGTCTATTTGGGCTCTCCTGTTTAACTTCTCCCCCTCCCAAAGGCCGCTGTTGGTCTGGGCCCCCAGGTTCTGACCTCAAGACCCCAGTCAGATTTCCACAGCAGCAGAGCCCAAGGCTGCATGGTCCTTCCTTACCCCCCACACCTTCTTGGTAATGACACTACTGCCCCCAGCCCCATGATAATTTTGGCTAAGGCTATAAAATTTGGTCCACCACCAACACTGCTGCCTCCCCTGACACGAACAACAAAAGACTGGAAGACCAACACCTTGCGGGCTTTGGAGACTGGTGTGACGAACGTCTGCCATCAAGTGGGGAGCCATGGGCCCTGACCAAGCTGAGTTCCGTGGGACAGCAGCCGGGGCATCACAGCAGGTTTGCGTAGGGGGGGCTATATGCATTTAGAGGAATCTCATTTGGGACACGGTGACAATGTGCTGGGAGGGTATTCATGTGGAGGATCACGGAGTGTGGATGATAGACTCATGGTGGGGGGGGGGGGGATAAGTCACCTGTCGAAAGTGGGGAGAGGGAGGGAGTTGGGGAAGTTAAGGGCAACGTTTGGAGCCTGGGGACACGTATGTAATGTGATTATAACTCCAGCAGCAGGAGAACCACTCCACACAGTCACCAGCCCTGAGGCTCCGTCAGAACCCTCACAGAAAAGCCAACACCACACTACCTGCACCAGGCCGCAGTTAACCCACTAGCCTGTGCCACAGACCCCCGCAGAATCATAGGGAAAACAAATTTAATTCCATAAAGCCGAAAGGGATCTAATACAAAACCCACAATCTGGACTGGGTTCTACTGCAACACGATGCATCTGAGCCATTATGAAGACCTGATCCAATTTGACTGGATCAGAGCTAATTACGACTGCAATGGAAACTCCCTGCAATACTAATCTCTGCAGTGCAGTCGATGTGTCTGCCTGTACCACAGTCGCTTGGTAACCGGAATCTGCCTGTATCAATGCCACAATCCGTTGGGTAACCAGCATCTGCCTGTATCTGTTTTACAATCTGCTAGGTAACCAGCATCTGCCTGTATTTGTATAGCAGTCTGCTCAGTAACCAACATCTGCCTGTATCTGTACCACAGTCTGCTAGGTAACCAGCATCTGCCTGTATCTGTACCAAAATCTGCTCAGTAACCAACATCTGCCTGTGTCTGTAACCACAATCTGCTAAGTAATCAGTATCTGACTGTATCTATACCACAATCTGCTAAGTAACCAACATCTGCCTGTATGTGTACTACAGTCTGCTAGGTAACCAGCATCTGCCTGTATCTTTACCATAATCTGCTAAGTAACCAGCATCTCCCTTTATCTGTACCACAATCTGCTGGGTAACCAACATCTGCCTGTATCTGTACCACAATCTGCTAAGTAAGCAGCATCTGCCTGTATCTACAGTATACCACAATCTGCTAGGTAACCAGCATCTGCCTGTGTCTATATCACAATCTGGTAGGTAACCAGCATCTGCCTGTATCTGTACCACAATCTGCTGGATAACCAGCATCTGCCTGTATCTGTACCACAATCTGCTAAGTAAGCAGCATCTGCCTGTGTCTATATCACAATCTGCTAGGTAACCAGCATCTGCCTGTATCTGTACCACAATCTGCTGGGGAACCAGCATATGCCTGTATCTGTACCACAATCTGCTAAGTAAGCAGCATCTGCCTGTGTCTATATCACAATCTGCTAGGTAACCAGCATCTGCCTGTATCTGTACCACAATCTGCTAGGTAACCAGCATCAGCCTGTATCCATATCACAGTCTGCTAGGTAACCAGCATCTGCCTGTGTCTATATCACAATCTGCTAGGTAAACAGCATCTGCCTGTATCTGTGCCACAATCTGCTAAGTAACCAGCATCAGCCTGTATCTATATCACAATCTGCTAGGTAACCAACATCTGCCTGTATGTGTACTACAGTCTGCTAAGTAACCAGCATCTGCCTGTGTCTATGCCACAATCTGCTAGGTATCCAGCATCTGCCTGTATCTGTACCACAATCTGCTAGGTAACCAGCATCAGCCTGTATCTGTACCACAATCTGCTGGGTAACCAGCATCCGCCTGTATCTGTACCACAATCTGCTGGGTAACCAGCATCTGCCTGTATCTGTACCACAATCTGCTAAGTAACCAGCATCTGCCTGTGTCTATATCACAATCTGCTAGGTAACCAGCATCTGCCTGTATCTGTACCACAATCTGCTAAGTAACCAGCATCTGCCTGTATCTGTACCACAATCTGCTAGGTAACCAGCATCTGCCTGTATCTGTACCACAATCTGCTAAGTAACCAGCATCTGCCTGTATCTG
>JAODJX010000083.1:1541922-1554532 GCA_026776945.1 Isichthys henryi
CCCCCCCCCCCCCCCCCCCCCCCCCCCCCCCCCCCCCCCCCCCCCCCCCAATCACCTTGTTTTATCTCCTTTTACATAACCGAAAGGCTTAGGCAACAGTGAGAAACTCCTGATATGCTAATGCAGCCAGTCTGATCTGGAATTTGAATTTAAATTGAAGAGAGAGATGGCAGGAAAAAAGAGGGCAGGATACAGGGAAGGAAAGGGCAAAGCGTACTGGACAGAGCAACGGGGGCGGTGGGGGGGGGCGCGGAGAACCGGGAAAAACAAGAAGGCCAGAGGAGAGTGCCGGGTGTGTGAAAGAGAGACTCACGAGAAAGACGTTTTAATTAGAGCCAATTTGTCAGCCATACATAATGCATGTGAGCAGGCCTGGGGGGCCGAGGCTGACCGCGGACAGGCACCCCCCCCAAAGCCGCGCCAGCTGTCACACCTTCACTCCTTTGTTCATTTATTCATGTAGTCCTTCTTTCGGTCCTTCGTTCATTGACTCCCTGCCCCCCAGTGTCTGGCTCGAGGTACTGAAGACCTCACACGGTTTACCATTAGCTGGCCTGTTCCTCCACTGCCGCATCCCCCACTCGCGGTCACCCCCCGTCGCTTCCGAAGCTGATCACTCCTGCACGTCACACGGGCTTTTAGTGGCCGAGCCATAAACTCAGCTGTCAGGGGTGGGTAAAAACGGCGTAATGTGGCCCAGAGCCCTGTTCATCACCAGTCTGCATCTTTACATCGACGTGTGTGTGAGCATGCTGACGAACACAGGGCCGATCCGCAGCTCCGCTCCTCCCAGTCTCATACCACGGCATCAGTAAATCCTCTCACATTCAAGCTACTGTACCTGCAGTCTGAATGCTCCTCAAACTGGGAAATGGACCCAGATTAATGCACGGCCTGGTACATGTGCTGATCTAAGCTCTCACACTGAAGGGGCTCCTAGCTTGAGCGCTTCTCAATCTCTGAAAATGACCTTCATCAACATATTACCAGAGGCACCTTAATCGACCGTGGGTGGAGTCGACTAGGGGCCCCTGTCTGAGGCCCCTTTGTAGCAGAAACTGCTGGGATCAGGCCTAGGAAAGCCTGTGCATTATAGTGGCCCTTCATGTTACCTGGTGTGTGTGTGCGTATGTGTGGGTCAGACATACATTACTTTGTGGGAACCAAATAAATAATAAAAAAAAGTAATAAAAACTTTTATTTTGACGTCGTGGCCACGATTTCTTTTGTCTCCACAAATTAAAATTCAATTTTATAAAAAGCTGTGACTGCAATCAAAAAAACCTAAAAATGCTAAAAATCCTGTCACTAATCGCCACCTTATCGTGGTGGAGGGGTTTGCGTGCCCCTATGATCCTATGAGCTCTATATTGTTGGGGGCAAATCCACTGGTAGGGTCTCTCAAGGCAACCTGGTCCTAGATGAGATGCCAGACTAAGCGCCTGGTGGCTGGGCCTCCACCCATGGGGCTCAACCCCATAGTCCAAAGGGGTAACATGGGATTCCTCCCCCTGTGGGCCCCATCACCTGCAAGGGGAGCCGTGGGGGTCAGGTGCAGTGTAGATTGGGCCCTCAAAGGATTGATTGTCGGTTACCAAAACTGGTTCTCAGCACATCGATCTATTCCACTCTGGAGTTGCGCATGGTGAGAGGCACTGGGCAGGTGTGGGCCTACTTATAGCCCCCCTGGTTTAGTGCCAGTGTATTGGAATTTACCCTTGTCGCCTCCCTTCGACTTCAAATTGTCTGTGCGTACATGCCAAACACCAGTTCAATGTGTCTGACCTTCTTGGAGACCTTGGTGGGGGTGCTGGAAGTAATCTCTTTTGGGGACTCCATTTTTATGCTGGGGGAATTTAACACTCAGTGGGTAATGACAGTGAAACCTGGAAGGGTGTAACTGGGAAGAATGGCCTGCCCAAAAGGAATGCAATGTTGATCAGTTATTGGACTTCTGTGCTAGCCACAGTCTGTCCATAACAAACACCATGTCTGAGGGTGTTCATAAGGGCACTTGCTACCAGAGCACCCTAGGCCACAGTTCGATGATCGATTTTGTAAATGTGCCATCAGATCAGCATCCATATGTTTTGGACACTCGGGTGAAGAGAAGAGTTGAGGTGTCAAATGATCGCCACCTGGTGGTGAGATACCGAAAAGACGTGGCATACCCAAACGTATAGTGCAGGTATGCTGGGAGGGTCTGGCAGAGGTCCTTGTCTGGGAGATCTTCAACTCACACCTGTGGCAGAACTTCTTTTCGCTCCTGAGGGAGTCAGGGGACATGGAGCCTGAATGGGCCATGTTCCAGGGCTACATCGCTGAGGCAGCAGTGCAGAGCTGTGAATGTAAGGTAGTTGGTGCCTGTCATGGCGGCAATTCCCAGACCCGGCGGAGGACACCAGTGGTAAACGGAGCTGTCAGGCTGAAGAAGGAGTCCTTACGAGCAGTTGACAAGTACCAGCAGGCTAAGCAAAAAGCCGCTTTAGCGGTTGCTGAACCAAAATCTTGGATGCGGGAAGTATTTGGTGAGGCCATGGAGAAAGACTTTTGGATGGCCTTGAAAAAATTCTGCCAAATCGTCTGGCAACTTTGGGGGGGGTGGGGGGGGGGAGCAGGGCTTTACCCATACTGTTTACAATAGGAATGGAGAACTGGGACACATCAACTTGGGATATAGTCAGGCGACAGAAGAAATATTTTGAGGATCTTCTGAATTCCACTGATGCGCCTTCCTTGGAGAAAGCACAGCTGGAAGATTCAGAGGGGGACTTGTCCATCTATAGGGCTGAGGTCACAGAAGTCGTCAAAAAAACTCTTCGCTGGTAAGGCTCCGCGGATGGATGAGATTCGCCCTCTTGTTTCGTTCTTGAAAGCTATTGATGTTGTTGGACTGTCTTGACTGACACACCTCTTCAATATTGCATGGACGTTGGGGACAGTGCCTTTGGATTGGCAGACCGCGGTGGCGGTCCCAATCTTTGAGAAAAGGGACCAGACGATGTGTCCCAACTACAGGGGAATCACACTCCTCAGCCTTCCTGGGGTACTGGGGAGGAGGGTCCTCGGTCAAACCTTGGATCCAGGAGGAACAATGCGGGTTCCGTGGAAACTCATGGGAGTTTGCCTAACCAGTCGACATGTGTTTTGTGGACTTGGAAAAGGCATACGATTGTGTCCCTTGTGGGTCCTGTGAGGGGGGGTGCTTCAGGAGTATGGGGTTTGTTGTGGCGGGTCATCCGGTCCTTGTACAAATGGAGAGAGAGCTTGGTTCGCACTGCCAGCAGTAAGTCAGACTCATTTCCGATAGGTGTTGGACTCTACTAAGTCTGTCCTTTGTCACTGATTCTGTTCATAATTTTTATGTATAGAATTTCTAGGCATAGCCAAGGGGTAGAGCGGGTCTGGTTTGGGGGCCTCAGTATCTTGGGGGCCTCAGCATCTAGGGGGCCTCAAGCATCTTTGCTTTTTGTGGATGATGCGGTTCTGTTGGCATCATCGGCCAGCAGCCTGCAGCTTGCACTGGGGCAGTTTGCAGCTGAGTGTGAGGTGGCCGGGATGAGGATCAGCACGTCCGAGTTTGAGGCCATAGTTCTCGACCAGAAAAGGGTGGATTGCCCTCTCCTGGTGGGCGATGAGCTGCTGCCCCAAGTGGAGGAGTTTAATTATCTCGGGGTCTTGTTCACAAGTGAGGGAAGAATGGAGCAGGAGATCGATAGGCAGATTGGTGCACTGTCGGCAGTAATGCGGACGCTCTACTGTTGTGGTGAAGAGGGAGCCGAGTAGGAAGGTGAAGCTTTAGATTTACCAGTCGATCTATGTTTCTACCCTTACCTATGGTCGTGAGCTCTGGGTAATGAGTGAAAGAATGAGATCGTGGATACAAGCAGCAGGAATGAGCTTCCTCTGCAGGGTGTCTGGGCTCAGCCTTGGAGATTTGGAGGGTGAAGAGCTCGGACATTCGGGAGGGGCTCAGAGTAGAGCTGCTGCTCCTCTGCATTGAAAGGAGCCAGTTGCGGTGATTCTCTATTTATCTAGGATGGTTCCTGGATGGTTCCCTGTCGAGGTGTTCGGTCATGTCCAACTGGGAGGAGGCCCCGGGACAGAATGGAATGGATGGAATGGTCCTGTATTGTGTTTAGTTACTTATGGTTAAGGTTAGGGCTGGGTAAGGATTAAGGTCTAAATGATTGGATTTTGGTTTTTCCCATACAAATGAATGGACGGTCCCCACAAAGATGTGAGTACAGGTCTGTATGTATGTGTGTCAGTGTGTGTGTATGTGAGCGTATGTGCGAATGTGTGTGAGTATGTGTGTGCAGCATATGTCAGGTCTCCAAGCATTCCTCAGTCTGCTTCCAGATTTCCATACATCTCCAGGAAATAAAGAGGAAGAGGGCATTTGGGAAGCAGAATGTGTGTTTGGGGGGGGTGGTTACAAACTCCCATGGTGCCGAGAGGGCTGACACCACAGCGTGCAGTTTATACGCGTGCAGGGAAGACAGTTTGTTGGCGAGCGAGACGAGATGTTCGAGGTAGCTGAGGAATTGGACTGAGTCAGCACCAGCTGGCTGTTCAGCTTCGTACCCCCTGCCCCCTCACCCCAGTACGTGGGTGGAGTTGCACGCACACACACACACGTGGGTGCACGTGGCGAACGCGCCTCTATTTTTAATTCTGATTTTTTTCTGCTGACACACCAGAGTTGCACGTCTGACCTGCCGGCCATGGTCTGCTCCATATAACCAGGTCGCACCCAAAACTCTCAAAAATCTCCATCATCATCACAGCCAGCCACACCCCATCTCTGGGACCACCTCTGAGAAACCTTCTTCTGATTGAACAAGACACCTGTTCATCACACTCGTAATTTACATATAATGTTAAACACCACACTCTCCATTTTCATGGTGGCTGGTCCATTTGATGGGGGTTGGGGGGGATCTCCCAATCCACACTGATCTCCTGTCACGGTTAAGCTCAATAACAGAACCAGCGCCCCCCACTGCGGCCTCTACCATCTCAGCAACAATTTCTCTCCAGCCACCAGGCCTGGTACAGATACCACCCAACAAAATAAGTATTTGCCCTCGGACACAAGCGTCCTTAGAAGTGCTGCCTTTACTTCTTAAATTTCTGCTGACATTTACATCCAAGCGGACTAGAGCTTACGTTTTTTTTTTTGCTAAGCGGTTTAATCGAAGTCACTCGGTAAGGGGGAATTGGCGTCTGTGGGATTTAACACCATATCTATCTGATCTGCAACTTGAGCACGCCAATCACCCTGTAACAGTCTACATGATCGACTCCACCAGGCTGGCATCCATAATCAGACCCTAGAGCAAACGAGAACAGACACAGAAAAGGGGGTTCTCTGAATACAAGATGCCAGAAGGTTTTGGGTTCAAATCCCCAGATCAATCATTTTTCTTTAAAAATAATTTATAAAATATACAATAATATTAAAAATAATGTATTATAGCTTTAAGCTGTGACTGGTCAGATCTCAGAGGGTCCACAGTTCCAGTTGAAAGGGGTGTTTCATATATTATAATTGAAAATGGAGGCACTTTGGTTTGTCCTGCAGTTCTGAATATGAATCAGGTCACGCTCCCTGAACCAGCTGAGGGGATCTGGAAGACCAGCCAGTACCCACAGTACCAGTCTTGCCCACCACAGTACCAGTCTCCCAGGAGGAGTAACAGATCCCCTTCCACATCACCGAGTAAAAGATTCAGGGGAATGCACCAGAAGGCTTGACCATCCCGGTCTCTCAGTGGTGGGTTTTATTTATTTTTTTTGCCTGTAATTAAACGAGCTTTAACGATCAGCATGTTCCAAGAACACCAACACCATCATTTCTATTCTACTGCTCATTCAAATGAGTCTCGTCTCAATTGAAATACCTTCGCCGCATCACCAGGCCCGTAATGAGAAATGAGGGAAAATCTAAACATTTTCGCTCTTTGAACATTTTTTTAGCTAGGCTGTTTCATTAATTATGTAGATTTTTTTAATTAAAGCTTCAAAAAGCAATTGGAATTTTGAATGTGCCTTTCAAAATTGCTCATCTCTTTAAAAAAACAAAATAAAACAAAAGGGGACTACAAAACGTTTCTCTTTTAAACATGAAACGGAGAGAACACAGCCAAATGAGAAAAAAAAAGATTTACAAACTGGCATCCTGACCAATTACCACAGAAATGAATAGATATTCTTGAACTAGAGTTCCATCAAACGTATGAATGACTTTAGATAGATAGGGAGGCACCGGCCGGCGCACCGGAGGGCGTCTGTCTCCCATGGGAACCCTGCAGATGAATAGGGATGAAAGGTGAGATGGAAAGTCGAGTCTCAAGGAGGAGCGTGAAGATCTCTAGGATAAGCACAAAGATCTATGAGGTGCAATGGACTTTTGAAGAGGAACTCTTGGGTACCAAAGAGGTGCTGAATAACAAACAACTGAAGGCTTTTTCTGGGTAAAATGTATGAGATACAGGAATGAGCATACACAGTCAGCCCGTAGCCATTAAGGGAAGGGTATGAGTGATATGTAGCCCAGTAGGGTTAGGGATCTGTATCCACGTCCTGAAGGTTGTGGGTTTGAACCCCATGACCAGGAGAGTTTGTAAGGCCTTTGACCCCAACTGCTCCTGGGTGATCTCATACCAATACCAAGCATTCCTCACTTGTATGTCACTTGGGACAAAAGAATACTGCATGTCTCTCTATTTTTTGGCCAGTGGTGGGGGGTGGGGAGGCTCCTGCCCATCACTGTACACTGGAGAGTCACCAGCTCAGCCCAACATCTGGAAAGCAGAGAACCCAGCGGAATGCCGTGTAGAAGTGGAGAGACAGTGCCCTCGCCTGGAACAGGAATAACAGCAACTGAGGGGACACCAGAACACAGCACCCAGCTGGAAACCCCACAACTGCAACCAGCACCCCCCCCACCCCGCCCAAACAGCAGCGTCAGCACCTCTGGAATGACAGCATTACTGATTTATTCCCCCCTTTCTATTTTTTAATCACAGTTATGTGAAAGAAATTGAAGTTCTATTAAAACGGAATTATCTGGCCAGCAGGCTAGAGGGGGGGCTTCTAATTGCCCATTCATCAAAAAAATAAAATAAAGGAAGATCCTGAAGTGGACTCTGTTCATCAAGGAGTAAAATATCAAACATGAAAAGCAGGCCGACACCCATTAATCCCTTTATCAGAGCCGCGCGGACAACGTGATGGGCGGATGGACCTTCAGTGCGCTTCTAGGAAGCTCACACAGGTTAGCATCACGCCTCTTCCCACCTCCACGTCCCTCAGTTTACAGCACACCCTGTCGCACCAGCCCACATGGGGGGGGGGGGTGCTTGTTGCAGTTGTGGGGTTTCCAGTTGTTGAAAGTGGAAAGGGGGGGGCACAGGCAGAGGCCCCTTTTTTAACACAGGTCCCTGGGTTTCAGCCTGGGTAAGCCTGTGCATTAAAGCGTTGGTGCCTCTATTAGATATGTGGATGGATGGATGGATGGATGGATGGATGACCTTTCAGTGCACCTTCTTTTGCAATGCTGAATGACTGAGCAACAAACCTTAATGATGGTGGTCCAAGACAGAGCCCATATCCCTGTACATACCACAGCTCTTACGAAGAGCTTGTGGACTGACTGTGGCATCAAGACCGGCAGGAAACCGTGGTAACTCCGTGGCAGCGCTACAGGGCCCCGGCGACGGCGGATAAACAGACCGGCGATGTGGCTGTCACCTCGGAGGAGCCGCCGGAGATTAATGAATCGCAGAGCCGCTAACGCGAGCTCACTACCGTCTGTCAGGCCTCCGCTTGCTCTTATTTTATTTCTTATTGTCTTATCGTCAGCAGCTGCTGATTTATTCAGAGGCAAACACAGAGTAAGATGCTGTTCATGTTTGTTTTTCTGTTCTTTTATGTTTTGGGAGATTTCTGCCTCTCCCTTTGTCCACTAATGAGTTGTTTTCTGGTCGTTTCGCACATATTTCCCTCACGTGAGCGACCTTCTCTGAAAATAAGGCTCCTGCCTGTGAGACTGTCGTCTACCGGGTTGCCGTTTGTGGCAAACTTTCTCTGTTCGCTCGTTAAGAAGCCCCAATGAGCGTCAGCAGTGGGATGTTAATATGCCAGTGCTACTTTGTTTGGTTAGAAGGTCCCCTGTGATATTTTGTGCACGCGTCCAGTTTTACTGTCTCGGATTCAGTCCAGCAATCTCTGGGCATCATCTCCATTAGCATAACCTCACCTTAGCCCCCGTCTCTCCTGCCACCGTGTCTCTGCAGGCGTACAGGTGTCCTAGCGGACGTCATTGTGTATGGTGACCTTAAAGGGGCGCTGTGTGCCTTTTTAAAGGTAACTGGGCAGGAAACCAGGAGAGATTTACCATACCACACACACGCATGGAATCAACACTGTGCCGAGCACAGCACCCCATCCGCAGCACGACAGCGTCCACAGAAGGCGCTCACAGACCCGCACACTCTGTGAGCCAGTCAGCCCTTGAGAGATGCCGTTCAGCGAGACGTGTCAAAACATCTCGGTCGTCTTCAATCTGCCAAGGATCTCTTGGGCCGAAAAAAGCACAGCATGCATTTTCCAGTGCATTCATCCAGTCTGGTCTTCCTACCCGCCTCGTCCTATTGGCACCCATGCTCAGAAACAAACAGAAAAACATAATAAATGTTGCAGCATCTTAATAACAAAAACATAATTTCTATCTGAAAACAAGAACCAAGCATTGGAAAGACATCCCTGTTTGGTCCTAAGTTTTCACGGCATGTGTGCTGTTCTGTGGTAGGTGGCCAATGCTAGGCACTAAACACACACACAGGCACACACACACCCGACAACCCTGCAGCTCTCCTGTGGTTTCGTGCTGTTCTGTCACACCTCAGCCTTACGGGAAGGAGACTGGATGCTCATACAAAAAGACAGGGGAGATACAGTCTCTGTAGTACCTGTAAAACTCAGCTTTAAACTGGAGAGGAGTAATGCTCCTATATTTCAGGGCTTTTTTTTTTATTTTTCAAGGGCAGCCGAGGAAGACATCCTTTACGACGCCTAACCTTCCACACAGCTTTTACACGCAGCGTCTGCTTCCCGGAGTTAAAATTACCCCGGTGTATCACGACGGGAAAGTTTGGCTGCCTGACAGAGGCGAGGGCGCAGCGTCCTCAAACATCAGCCTCCGAAAGGTGACAAACCCGGCACAGTCTGATCGATGGAGCCGGGCGCGCACACGCAAATCTCGATTAAACACCTGCCCCTTTCCCTCTTTGCTTTAACCCAAGGCAGTGTTTAAGCGGTGAGTCTGAGTCATCTCTCCTCCGGTCTGCCCGTGCAATCCCTACGCAGGCACAAGTCACCAAGTCCTTGTGTCTGCTCTATTGTTATCAACTCCCCGGTCTCTCTCTGGGAGGACAGATACACCTTCTCTCCCTTCCCATGTCCCGCGATCACACTCGTTTTCACGCCCAAGCTGCGATCTGGAGTATACTAGGTCTTCTCAGTGCATCACACGCATAAGCAACATCAACAGATTGTCGCCGGCGACACGGGGCATGCCTCATTAAATGCCCCATTTATTTTGCTTTCCACGCAGGCGGCATGCACACGCACACACCTTGACCGAGGACATAAATACGGCGAGGACACAGAAGATCGCAGATAAATCATAGATACACACCATAAAAACACACAGGTATACGCATAGTAAAAGTCGTTTACATGTCAATGGCATGCAGCCTCTCTCTCTGTCACACATACACATACACACACACAGGAGGATACAGACGCACATCAGTAAAATACCGGAGAAAGGCAAGCTGTTAACGGCCACTGACACGACCCTGTCGTCATTGTCCGTCCTTCTCTTCCTTGCAAAACATTTACTCTCTCCGATCGCCCCCACAACCTTAAATCACTTAGATTAATGATCGCTTTACAACGCGATGAAGAGTTTGCCATCTCAAATGAGTACGCCTGACCCCCCTCCCACCCCCGCGCTAAATTACGTGTGTCAAGGCAGCAGGTAAAACACTTGCATTCATAAACCAAGCCGAGGAATGTCGGTACACCTCCGATACTCACCCTACCAGGAGTGAAATGAAGTAGATGCACTCCGTCTCTTCAAAACGAGTTCCGGAGATCTGCGATTATTTTTGCTCCTTCTCTTTAATATTAAACTTCTCAAACGGATAGACACGCATACTGTACAGACACCATGCATTTATATTATAATAGGGATTGTAGGCTCCCTACAATCGCAAACCCGTTTGCGTCCTCTGTACTCCTTTACTTTGCGGGCTACATGTAACGTTCACTTTTCCGACGTTGCCCAAAAACTGGAGCGCCGGGGAACAAAATACACACTTTGTGCAGTAACGTGCTTGGACTATTTGGGCATTTTCCTTGAAAATACACAATGCGAGGTTTGCTATGAATCGCGTCCGTGCGTTGCATGCTGCCAGCTGGTATTTGGCTACTACTACGCCAAGCAAACGCTCACAGGTCCGCGTCCCGAAATGAATCTCAGCGCAAGACGCAGCTGCCATACCCCGGTTGTACGCTTCCAAGTCGCGTCCCGCCCACTTCCCATAATATTTCATGATTTTAAGCATCTTACCCTCAGACGCCTGGCATGGAGCACCCCGACTTTGGGAGTTTCTCCTCCTGCTTGTGCCTGTCGGATCTGCACGAAGCGGAGTCTAATAAGAACAGGGGAGACGCTGTTATCTGGTCTCCCCCCTCCCTCTTCCCCGTAATAAAATGACTGTCTTAAATTCCCTCGTCACGTTCTCTCAGTCTTTCTCTCTCCCTCTCTGAGCGCAACTCGATCCTCTCTCCGCTTTATTTTCGGCGCATATGCTCGCAGACACGCTTCCATAAGGCTTATTATTTCCCATCACCTCCGCTGCCTCTTTAGCGCAAGAAGTGTTTTTACAACCTGCGCGTAAATTATAAGCCTTAAAGACGCTAATTCAGTCCAGTATTTCACCTCTTTATGTTTCGTCGTGTGGAGCGTTTACGTCGCTCTGTACTGAATCGGTTTAATGCTTTAAAAATGTGATGCAAACATAAATAAGAAATAGCCGAGTAACCCAGGGACCGCTGGCTATTTAAGTGCCACCATGAGAACATTAGTCATTTTATAATCACGATCGTGATGTATAAAATCAACGCTTTATTGGTTCATACTTCCCTTTTCTGCCGTTTCTTTTATCAACGTTTGGAAGTCAGTTCTTCACATATATGCTAAAATGTAAATTTTTGTATGGTAAAAGATGGTACGTTGTTGATTCCTTTGGCGCAGCCTGGCACACGTGGAAACGGTATGGAGCGATCGGCACTGCGCAGGAGATTACGGCACGGCGAGGCAGGCATACTGTTTGACACAGCTTTATTTAATGGGCCTGCTTTTAGCCCATAGAAACAGAATGAATCCCCCAGTGACCGTCCTTCCCACTCCCCTTGCTTGGCCATCCAAATAACGTTCAACATTAGTAAGCGACTCCAATAAAGTTATGGGCTCCCACGCATGCGTCTCTGCGTTTCTCACCCGCCTGCTTTCGGGAGTCGCCTCACTCCCACGTTTTATGCGTTTGTACGCATGAGATCCCGAATCTGTAAGCCATTATCTTTACAGCAGTGTCCATACTCCGTCCAAATAAGCGTGGCTCTCGGTCGTATATCTCCGAGGTAGATCCCGTATTGACTGAACTCTGCTGGCGAGTGAGAGTTTGTGTATGATGGACAGCGCGGCTTTGCGAGTGTGTCAGCCGAGGAAGGAGTAGGGGTGCATTTACTCATGGCACGTTATTGCTTTTCATTTATTCATCTGCCTCTAGCTTTTATGTCAGCGTAGTCATGAATGGAGTGTGAATGATTAAGACAGAGGAGATTCAGAAGGCTGCAGAGGGAAACAAAAGGGTTTTTGTATGCCTGTACGTGTGCTCCAGACTGAATCTGCACTTGCCTGGGAGAGAAAGGTCAAAATCTTACAAAGAGCAGACATACTGTGTTCCCCTCATGCTAAGCAATACCAGCGGGCTCCAAAGTGACCGCTAGACACGGGGCGGACTCTAGAGGTCAGCGTTAAGGCCTAGAATGGAGCCGGGGTACATGTTTGGCTGGCCCCACTGCGGTCGTCTTCATCCTCCCGTTCCCTACGATGCGACTCACCTTTGTCTCCTTTTCTTGTTTAAATCTCTTTGCTGTTTTTGGTCTAAAACATCCCAGTAAGCTTGGCCACGACACGAAGGGGAGAGGGTGTGTGTATGAATAGTACCGAAACCATGTCTGGAGACCCTGGCGGCATGACGCGGGAAACAAAAAGGATGGCCGTGCGCTCCTCTTTCAGCCGCCTGGCCCCTCCCTCCGGGTGTCCCGCCTCATCTCGGGGTATTAACCATGCTGCTCAGTAACGAGCCCTGTCTCAGCCCTGGGCAAAGACACCGGACACCTGGCATGGTCGCAGAAGTGAGTATTCCCGACTCTGTTTGTGTGTTTAGCTCCTGGCCATGCCGGGGCCGGCGCGGGCCGCCCCCCCCGGGGGGGGGGGGCCGCCCGCCGGGGGGGGGGGGGGGGGGGG
>JAODJX010000083.1:1563018-1574014 GCA_026776945.1 Isichthys henryi
GGCTAATTGGAGTTGCTAAATTGTCCGTAGGTGTGCATGTGTGAGTGAATGGTGTGTGAGTGTGCCCTGCGATGGGCCGGCCCCCCATCCAGGGTTGTTCCCTGCCTCGTGCCATTGCTTCCGGGATAGGCTCCAGACCCCCCCGCAACCCAGTAGGATAAGCGGTTTGGAAAATGGATGGATGGAATTTAGAACCACGGATGAACAGACACTCATGGAAACGGCACTGCTGAACAGTGAACGATCACGCAGGGCATTTGAATTCTAAATCATTGGTTTGACCTGCAGTATGTTAGTTTTAATGACCAATTAATATGCATCCATTTCTCCCAAAATTTAGTTTCTCACTTGGTCGAAGAGCAGAAATTAGTTTAGTCTCAATTTTGAAGGACATTTTGTATGAAAATATACAACAGAGAAGCAAAGTACAAAGAGGATAATGACTCTTTCAGGGTCTGAAGCATTTCAGCTTGGGGACCGGGAAGAGAAAGCAAAGAATGGAGTCAAATAAACACAAAGAAATCGGACAACTCAAAGCGATTTTTCAAAACCAGAAAGGCAGCTCAGAGAGAGATTTATGGATCAATGGAGAGAAAACAAATACACAAGCAGAGGCATTAACCGCAGAATAGCAACCGGCGAGTCAAAGGAGAGATTTTCCAGCTTTATTGAGAAGTCGTCTTTCCCAGTAAAATGTGAACTCTCTGGAAGAGAGGCTGCCAAAAGGTTCTTTGAGGTGACACGTTCAGAGAGTAGGAGACAGCGGCCCCAGCCTCGACAGGTCTGCTGGGGTACTGCATGGGATAATGACAAACAGGTAACAGGAAAACAAATAGATGAATATAACGGAAATATTAAAGAAAACCTATAACTTTAATGTGCGCTCATACAACCTGCATGACAAGTAAAACTCCCTTCCACCCAGTAAACTACCTCCTATCTATTCTTACAACTTCAGGCATCTACCTTAACACTGTGATTGTGCCATTCTAATACAGATGCATCATGATGCAGAACAGTGCCTTCACAGAAAATGCCATTTCAGACACTGCAGGACACAGTCCGTCTTAATCAAGACCACTCCCCCATCAAAAGCCCCTCCCCCTCACCAAACCACACCCTCTCCTAGGCCCGGTCTTCGCGGTACTGTAGGTGGAGCTTTAGCACATCGTCCTGGGACACACGCTCCCAGCCCTGGCTGTGCACACGGTACAAGTTGACCACACCACCGCTGTAGGCGTCTCGGTAGGTGGCCTGGTAGATGGCACGCCGGCCCAGGTCGCAGGCCTCCTCCACGCTCAGGTCGTGCCGCAGGCCGCTGTCCACCACACCGTAGGCGTACATAGAACCAGATCCCACGGCGAACAGATCCCCGCACACGCGGTTCCCCTCCGAATCCACATAGTACAGTCCTGACAGTGAGGGAGAGAGGGGAGAGGCACAAGGGCTATCAGCTAGGGAGAGGGAGGGGTCCTAAAGGACACACAAAGCAAATCCACAACTCTTGGTTTATCGTAATTATAAGCACCGTCTTTCCAGAACCCTCCGATGACATTTGCATTCTGTCCTCACTTCATTTACTCATCTTCAGCAATTTATGCTACGTGTTCGAAAGGCTACCAAAACGTGGAGATAATATTTGCCAGCCTGCTTAAAAATTCACTGTAAATAATACAGAAATTAAACTGGGTAACCTTTGGTGCTTTTACGGTCGGCCTTGGGGCCTTGGGTGGAGGAGAAGGAAACAAGTTGACAAATTTACCAGAATCAGACAGGTCTCATAAGCTTTTTCATGAGAAGGACAGAGAGCAAGACGGTTTTGTGATGAGTTATGAATCCAGTGCAGACGGAGGCTGTGAGTCATGCACAAACTAGAATCTCAGTGTAATTCAGACTCCTAGAGGACACTAGTGAAACTACATCCTCCTGTGACCTTTGGTGAAGCAGGACTTAAACCCCCCCCACAGTCCACCTGTGCACTGCAGCCATCCAACCTCACGGGTCAACTGGCAGATTCCAGGCCAAACACAAGCTCATCCCTCATCTAAATGATACGTGATTTAAGTTAACGGGGGGGAGTCGTAAGGAAACCGGCTAAAGGTGGATGTCAGAGCCCTCCCCCCCATCCTCCCAGTCGCCAAGCAGATTCTATCCAAAACTGCCTTTCAGCTGGGTGTGCGGCCCTGAGGTACCAAGGCCCGTTAGTGCTCAGCCCAAAGTCCTCAATGGATGCCCAGGAATCCGAGCATGGCTGAGACAAAGCATGAGCGTGGGTCGGCTAGACGGCAATTATCTCGTCCCACTGGAGACGTGCACCGTTTCAAACGCCTTTTTTGGTCTTTGTAGCCATTCTCTGCCGCTTGGTGAGTTTCCGGGCTCCAGGGTTTGTGTGTGTGTGGGGGGGCATTACTCATCTGTTCCCTTTGATTACCCACCGGGCCGGCGATTACCGCAAAATCAAGGTGACGGACACTCATCTGTGCTTAAGCGGCGGCCATTGTGGTGCGACGGAAAATCAATGAGTGCTTCGATGCCGTTAGCGTCTCGGCAGCCAGACTGCGTGGGAGTCCGGCCCGGGGCTTGCGAAAATAAACCAGCGCGTCGTTTTATTAGCAAGCGGCTGGCGCTAAAAAGCCCTTCTGATAGCTCACAATCGCTATCAAACAGCTAAATGACAGCCTTCCTGTCAATTAGGCCCCTCGCTTATAAACACAGCGGGGATCCAGTTGACATTTCAGTGCTTGTGAGGCATCTGACGACTAGAAAATTATTTAACAAGCGTCCGCCCCAGCAGAGCCTCTTTGTTTTAAGATGAGACCCCCCCCCCCCCCGGCAAAGACTTAGCCCTCTGTTCCGGTCATGCCGGAGTTAGGATACCCCAACGAAATACAACACACCCGGGGTAGCTGTTGACGTTATGACCATTCGGTGCTTGTGATCCAGGTGACAGACAGAACCATGACTCAATAAGGAAGCATAAATAAGCTTAAAGCCCACCCCTAACACAAGAATCAGTTTCCCACACCAATGAAAGTCAAGCTCCTTTAACCACCAAGCAAGACATACTCAGTGTATGCAGCCCTTTTGTTTGCGCTAATGTGCCATTAGTGTTAATAACGGCAGCGAATCTAACGCCCTCAACCAAAAAGCTGCAATGTCTCTAACAGAGCAGCTTCTCTGTCCAGAAATAATAAAGCTGATAAGTTTTCTAACGCAGCACATCTTTTATTAAATGTTGGATAAACAGACATTTGTTTATTTTACACAGCAGATAAAAAAGTATGTTATTTTTCATACAAATCGACTTAGACGAAACAATACAAAAATGTACTTTAGGGTTCCCAACTCTAAAGCATCAGCATTGACACGATTTCAGACTCACGTCAAGGCAAGAAATCTTACGGCATAGAAATTTTATTTAATTATAAACCTAAAATTAGCTGCATCAAAGTTGGCAAACCAAGGTAATACAACCATCACAGATGTAGATGCGTGTAGAGATTTGTCTCGAACTGAAAACGTCACTCCGGCCACCAGACCCAAGTTGGCAACCCTGCGTTTTATTTGAAACGAACCGTAAAATGCACGGTTTTCGGCTGAAGCGGCTTATCATTCCGTCTTTGTTGTTACTCTGACAAATATAGAATGAATGAGAAAACATTACTTATGTCACTTTTAAAACCTCTTCGAAATAAGTCCGCATGCCCATACCCAATTGTAACAGCGATTAAAGCAATCGCTTCTTTTGGTATTTATGTGGGGCGAGGCTTTTATTTTATTGCCGTTGTTGGATTGAGATTAATTTCACAAGATTAATCTATGGAAACCAATAGCGAAATCAATGAGCAAAAAAACATACGACAAACACCACTTTATTATGGGTTTTACGGCTTTTTTGGGGTGATAGTGACTCTGCTGCTATGAGGATAGCCGACTATCCCATTATTCTCCTGGTGGATGAACAGTATGCTAACGCAGTGGCCAATTAGCAAAAACAAAAAGGTGTGATACGCCGTTAAAGGAGATCGGAAAAATGCTGGTGCTTTTAGTGCCAACAACTACAGGCACAAACTGGCCAGAAATCAGCATTGAGTTCCCTCACCCATCAGTGCGACAGTAATCGGTTAATATAATAAATACTTTCCCCCTTAATTAAACATGATTAAATTTATTCTTTAGATGCTTAGACACAAGAATAACTTGACTTCAATCGAATCAGCTAGTTGGGCAACAGTGATTGATCCAGCCCGTGTGACTCATTCTAGTGGTTTAATATGACCGCTTGCGCAGACCGAGTGAGTAAATTTAAAGGCCTTTTTCAGTGCTCCGGTCTCTACGCGCTGCAGGACATCATCGCACATCTGGCCACCACCTCCAGTGACAGAAAGCACACCACATGTTCTGCTGAAATCATAAATACCCCATCGATTGTGTATCCAGCTGACCTACTTGTCCTGAAGCCTTCCTCAATCACACTGCCCCCTCCCCTTGCCAAGCAGCCGCCACTATCGATTTTCCATTACTGTGTCATTGTGCGCTAGTCCTTAAACACACAGCGTGTGATGTATAACTGCCCCTCTGCCTCATAAAGCATTGTACGCCACCTCCCCCTAGTGGCGAAGATCAGCCAATGCACCTATGCTCCTTTACTGTTCAATTCAAATCGCTAAAGCAAACCAAGCAGAAGGGATGGTATAAGGCAGGGGTCTCAAACTCCAGTCCTGGGGGACCGGAGCCCTGTGTAGCTTAGGTCTTTCCCTGTTCCACCACAAAAGATTCACCTCAAGAGCTGTGTGGTAATTAGCACAAGGAGTTGAATCAGGTGTGTTAAATGAGGGGAAACCCAAAAACGTGCAAGACTCCGGCCCCCCAGGAGTGGAGTTTGAGACCCCTGGTCTAAAGTATCATCCATTATATTTACTTAACAGGTAGCCAGGTTACAATTATCCTCCTCTCATTTTTAAAGCAAAAAAAAAGAACATTTTACAAGCCGTTAACAGTTCTATTTGCAGTCATATTATCCATATGTAAAAGTGTTTACTAATGCAAGGCTAACAGATGCTAATCATACATTAATTACACAGGCTAATTGCACTTAAGCAATCAGTAGCTGTATGTGTGTAGTGAAATACTGAAGGCTGAATGCTCATTTTATGCAGAAACAGATATTTGCTGAAAATATAATTTAATCCCTGTTATAGAATTATGGAGGAGAGCATTTGGTTCTGCTTCCACTGGGGTCTCCAGACCTCACCATAAGACAGCACAGTTAGACCTCTTTCTGAGACACAGAGATAAAGAAATGGCTGCCCGTTTGAGTTACCGCCCTCTTGCAATGGACAGAGGTGGACAGTCTTACCGTGTAAACTTACACATGCTAGGCCCTGAGGTTTGGATTTAAGCAAAATGGCTCTCAGATTTTCACCAGTTAGAACTCGTCTTCACTTGTGGATGCTCTTTTCTATTCGTCAGAATTCTTGAGGCCCCGCCCCCACACAGGTTAAAGGTCAGAGTCCGTGAGGCTTACCTGGGCCCCTCTTGTCCCAGCCGCACACCATGGTGCCCATGCTGAGCCCCATGCCCTTGTACTGGTACACCATGTTGGCCAGCAGCTTGGATGCAGCCGCCACCGAGATGCGCTCCTTGTTGCGCAGCTCATACACGCGGCACTGCCGGGCCAGCAGCCGCTCCCAGAAGCTGCAGTCTGCCGCGCCGCCCGCCATGGTGCCCAGCAGGTACGGGTTGATCTCGATCACCTTCTTCACCGTTTGTGAAGCGATGTAGGAGCCCGCCGTGGCCCGCGAGTCCACCGCCACGATCACGCCGTGCTGGAACTGAAAATGGAGCATTTAGCCACGTGCAACCTTGTATCACTGTTGGCGAGACAGACTCAAGCTAAGAACATCTGCAGTGTGGAATCCCCGATGGTCTATTTGGGATAACAAGTCCGTCAAAACCTCATGCTTTGCAGGTTTCCTACACAGGGTATTCACATGATGTCACATGTAGGTGGAATCCAGGCTCCAAAGCATGGATTGATGGTTGCCATTTCTGGCCAAGTAAAAGTTGTAATAAAATTAAAATATTTCTACAAACCTGTCTACATACGTACAAGCATACACAAAATATCAAGAAACCTGATTCCGGCCACGTATGAATTTTCACAGTGGGCTGGTCCTTCACTGTTAATTCCATGTTAATTCCAGCTGCTTTTAATTTAACTAGATAATCGACTGTTTTGCAGTTTTCCCAACTAAAATCAGGATTGTGACAAGATTTGCCGCTCGATCCAGCGAAAAGTGACATCATACATACCCTCTATAGATCCCACGGTTTGCTCCCACAGTCCATAAATTGGCTGTAATATTTGACAGAATGTGTGAGTGTCTGATGAACAGAGCTGGGTATTGCCAGCCAGCCCCATATACAATACTCATCCGATACCAGGGTCACCATTCAGCGCATCATGATATTTCCATTGTATTCCGATGTTTAACAGTCCGATATTGAAATAATTGAACAAATAAAATTTCTAAGGGGTCAAAATTGATTGACAGGCATTAACAGCCTATAACTACCAAGGATGAGTCAGTATCTTGAATAAAGTTGTTGCACACTTCAACCCCCATTATATAAACTATACATTTCTTTGTGCACACATAAAATGTGGAAAAAACCGAATAAAAACATTTGACTTATATTTCAATATTTCAGATGTAGACATTTTTGTACTTCGGTGCACTTAGCATGGGCTACATAAACAGCAAATGTTGAAAAAAGGTCGACAGTGCCATCTGCCGATGTTAAACGGTAGTGCAATAAATGAATAAATCTAGGCAAAGGTTCGAAAAAAATCGATGGAAAAAAACACGACAAACTGGATCGTGATGTATCGATTAATTGAGCTTTGATACAGCTCTGGAGATGAACTTAAATGCAAGTCATGGATTGAGATATGTTCCAGCTCCCTTAACCACCTGGACCAGGGTAAGTTGCTAGATTGGGGTGGGTTTCCTGTTCCATGGAGAGCGGGTGTGGGTGCAAGTTTTTGGGATGGCCTCTCAATCAGCCAATAACAGTGGCAGCTGAGAACCAGTGCTTTATTATTGGCTGATTGGAAGGTCATCCCAAAAACCTGCACCCACACTGGCCCTCCATGGACCAGGTTACTTACCCCTGTGATGGATGATGGACTGATTCCTGGATATTAATTCACGTCGTAAATCTCTAGCGACACAAAAAAACAATCTTTGCAAACTAACAATTTAAAAACACAACTTGGAAGCCAACCCAGAAGCCGAGCACAGCGTCTTCAAATTTTGAAGATGCCCACCTTGTACGCAGGATTACTTCAGGGCAACATTTCTAATATGAAAACGTAAACTGCTTCTGATAGACTAACTTAAACTTCTTGTGAAACGGTGGCCTTTAAAGTTATTTGTCGCAGACTGTTGCCATTCATTATGTCAGACTCCGGCCTGTTTGAGGTTGTCTGTAGCAAATGTACAAAAAGTATTATCGCAATTCATATTTCGTTTAATGAAATGATTAATTACATGTGTTTTAGCCACTAAGATACGTACATTTTAAAAGTTATAACACGTTTCATGCGCCTTTATTTCACGCTGTTTTAGATACGTTTAGCGGGGACTTCAAGAGGATACCAAACTTACACATGAATTTCTGCGACTGTCATGATCGAGCCTGAGGTAATGTGACACCTTCATGTAACGTCAATTACGGCATAGCGGATAACATCAGTTTAAATAACTGAATATTTACACAATTACACGTTAGAAGAAATTTAGAAGAAGTTCCCGATGTCCGATGCGCGAAGTGCAGGGTACCTCATGTTACCATAGCACGAAGTTGCCAACGACACCCACGGTGATTTTCACGATTTGCAATTGAAGATATAATTAATTAATAGACTGATTATAATTGTTCGACAATGTGGACTTACTTTGAAAGCCAACGTAGTGGTTCCATGGAGAAACTCAATCTTCCTCTCTGGGCCCTCCTCGGTATCAGGGTAAAGGGCAGATTTAACAGCGAAGCTGGGCCCGTCCCCCGGTTCGGACGCGAATCCCAGCTCGGTCCGATCCAAGCCGCATCCGAACGCAAAGGGCCGGTCAGAGCGACCGGAGAAATCTGCACACTCACCCCGTAAAACACTTGCCAGCGCCATCTTTGTAACGATTAGTTGACAAATAACGTACTTCCGTTTTTTTATAGATATAAGTCTGTCGCAACAAAACGAATCGGCAACATAACTGCACTAAATTTCGCTGGAGCGCCATCTACTGATGCGGATGACTTTCAAGCAGTAAAGCTGCAACAATGTCCAAATATGTTTTAAAATTTAAATAACCTCTGATCTGTCATGAAGGCTGTGAAAAATTCCTTGATAATTGCAAATAAAAAACATAACCATCAAGCCAGTTTAATATAAAATTACAGTTTTGGTACAATGCAATTTCTCATAAATAAATATAACACCGCAATCATCTGTGATTTTCTGCTGCTCAATTATAAAGCCCAGTATAAGTTTCGCAGTGATGGTTAAATGGCAATCCTTTAAATCACAACAGCATGGAGGATTGACAATTTATGTACAACATCTTATCAGATACACACTTTCAGCTTGAATAATTTATATTTACACAGCGATAACTCTGTCTCTGCCTCACTTGTCTTTCAGTCCGCACTTTTCCTGCTCTCCCTGCCTCATCTTCCTCTTCTCCTTCTCCCTGTAGTACTCCTCCCTGAGGTCTTCCCTCTCTCTGCACCTCCATCCTTGGGAGTTGATGTAGAAGACGTCCACGCAGTTCCCGGAGTATGCATCCCTGTGGGTGGCCCTGTACACTGCCTCCCGGGCAAGTGAGACGGCCTCGGACATGCTGAGCCCCCACTGCAGCCCGCAGTCCAGCACGGAGTAGGCGTACGGGGAACCGGAGCCCACCGAGAACAGCTCCCCCTGCAGGCAGGTCCCATCACTGCACACATAGTACAGCCTCGGCCCACCAGCCCATGGCTCCTGTCTGACTTCCTGCTCTGCTGCAGTGACTCCGCTTCTTCTCCACTCCTGTTTGCTCCCGCTGCTCTCCGTCGCTGAGGTTCGGTTGAGGCCGACATCCTCTACACATCTGCTGTGTGTTGCATCTTCCTCTCTGTCACTCTCCGTTTGCTCTGCCTTTGCACCCAGCTCCTCCTCTACTTCAGTGGCTTCTTGTCCCAGTGCAGTTTGCTCTTCATCTACTTCCGTCCTCCCTTCTCCTGCAGCCTTCTCCTCTCCCTCTCTCTCACAGGCTTGTGCTGCACACTCCCTGGTCTCCTTCCTCCCCTTAGATCCACATCCTTCTTCTCCTCCCCAGCCTGCCACTTTCTCCTCCATTACCCACATGTCTTCCAGAGGTGGGGACGCCCCCCCGCGCCCCGTATCCCAGCCACACAGTGTGAGCGCCACACACACGTCGGTGCCTTTGAATGGATGCAGCATGTAGGCGAGCAGTTTGGCAGTGCCCCCTACTGACAGACGCCGGTGGTTGCGGAGGTGGTAGAGGCGGCACTCGCGGGCCAGAATGCGCTGCCAGAGCATGCAGTCAGCTCCGCTGCCCGAGGTGGTGACCACCAGGTGGGAGTGCACTGGCATGATCTTCTGCACGGCTGGGCAGGCGATCAGGCCCGAGCAGCTTGCGCGACTGTCCGCCGCCGCGATGACGCCATCCTGGAACACAAACCCCAGTGTGGTGGTACCATGACACAGCGAGAATGGCGGCCGGACCGACGACAAGTATGAGGAGGATAGGCAGTCTTTGCCATTGATGGAGGGAACACACAGGTGCAGTGGGCTGCTGCCTTCCTGCAAAAGGTGACCCCCTCCCACCTCATCAAAGTGTGGCATGGTATCTCCCACAGGCATGGAGAACAAGGCTGGAGAATTCCATCTGTGGTACACGGGGGTCTTTCGAATGCCGCACACGTCTTGCAAAGCCATCGTTATCGATCCTAAAAATCCTGTAAATCTACTGGAAATCTTATAAATTTTAAAAACTTGAATGGGATGCAATAACACTCCAATGCTAATTAATAAAACCAGCGCAAAAGAGTCTCACCCTAATCTATCCAAACTCACTCACAGCGCCATTCCAGGTAACTAGTGTGCATCTGTTGTTCATATACACCCATAAATAAACACACTTCCAGCTCCTCTAGCCTCTGTCCATAAAAGTCCCACATAAAGGAGAGTTTCCCTGTATATATACCCGCCTCTGACGCTCTGTCCTGTCATGCCCTGCACAGGCAGTCATCTGCTCGCGGCAGAATGAAGCGCATCGGACACGCCACTCTTCCAAGGGGAAGCGGATTCACTTTCGCGATGCTTCGCTATCATGATGCTATCGAATGAAATGTCACATCGATTTACTGGTGCGTAAGTCAGACATCGAGATTTTTGTTTGAAATTTGGTCTCAGACGAAACACACAGCACAGCACAGCTGTCAATTGCGTATATTGGGTTCAAAACCCCACACTACATGCAGACGTGCTGTAAAGCTCTGCAGGTTCAGACGCCGTAACTGGAAGATTGCTGGTTCAAATCCCATGACTACCAGAATACGCATATCACCAGTGGACCCTGGAGCAAAGCCCTTACCCCCGAAACTGCTTTATTTGTCACATACATCAGCATACACTTTACACCAGTGTAGTGCAATGCTTTTCTCACCCGTGAGAAAGGAAACAAATAAAGCAAAGAAAAATATAATGAGACAGTTGATGATAAATAATATTCAAATAACAATAAGATAAACAGTTAAGACAATAAAATAAATAGCAATGAAATCAGTAACTTAAAAGTGGCATGTTTGGTATAGGAGGCCTTATTTAGTATGCATATAGCAGAGTGGCATGTTTGGTATAGGAGGCCTTATTTAGTATGCATATAGCAGAGTGGCATGTTTGGTATAGGAGGCCTTATTTAGTATGCATATAGCA
>JAODJX010000083.1:1619165-1637368 GCA_026776945.1 Isichthys henryi
GTATCTGTGGTATGTGAGTGTTATATGCTGAGAGGGTGAATCTGTCTTACTGTCCTGTGTTTCTTTTGCATACTTTTGTATAATGAGGTTCACAGGTGCTGGAAAAATGCTAAAATGCTCCTTCTCCTCGGCCCCTTTCTCTGACGTCATTTCTCTGTGATCAGTTGCTTCCATACGACTCTTAATCCCCCCACCTGTCCTGCACCTTGATCTCTCACCTCCAGCCTCCTCAGTATTTTGCCCCTCCCTTTGTCGCTCGCTGATGTCATAATGGCCTGTAGCACGTGGCTACCGGATTGGTCAGTTCCCAAGGTCACAAGGTCAGAGGGTGTAAGAGCGCGCAGGCTGTTTAGGAGGAGGCTGTGATCCTTGAACTTTAATAGGGCCTGGACAAGGCGGGAGCCATGATAGCAGATTCCAGACAGGGGGCGCTGGTGAGAATAAAAGGTGGGTGTTATTTTCCCTAAAGACACTCAGTACAGCAGCTTTATGTAACCAAACATCATTGTGCATCTCTACACGAATAAGAAAAGAGTAAAAAAAGAGTCAATATCATGATACAGACTAAGGATTTTATGTTACTTCAGCAGATCTCTTAACACCGTTGTCTTCTGTGTCCCGAAGCCAGTTTCAGCCCTGATGATTGGCTCTGATTCTCCTCCACAAACTCCAAACTCTCACAGAAATGTCAACACAGCAAAATATCAAATGTAGGACGTGGGGATTGATTCAAACTGGACTAACAGAGCTTCCAAATAACACTGAATCAGGAAACATTTTTTTTTGTCATATGTCCCAAACTGTATATTTGAGATTCTCCAAGTAGAAAAATCCAAGAAGTTTTCAAGCAGCATTTCAAATAAATCCCAGCAAATGCAGCTTTTTACAGTTTCACAGAGGCGCAGGTTTCCTACATAAACACCCAACAAATGTAAAGTACATAAAACAGAAATGAAAAATCCTGTACATCTGCTACATTAAACTACTCTGTACAGTGCTGACCTGTGTCTCTGCGGCTCCCTCTGCTGTCTGCCCACTGTAGTACACGTCATGTGTCAGCAGGGACAGGAAGAGCGGGAGGCAGGTCTGCTGTCGAGATGGGGGTTCGGCGCAGTGGAAACCCTGGTAAAATACCGCAGCATAAATTGCAGCACGAGTTAGCATGTGTAGCGTGCCTGTCTGATGTTCTCATGTATAGCAAACTCCACTAAATTTAAGTGACACGACTACATTTGAAATTCCACCCCAAGTGTATGTGGGGTTCACCCATGATAAATTTTTCTGAACAAAAATACTGCAGAATACCACAGATATTACTGATATTCTGCCCAAGCCTATAATACACACTCCCTCCCTTATCCAAAAAAATCCTTATTAAAAGCCCAACTTTAATTAAATTCACTCAGAATAATTTTGCCCACAATAAATTTCGTTCACGAGGTACTGGACTGTTACCGATAAAATCTGTTGAGCGGGGGGGATTTGTGATTAAAAAAAAAAATTGTACAGCGATCGTGGAAAATTAGCAAAAAGTTTCACAGAATACCGTGTTAACAGGATGATTGCCGCAGCCTCCCTTTCTGCACTCGGCTGCCACCTAACGCTTCACCCATACAGTGTTTGGAAAAGATCTAACCCATGTTTTGAGTGATCATGCTAACAACATGAAGTGTCTGAAGCTGCCATACTCTCACCTATAACTACAAAGCTCTGCTTATATTTTGGTGTTATTTCTCTCAAAATGAAACCTGGTGTAGACCTTCATCCATCTGCTTCTGTGACGCAATAATAAGATCCATCAAATACTTTTTGACTTCACATTCACAACTGTTGTCTCGGTCACCCTTCCCTTTGCTATCACTATTCAGCGCTACTTCAGTTTTGGTGTCTTTCAGTCTCAAATTATGATAAGTTCCAGTTTGTTACTCAGAGAATCTGTCCGGAAAGTTTGAGAAAGATACTTTTTGAGGTAGTACATTAATGCAAAGGTGTCTGCGATTGCAACGGTAGACCGGTCCAAAATACATATGTACTCCTCATGTTGAGACTAAGCTATAATGTGATGATCAGGGTCAGTAGGATGGCAAAGTGCACCGAGTCAGCCTCACCTGTAGGAGGCAGCGCATCATCTCCCCTTGTCTCTCCTCCCTCTGTGCACAGCTCTCTGCCAGCTGGACAATCACACCCATGTGACCAACAGCCAAGATGGCCTCCAGGCCCTCTTTAAGTTCATCGAACACCTTCAGGAACTGCAAAGAAGCAAGATTTGCAAGTGAGCAGGGCTGAATTTTAGATTTCTGCTCTCAAATGGATAAATTTAGGGAAATTCAGGCTGTAAAAGGGAGTGAATAACCACACAGTCATCACACTGTCACCGCTATCCTGAGGAAAAATACGCATACCAGTTTGTAACTGGCAGCAGTGGCTATCAGTCTCTGCACTGGAAAGTTGGCAATCGGGTGCAGTGCCAAGTCGACCAGCTGGCCCTGGAGGTGATCTTTATACAGGCTGCGGAGCACGGCCTTGTGTGACAGCAGGAGCACCGTCTCGAGGAGCCGGCTGGAGGCCTGGTCTTTCAGGAACACCAGGAGCGGACTGGAATGGAGAGCAGTGTGAATCAGTCACCATTAGATCACGGTCTAGTTTTGTAAATCAGTGGTTCTCAACTGGCTTAGCCTGAGGACCCACTTTATTCCACAATCATTAAGTCAGAACCTTAAGTTTTTTTTTTTATTTTGTTAATTTGTTTATTTGTTTCACCAAAAATGCAGGGGCTGTGCTGACAGCAGGACAAATAAACCTTTTCCTGGACGGCACTGGGCATGGACGGCACAGTGATACTGTGGTTAGCACTGTGGCCTCACACTTCGGGGACCCGGGTTCGAGGCTCTGTGTGTGGGGTTACTGAGGTTCACTGGAGTCACCAAATTGCCCAGTGGTGTGTGAGTGAATGATGTGAAACACTCCAGACCAGCCTGCCTCCCTGAATAGGACAGGCGGCTACAGAAAATGGATGAATGTGTGAACATTGCCCATAATTTGCGACCACAAAAGTCTGAGATTGGAAAAAATATTTAGATTCTTTTTGCAATCACACTATCTGTGACACCATATAAATCATCTCTCAGGATCCATCAGTTGAAAACCACTGTTGTATATCACCCAACCTAGTCAGGCAAAAAGTTCAGAAAATAACCAACTTAATCATTTTAAACGAGAGACCAGCCTCCAGAAGCAGACTGTTTAGCTGGACACACGTTTAGCGGCATCATCATACCACATTTTGAATAATCGTCATCATCACAGCACAAATTTAGCTGTCATTACCTGACACCAGGAGCTGAGTTGAGGGATGTCAAGTATCCCACAATGCCTTTCAGGAGGCTCTTACACAGCTTGGGCCTTTTCCTGTGACACACAGTCAGCATCGCCTGGAGCATCGCGCTAGCCCCAGCGTCCGATACACAAACTACACAGGGAGCGGAAGGGGAGGAGGGAAAAGTGTGTGGTGGGGTGGGGGGGGACCACCCAAGGAGGAAAAAAGAACAGGTTGGGAAGGAGAAGAAGATAACCACATCACTCAAACAACCAATGAATTCAGGCAGAAGGTGTACAATTCATATGATTGGTAATACAATCCAGTAGAGGGAGCTGTGGTCTACTTCAATTATCAGTTAACAACAAATCTTAATGCACTTAGAGAATGTGGAGTAAGATATCACAGTGCTGGATATCCTGGACCACACATTACTGAAGGTTCTGGATCACAAACTCAAGGATCGCAGACCACAAAACTGCACAAGATCACGGTCCGCAAACCGCAAAAGATGGTGGACAACAACAGATTTATAATGGTGTATCATGCTGAAGACCATTGTGCCAGAGGCAGTACAAACTACCAAAGAACAAGGACCACGTTTCTGAAAATGGCGAATGTGCATCGGGAAGGGGGTATATGACAGGAACGGGAACACTGACCGTGGACATTCTCCATGAGAGCGAGTGACAGGCGTTTCAGGGCACCTGCGAAGGATGGCGGCACCTCGAAATCCGTCAGAGGGGGGTTGACATTTTGACCTTTACCCCCTAGAGCAAAAAAACTGGGTTAGAAGAATGGCAGAAGCTCATCTCCACCTGTGGGGCTATTTCTCATGGTGAGGAGCGTGTGCGGGTGCACGTGCATGTCTGTGTGCACATGCACACGTGTGAGGCTGCCTGAGAGTGTGTGGGAGTGAGCATTGGGGCACCTGAGCGCTTGTCCGAGTGGGCGGGGCCAAGGCAGCCCCCCAGCACGTGCGTGAGTGTCCGTGCCACATGGGATCCGTGCGTGTGCCTCATGAATGCCGTCACCTCCTCGGTCACCGAGTGGCACAAAGATAGGACCTGGGCCTCCAGTATCCCAGAACACCCTGCTTCAACATCATCCTTAGTATCAGATGTCTCTTGTCCCTCTGTACCAGAATGCTCTAGGAGGAGAAAACAGTGGAAAACAATGAGGATATCACAGCAAGCAGTGATGTTTCAGCATTTTCACATGTTCACTCCTCCTGACAGCATGATTATCTGTTTCCATACAGTCGGGGATTCGAACCTACAATCTTTCAATTACAAGTGTGCTTCCGTAACCATTAAGCCACCACTGCCCACATCTATGTGGAGGCCATGGCACATAAGGAATCATGACAGGATTTTCAATTTGAGTTTCTTGGACAATTTTCTGCTCTGCCACCCCCATGACCTGTGACCTGGATCTTGAGAGCGTCTACGTCCTCATTCCTGCCTCTATTACTAAACGCATCTCTCACCCGTCCACCTGGGCACCTGGCGCAGGGCACTCTCCATCACATGACCCCCGCACCGGTCACAAGACACGGCCCGGAAGTCCTCCCCAGCCGCTCCTCCAAGCTCAGCCAACACCTCCCCAACCTGAGGGGAAGTAGCCAATGGGAGCAGGCGCTGGAGGGTCACGCTTCCCGTCACGTCGAGGGCCACCAGGGCGGCTCGCCCCTTCACCTCTGACAGCACATTCGCCACAAACAAAGCTGGAGAATGAAATCCAGGAACACAGTCACCGCACTGTGCATAAAAGAGCGAAAACCCAACAGCAGCAACTAAACTCTCTATAAGCCTGAATTTGTCTTTTCTCATTCTTAGAAATGTAAAGATGGAAATGAGCACAGTCTGCATTTTCCTTTCGTTCCTTATGCTTCTGTTATCGCTGCTTCTTTTCTCACTATAAAGACCAATTTTTCCTTCAATTCATACCATTGCAGTCGAGTAACTCGGCACTGTCACTGTTTGCTGTTTCTTGCCCAGAGCTTCATAGCCCCCCCCCCCCTTACCTTTCTCCTCTTCCTCGGCGAATCCTTCACTCAGTCTCTCGCTCACCCTGCGAAAGTAACCCACACTCAAGGCGTCCAGATGTTTCTTCACACCTCCTTGACTACCTTCTCGCCCCTTCCCTCCATCTCTAGGACGCTTCCTCTTCTTTTCGCCCTCCGTCAATCGTCTCTGCTGCTCTTTCTTTTCCATGCTTTCCATCAGCTGTGTTCGGTCGCTATCTTCTTGGCTTCCTCCCTTTTGTCGTGCCTTACGTTCCTGTCAGCTCCTCGGCATGATGTCCATCCTGCTTCTGAACGCCTTTTCACTGTATTTAAAGGGATTTAGTTCTTAAGATTAAAGAAGTAGTTTCTTAGATAATGAAGATATTTTATTAGTATCAACTCCTATATTTTAAGAAACACAGTCATACATTATAGCAAAAACTAGATTCCTTGTTTTTATAATCTGTTTGTCTATAACTTGCTTATATTGAGCCCTTATATTTAAAAATATCTAGGTCTCTATGAACCGAGGACAATAACTTGTAGATTTGCGTTCTTACAAGTAATTTACGATTGTGATATACACAATAAAGTATGAAGGATACAAGTCTATGTCGAACATACAACGCATCGTGTTTTGTGTTGCTTAGCACACGTTAGTTGTATTATTATAAACATGACAATGAGGCAATCTTGTTATTTAAAAATTGAAGTATTATGTGAAGCGTCCATCGGCAACTATACGTTTCGATTACCATCACATGTTTTATATGCACTCCAAATTCAGTGTACATCATATAATGCAGTAACTCATGACAACCATCAAAGAGAACTAATTATACAGTTTAATCAAACACACGCGCAAATTGAATCCACACTCACGTTGCTTCTTTTCAGACGCATGACGATGACGAAATCCACGACTGACCGGCGCATAACATAATCGTCACACACTAATTTCGAAAGGTTGTCGACGGTATTGAAAGTCTGTACTTTCCACTTCTGCGCTTTACGATATTAAAATATTATCTCCTCAATTTGGGAATAACAAGTTTATTTGGGGAACACTGCCTTGTCAAAATAGTATTAAGAGTATTATTATTAAGAGTATTATTTTACTCTTAAATAATGTATAGCATGAACACGCAATATACTTATCCCGTATTTATTCAATAATATTCAATATTTATAACTCCGATGTCTAGTCAAAGATTACTACACTAATTTACCATCCTTTTTCTTGTCACAAGGATCAAAGTATAGCATTATTCTACCATATTGACAGCTGTTTTTTTCCTTAGAAAAATTGAAACTTGTGAAAAAAATGTTGTAGCATATGGATTATAATGAAAACGCAAAACAAAAAAGCGACGGGTAATCTTCATATTCTAAGTACGTGCTACTGCTGATACAGTAGCATTTCTGTAGTAGGAGAACCACTGGTATGCAAAACATTATCCTGTTACTATTGTTTGTTTTTTGCTTTTACTGATGTACTTTTCTGCCGCAGATGCTTAGAGTTCTGTTTATACATCCATCATGGTTTCCTTCTGGAGGTTTTTCGACTGTAACCAAATGAAAAATGGAGAAAATATGGATAATACGATACTCTATTGATTACAGTTACAATGTTAAAGGGATGAATTGACTTATGTACTTTACATTTTTGGATATATTCCCTCATTAGGCAAAATTGTACATACATTAAGTTGGTGGGCACTACAGATGAACACAGTTATGAAGGAGGGGTGACCTCACCGTCACCCTGTGTTCTGCAACTGGCACAGCCCGCTGTGGCAGAAAAGGAAGGAAAATGTAGGAGACTCCACCCAACAGGCATGATGAATGCCGTCCACCAGGCGGTACAAAGGAGCTTATGCAAAAGCAAATGGTTACTGGCGTGATGTCAGCTGTTGTTTCAGAATCGTTTCTTTGGAAAAAAAACTTCTTTATTTGGAAGAAACCCTTCTGTCACCATCTAACCTCTGGATAATTAAATACATTTTAAAAATGCTTTTATTTGCCATTTGCTCAATTACATATACAGGCACATTGGAACCCTTCCCTTCGCCTACCCCATCCTGCTCTCTATTGCCTGGGGGGGGGGGGGTCACAGTGCAGGGTCAGCCAACGTGCGGCACCCCTGGAGCTGGGGGTTAAGGGCCTCGCTCAGGGACACACGGACATGTAACTGTTCTGCCGAGGCTGACGCTCCGAACCAAATTAGGAAAAATAATAACCAGAATTATAATAATCATATATGATTCTTTTATTATTGTTCTTCTTGTTAAAATATATATGAAAAATGATCAAAACCAAAATTCTCACTTGCTGCTACAGGGATTAGTCAGTAGCTGACTCAGAAAGCCATTGTCTCGATTACTCTGAGTAACCAGAGAAAAGGTTTCTCATGTATGAGGGCCTTGTCTTTTTCAGAGGATTGCGGAATAGGCTTATGCAAGAGTCGCTGATATGGAATATATGAGCAACGAGTTTTTATGCTGGTGGTCATTTTTTTCCATTTGTGGTCAGTGGTCTGGTTACTTTCATAAGACTCCCGCATGTCCCTCACAATATTCTGCCTGGTGTGTACATCAGTAGGTTTTGGGTTTGTGCCCATGTTCAGAAGGTTGTGGGTTCAGATCTGGTGGGGGGGGGGGGGGGTAGAGAAATCTTACCACTTTTGGAGCCTTGCGGAAGGTCTTTAAAATGAAACTGCTCTTCTTGAGAAACTTCTCGATTCTTCTCTGTTTCCATGTACGGTGAAAAAAAAATGCTGTAAAATTTACTTTAGGAAAATCAAAATGGCCGTACATCAACAAACTCGATATTAAAAGTTGAATTTAATTAAAAATTAAACCAGCTGTCTATTTACTGTAACTGTTTATCCTATTCAGGCTTGCAAGGATGTTGAATTAATTCAACAAAATTAATTTCCTTGGTGGAGCGGTGGCTCTGAGGCTGGGTATCTGTGCCACCAATTGGAAGGTTGTTGGTTTGAATCCTGTGAATTCCAGCAATGATCCCCCCCCGTTGGACCCTTGAGCAAGGCTCTTAACCTGCAATTTCTTTGTCCTGGTATGATGTTAATCAACATCCAATCCTCCAATTTACAGGGAAATTTGGGGGTTGGTGGCAAGGTTGGATCTCCAGCACTAGGGAAAAAACTCACGCTGGTCCACTTGTCTTAATAAAATTAATTATTAAAATAATCTAACAATACTTTTCTATTGTAGGTAGGTGGATGGATGAATATAAATAAATAAATATGAATTACAAATCAATGAATTAATAAAAAAAAGTTTTTTAGTCTACACAGCATTTTTTTTCAGTGCACCCCTAAAATACTGCTCCATTGACTTTAGATAAGGTGGTTTTTCGGGGGCAGTGTGTGGTCCAGTGGGCTAAACCTCTGTGTCTGCCTCAGTAGAACAGTCACATGACTGCAGGCCCCTGGGCAAAGACCTTAACCCCCACCTGGGTGTGAGAATGACAACTGCATTAGGCTCATGCTAGCAAGACACCTGCATCCAACCTGACACTGCTACCCACCAGATAGTGGGGAACTTTTTTTTAATTGGCATTGGTTATATTATTTGCTAATCTTGGGTTTACTTTGCTCATAAAAAAATTAATGAATTTACCCTAAAAAATCTTGCCTTAATCAATTTGAGTAAAACCTACAGGGTGGTACTGTGAAAGTAGATAAACTTTCGCTTAATTAATTTCAAATACTTTATTTCCTAAAAGTGGCTATGCTTTTCTCAAAAAAGATCAGTTCAACTTATCCTCAAAAAAGTTGCAAGGTGCAAATTGTCGCCTCGCTTTATTTGAGTAAATTATTTTTTTGAGTAAATATTATTTGAGTAAATAAGTTACTTTTTTCAGCGTATGGAAGTAAGCTGACGGAAGCTGGTCTTCTCTCTGTCTGTGCGCTGGTGGCAGTGCTCTTGCAGGAGATGTCACCGCGATGCAGGATATCTGTCGGTCTGGTTCCCACTTGTTGATTCAGCTTAGAGGTTCGCGAGTAATTAATCACGACGTCATTCTTCAGAAGGTCCGCTTGAAGGTGTCGCAGGGAGTGCAGCCTTACGTGGAGATACTTGGTTTTCTTGGTAACTGTTGCTATACCGGTAAGATTACCCCCTCCCTTTCCCCCCTCTTCCACCCCCTTCTGCCTTTTTCCATTAGAATATCAGCTAGTTCTCCCAGACTTAACTCATGTAGTTATTGAGCAACTGTGTTCTAACGTTCCTTCCTCTCCTTTGCCTGCCGTCTCCCTTCATCATTCTGTCACGATTATCCAAACATTCTTTTTTCTTGTTTCGTCATCTTCTGTTATTCTTGCCAAGCCCAGTTTATAGCTTTGCCCCCCACCCTACGTAACTCCCCAGGAACATGCTCATATCTTAGCCCCTGTCCACGTTATCCTGTGTGAATGTGAGCAGCAGGGAGGGTGAGCGACAGAAATGTGGAAAACAATCCATCCATCCACTCTCTGTGTCCGCCGTCCTTTGCAGAGTCGCTGGGGGTCCATGGCCTGGAAACTATGTGCACAAGGCAATAAATAACCCAGGATGGGACGCCGACTCATCGCAGACTCTGGAAAACGTTTTTCTTTTTTTATTAAAAACAATTTTTGGCATTTCTTCACGCCAAGTTCTTTTGATAGCATTAAACAAGGGTGTGTCCCTGACGATATTACACTCTATTGCGTAGCACAAACACACCTCTTCCTACAAAAGGGTCTTTATAATCACGTATTAATTCTATTGTTCCCTAGACATGACACATTATACTGTAACCCAGGTTTATTACAAATCTGAATTAAGTGAATGAGACTCAAGGTATCTGAGGTCAATATTTACCAGTAAGCTATAGTCTGAATTCTTTTCAATGTCATGATACCGTTCTGAGGTGAAAATATGTCCCATCTCAGTCGTTAGATCCTCACTGCTGCAAAGATTCAAAAATCCCTTATATTGAGTTATTATTCATAACCAATCACACATGCAGAATTCCTGCTTATGTTAATGCAGCCTTTAAATTTGTTTATGAATGCGAGTTAATAGGAATTTCCCATTTCTTAGATCTGTTACAGGTTGCTCTGCGAATAGAATTTCAGGCTTTGGGAGAAGCCAGCTATGGTTCAAAGGGCATTTGATTTTAGGTCTAGCTTATAGACTGAAGAACAGTTATTGACTACAAAGCACTGTTGCAAGTCGTTCTGGAAACGAACATCTGTTAAGTGCTGTAAATGTAAATGTGTAACAGTCCCAGTGGAAAACCCAGGTATCCGAAGGAGTCACCCTTTTAAAAACGGAAAGTTCACCATACAGTACTGGTCCCTTTCCTGTCCCCCAGTTATTTAGTAAGTTTTTAATTAGTAAATTAAGACGCGTCTTTTCAAAATTACGAGGATCTTTAGGAATAATTACATTTGTTACTGTAAAAAAGAACGGCAAAAGAATTCAGATAGTTTGGTGTCAGAAAAAAGTGGGTGTTATCGCCTTTCGAACATTACGAATTACATCATTGACCGTTGGCTGTGTTTGCGTTCCCATGCGGGAGTGATTCTCTGACATGTTTAAACTAGCTGTTGTAGACATGATTTCATGCGTTCACCAAAAAGTACAGGCAACAGATAGACTTGAGTCAGTAATTATTTTTTGCTGAAACTGCCAGTTGCGATTATCCAGACATGCACTGGAATATATCTAAGATTCCCAACTTTTGTCACTGAAATTATGTAGACAGCCTGCAGTGACCGTTCTTTCAGGCTCATTTTTCCTTCGGTCCATGCTGGTTTTTAAAAATCTCCTGTAAGGATTGTAAAATTATTGTACTTCCCTGGTGCTTGTAGCGATGGAAAGATTGATCTGACAGGCTGAGGAACTTGTGTTCTGATTTTCACCTCTGTGACTTTACTTTCTCTGTCAGTTGATCTACTTAATGAAAGTTCTGCAACCTAATGTGCTTCCCAAAGTTTTGTATATGTTTCTTACAATGCTATACTTTACTGTGGCCAAAAATAAATATTGTAAGCAAGTGGTCAGGGTGTAATGAAACACAGGTGTAACACTCACACACACGATGTGTTATTCTGTTGTCATCATGTTGCTCACTTTATGTGGACAATAACACGCTTGAGAGCTGGATTACCCAGCACGAGTTTAGGGTCACTCGCTGGATATGTTTTCATTTAACGCCCCACCTTCCAGCGTTTTTCACTTTTACACTTCACATACATGCCTGTTAGAAAAACATCACATTTTGCACGCATTCTCACGATATTTTGGGGTTTCCCGATAAACATTCATAACTACGCCTTTTGCTATTGAACGCGTTATTGAGGCAAATTGGCTGCGCATGCAGAGCGTGAAGATATGACGTAGTGCTCAGAGCAGCCTCCTTAACGCTACGTCATTCGTGAGTTCTATCTTTTAACGTACCACGTATCCTTAAGAACTCACCAAAAATCATTTTATCATAGGAATCATTTATTGTCTTTCAGTCATGTTTACTTGTGAAGCAGCACCCTTAACAGTGTTAGTCTTATGATAAAATATTTATTATTTCAAAACCGTTCTTCACAACACGCGTGCCCATAGTAATGCTGCACCCCCCGCCCCCGCCTGACGTCGGTACCCCCCAAATGTCAAACCCCTTCTGATGTCACTGGCCCTAGCACCAAGTGATTTTTTTTTTTTTTTTAAATTTCACGCTATAAAAACTCACCCTAAAAAGCCATTTAACGTTTGGTTATGTGTTTGTTTTCATTTCCCTCCACTGCTTTCTGCAAAATACTCAAATACGTTGTTACTGACTCAAAAGTCTAAATTTATGCTTTTATTTTATGTTACACTAAACCCGCGTTTAACTTTCTAATCAATGCACTTTTCGTTAGAATGTACTGTTAATCATTTTAATATCTTTGGGTACTCGATCTCCCATCAGAGATGCTACAGACGGGAAACGTATGAAATACCTTAGAATTAATGACGTTATTTTCAGGATTCCGGTGACATGGGGTGACAGGGCTTGTGATTAAGATGTGGTGCGTCAAAGTGTTGAAGACGCCCCTTGTGCGGGAGATACGCTGTCTCTTTTGCAATGATCTCGCATCAAAGCCATGTGCTACTACTGGGTGGGAAGGGCATTGGTAAACGGGGCGGGTACGGGGGGGGGGGCGTCGGTATTTCTTCTACTTGTAATCTGTGAAAGTCTTAAATTCCAGTGCAAGTTCAAGTCGTGGAGCAAGTCATCTGAAGAGCAAAAAAGAGAAATCCGGTCTTGACGTTTCACTCAAGCGGCAAGAACAGCGCAGTTGTTAAATCGCAACTAACAGAACTAACGGCGTGCAAAACACTTCCGACGCCAGGAAAAGTAAGTACATTTTAACGTGTTAGAGATATCCACAATATATTAGACTTATATGAGAAGGCGTCCTTTGACAGCGATATGTGACTCTGGTGAGTGCTGTCATGGGGATTATGCTGAGGCGGCAGTAACACCCCCGATTAACGGTCAGTGACATTAGCAAGTAATAATAAGGGCTGCTGGCACGTGCCTGCTTTATGTCTTTGGGGCGGACTTGCAATAATCATAAGCAAGACGGCGCTATATAATGCTGAACTTCAGCGATATGCGATATGAGTTTTAGTCAGTTAAAAATGGCGGGGGGGGAATACAGACGTTCCATAAATAGAAAGTTATGGTATTATAGTATCGACCAAGAAGACGTTACAAGAATAACTTTGGCGATTTTTTATGTATTCTTTTATAGTAGTTTAGAAATGTAAAAAATACACAGGATAATGTATGAAATTCTGTGGAGTCTGTCAGTATATTTGAGGTAGTTAAACTTGAAGTAGAATATATTAGTATATAGAGATATCTATCTATCTATCTATCTATCTATCTATCTATCTATCTATCTATCTATCTAAAGTCTGTAACTTACTATTATTTTGCTGAATTTATAAACTATTTCACTGGCAACATCAATCATTTCCCAATGATATTTGGGTTTCACATCTTCTCCACTGAATAATTTCAGTGTAAGTGTGTTTTTTCTGAAGTTAAAAGCAAACATATCATATGGAATACGGCAGTCTAATTAATAAACTAAGTGCTGTGATATTTCTCTATCGTTACATCTGCCCTGTGTGCATCCTAGACCATTTTCTTATTGTCTATGTTAATCATAAGCACAGATGGACTGAAGCATCCAGTCCTGTCTGCAATGCAAATTTAATCCATAGGTCACCCAGTATCTGTTTTCCAAAGATCTACAGCAGAAGCTCAGGAATCCACCCATGTTTTGAGCCTATCAGGGAGAACGTGAAGGACGCAGCCTGTGTTACACAGCACTCCCTCACAGGCAACTCAAACTTTAATTTTCACTCACGTGATCGTGCTCTGCAGATCATTTGTGGCAGCCGATCTACACAAATTGTTTTTGGGTTGTGGGAGGACTCCGAGACAGAGGGAGACACACGAGCGCCACACAAACAGAGCAAGAGGCAGCAGTTTTAACTTTCAAGCCATGAGGTTGGCTTGTAGCTGGTTTTTCTGGTAGCCAAGTCATATGAAATGATATATGAGTCAATATGTGGACACAAAGGCAGATATTGACTATTATTATTATTAGTAGAAGCAGTAGTTTTGGTGCATGAGTTTGATTTTAACTGCTGCACGGTGACCACATGGGTGGTCGGAATGCTCTGTGTTCTCCCTGGGTCTTCAGCCTTGAGGTTTTCCAGTACTCCACAAATAGAATCACATCAGGTGTCTTTCCCTGCACTCTCTCCGCCCTCCATCTTTATGTCAGCTCCCCGCATGCTCTTCCCAGTGCAACTTCAGGAATGACTGCCAGCACAAATCGGCAATAAAAACTAGGGAGAGAAAGAGGGAGAGAGAGAGCCAGCCGAAGGATAAGTTTAACAAACAGAGAGAGTGAGGAGACTTGTTACATCTTCTTTTTTATTCGCTCTGCTCCGAGATACATCTAAGAGGGAGATTAATAATAAACACAAAAAACACACACACTCGCCATCACACATGAACAGCAGAAGTAGACACACCCTACATTTAAATATATCCTCATTTTTATATATGTGAGTAACAATGAAATATAAAATATAATAGAATTATAGAGAATAGAATTATATAAAAACGTGCATACAAGAAATAGGTAAATTAATCAAACATATAAACAAGCAAATAAATAAAATGAAAATAAAAATTCAAATTAAGGAATTGTAAAACAATAAGCAACATATAAAAGTAAGAGGGCAATTAAGAATAACTAAATGATGAAATAAAAGTTACTAAAAACTAATTAAAAGGAACAATAGTGGACTTGACAAAACACTGTGGAAAAAAGTGGGTCTTTTAATTAGATTTAAACTCATCAACCGAAGAGCAGGACTTTATGTAGGATGGGAGACTGTTCCAGTGTCTTGGGGCAGCTACAGAGAAAGCCGGGTCACTTTTGGGTTTGAGGCGAGAGTGAGGAACTGAGAGGAGCTGTTGTGAGGGTGACCTAAGTGACCAGGGGGGCGAATGCAGAACTAATAGGTCTGAAATGTGAGGCCAATACATTGAGGGCTTTAAAAATAAAAGGCAAAATTTTGCAATCTGCTCTGTATTTCACAGGTAGCCAGTGCAGATGAGATAGAACAGGAGTGATACGTCGTCTTTTCTTTGTTCCAGTTAGGAGTCTAGCAGCTGCATTTTGAATCATTTGAAGTCTAGAAAGTGTGGAACGGGACCCCATATACAGGGAATTACGGTAGTCAAACTGAGAGGTGATGAAAGCATGGATAACTATATCCAGGTCGGCTATAACTTGGGCAGATGAGCAGCAGTTACCTATTCTGAGTGAGAAGCTTCTTTCTCTCCGGTAGGAGATAAACCATTTTAACACTGGGCACTGCAAACCAACTTACACCTCTAAGCTTTTTAAAAGAATGTCATGGTCAATTGTGTCAAAAGCCGCAGTAAAATCAAGCAACACTAAAACTGCACAAGAACCAGAATTGATAGTGAGAAAAATGTCGATCAGTAACCTTCAGCAGGCAGATTCTGCGCTATGCAGAGCTCTAAAGCCAGACTGGAATTTATCAAAGATTTTAGACTTGTTTCAGTAAAAAGTGATCTGGGGGAACACAACTTTTTCCAATATCTTGGAGATTAATGGTAGATGGAAATTAGCCTGTAGTTTCTATGGTCATTAGGATCTAGGCTAGGTTTTGTTAATGGAGGCTGTAGGATTGCATGCTTAAAACTGGAAAGGAGAACTCCACTAGTTAATGAACTATTAATTATGGCCAAAATTTACACACAAACACACTACTGTTAAAATATACATGAAATGAGTTTGAATAGTAAATATAGCGAAATAAATAGGAAATATCGCGAAATATATAGGAAATATAGCTACATAAATAGGAAATATAGCTAAATATATAGGAAATATAGCTAAATAAATAGGAAATATAGCTACATATATAGGAAATATAGCTAAATAAATAGGAAATATAGCTAAATAAATAGGAAATATAGCCACATATATAGGAAATATAGCTAAATAAATAGTAAATATAGCTAAATAAATAGTAAATATAGCTACATATATAGGAAATATAGCTAAATAAATAGTAAATATAGCTAAATAAATAAGAAATATAGCTGTCTGTGTTCATTTGCCCATCTCAGTCTCTTCGTTTTATTGGTCATTCTGAGGTACGGCTTTTTCTTTCCAATTCTGCCTAGAAGACCAGCATCTTCGCTCTTGATGGTGAGACCGGTCTTTTATTTAATGAAGCTGCCAGTTGAAGACATATGACGATTCACAAACGACAAATATATTCTAATATAAATCTATGTAATATATTTACCCTCTCGCTCATATGTGCACCAGGACCTCCCTCTCCTCTTTCTGTTGTGGTTAGAGCCAGTTTGAGCCGCTCTGTTAAGGCAGTAAAACACAGCATTGTACACGATCTTCAGTTTCCTGCCAAGTACTTGCATGAGGTAACCGTCATTTCTCAGAACAAGAATAGACAGACAAGGTTCAGAAGTACATTGTTTCTGACCAATCTGAGCTTTAATCGAACCCATAATTGCTGATGCTCCAGATATTCAGCTAGTTCAAAGAAGATGAAGAAGGTTGGGAAAAGGGTTTATACATTAGCAAACACAACATTCCATTGGAACACAAGAGTAACTGTTGCTGATAAGAGGTCTTTGTAGACCTTTGTTGATATTCCATTAAAAACAAGCTGTTTCCAGCAATGATAGTCATTTACAACATTAAACATTTCTACACAGTATTTTGATCAATCCAATGTTATTTTAATGGACATAAAACTTGAAAGTGTCCCCAGACTTTTGAATGGTGGTGTATATATTTGTGTGTGTGTGGGTTCGGTTTATATTACATTGTGGGGACCAAAAGTCCCCCACAATGTGATAAAAACCTGTCATTTTGACATTGTGTTTGCAATCAAAAAACTAAAAGTGCCAAAAGTCTCATATTTAGTTTGGTTACTTGTGGTTAAGGTTAAGGGCTGGGTAGGGGGTTAAGGTCGTCATGTTGGGATTAGAGTTTTACCCTTAGAAATGAATGGAGAGTCCCCACAAAGATTTAATTACAAACCTGTGTGTGTGTGTGTATATATATATTGTCTGTTGGTGGGACTGTAGGCTTCTATAGACTGTGGTGGGACTGTAGGCCTCAGTTGGCTGTCGGTGGGACTGTAGGCCTCAGTTGGCTGTCGGTGGGACTATAGGCCTCAGTTGGCTGCCGGTGGGACTGTAGGCCTCAGTTGGCTGTCGGTGGGACTGCAGGCCTCAGTTGGCTGTCGGTGGGACTGTAGGCCTCAGTTGGCTGTCGGTGGGACTGTAGGCCTCAGTTGGCTGTTGTTCATTTGTTGTCACATCTAGCACATGGAGTGCAACTTTCTAGTTAGATTTTCATGCTTTGATTTGCCCCAAAGCCATCCACTGGCCATAACGTTTAGCACTGAAGCATGTTGGTCCCTGGGCCATTGTCAGTCCGTCACACAGTGTGTAGTTTTACCACCCCCTACCCCCACCCCTCCGAGATCATTGAGTTCTGCTGTTTTTCACACACATCTGCTTGCCAACATCTGGCACCTTAGATCATAACCTTGTGGGAAACAGCATTTCCAGCATTTGCTGTTTTATTTACATTTGAGTCACTTTCGATAAACATTTCCTGGAAATAATAACCGAACTAAGCAACCAAGGAATTGTTGTGCAGAGTTCTGATGGCTGCATTCATTAGGGTGCTGAAACCTACTGCTTGTGTCCTCAGGCCAGTGGTTTGTGACTCTGATAATTGCCTTATAGACCTCACACCAATCAGATTCGCGGTCTTCAGGGTCAGCTGTTCCCCAGAGCTGCAGCCCCTCGCTGCTCTCCAGCGAAGTGTCAGCCGTCAAGATTTGTTTCGGCTATTTTGAGAAGCTGAGCTAAATGCAAGCGTCCCGTTTAGAGAGAGGCAAACATAAATAACATCTCTCTTGGTCTGCTGAGGCCATGGTCTGAATAAGCGCTTGTTAGACTTCATGTGGCTGTTTCTAACCAAGTTAAGCTGCTCTGGCTGTAACATTAGCTGAAGGCTTGTTGTACATGAAGAAACCTCTTAAAAAATGACCCATTATCTGTCTTTATTAGTTTATTTTATAAGGCCAAGAGGTATTAATAGTGTAGGGGGAGCTGGACTTTGACCAGTCCTTTTACAGTTTTCCTCCGTTGGTTTGGCTCATTCCTTGAAACAGAAATTACATTCTTAAAACTATAAGATCATTTGGCCAAACAGTCTTACAGTTCTGCGCAACATTACAG
>JAODJX010000083.1:1641035-1655968 GCA_026776945.1 Isichthys henryi
GGGTTGTTTAAATTTGGAATAATTTATTTTTTTTTGGTTTTGTTTAAAAATGAATTTCAAAATAAACCGGGTTGGGGGGGGGGACGACCTAACGGAATAAATGTGGCTTTAAGCCCCCCCCCCCCCCCCCGTGCTCTTCTCCACTTCAAATCAGTCAAACCAAAGTTTATATATAAAATAAATGACCATACAGCATACTGCAATAGATACAGGCGATAAAATGCGTCTCGCCGAGAGCTCCCTATATTGAAGTAATAAGTCAAAAAAAGCAAATATATAGTAAAAGAAGAAAAACTATAGAAATGTGCAAAATGTGCAAATTGCCCGTACTAATAACCTGCCCAGCTGTTTAGCAGCTTTTCCGCCTGAGGATAGAAGCCTTTAAAGCTTTTACGGAGTCTATATGTCCGTGTGTTGATGCTTCTATGCAGAAATTAGTTTAATACGTCCTCCAACACCTCTTTTCGCTTTTTTCGCACATCCACACCCCCTTTCACTTTCTGAGGGCGCTGCCTCGAGTCACGTTTCCTCCCAGCGGTTACGGTAGATGAGCAGATGTTACGGTGCAGTGCTGTCGGCCTGTTTTGCTAACTGGCCCAGGTTTCTGCAGGCCAGAAGTTCCGTGCCCCTGCTCAGATGACCACGGAACCCCATCCTCCTCACCCTTTGACAGAAATCCTCCCCCGTTTCGACATCTTAGCGTGGCCGCACTTTCACCTCCCCATGTTGTCATCATGCGTTTGCTGTGCCACTCGTGAATCACACGTTGACGGAAAATAGGAAGCTTAGGTGCCGTGTCAGCGCTGTCGGGTCAAGGCGAGTCCACACGGTACATTCTGGTTAGAATGACTTGTTTATCAGTCAGGGGCGTTCAAGGCTACGGCCTCCCTCTGCCAGGGAATGTCACTCCCACCTCCGGAACATGTGGAGATGAGGGTCTGAATTGGGCAGCAGCATCCCGGCGCAGGGCTGGTGTGTGACTCAGTGGGCTAGGCCTCCAGTGTGCCAGTGATCAGAAGATCACTAGTTCAATTCCCTGACTAAAGGGAAGTAGCTACATCCACACTGGGCCATTGAGCAAAGCCCTTAATCCCCAAAAAATCTTCTAGGGTTGTTGGACTGGTGACTCTTGTCTCAAAAATGACCAGCTGAGATATCAAAAAATAGGCAAATTCCATTGTACCTCTACTTGTACAAATGGCAAATATGCTGTTGCTCGTGAAATGAAGCTTTGTGTGCATATACTGTGTTTAGAAATGCCTGCTTTTTACTGTGTGCGTATCAGAAATTCAGAGCCTGGAATGTGGGAGGGTCCCACGGGCTGCGGGGCACATGGTGTACATCAGACTTTATTTATGCACAGTGAGTGTGTTTCCCTGTATGCTCTGCTGATCAGTCCGCCTGACATGCGCTGCCCGGGTGCGGTCTGACCAAGTCTCCAGCAGGGGCAATCTAACGGGCTGCTTATTATCTGGCTGCAGCTCCCGCTTGCAGAAAGGTCCGAGTGGGGGGTTTGTGTGCGTGTGTATGTCTGTGGGGGGGGGGGTGCCACAGTTAAATCTGTGGCTGATACGCAGGGTAGTTTAATTAAGGATACAGACTAATAACTTAATTCTTGCTGAAACGTTTTGTACCTCCTGCTGTGACTTTGCCCTTTTTTAAGTCTAGATGAAATTGTTGCCAGTGATGGAAAAGGACGGCAGGAACATGTTTTTGCATTTGTGTGTGTGTGCATGTGCCAGGACGCAACCCGGTAGTGTCGAAGGGCACGCACGTCATCGTGCCATTGGTGGAAGACCTGGAAGGTGGCCAATGGGAGGCGAAAATCGTGGAGCAGAGCAGCTCCAGGGTCCTGCTGTCCATCAACTCGTCGCCCAAAGCCGCAATCGGCCGCTACCAGCTCACGGTGGCCACGCAGTGTCCCCAGGGCACGTCCACGCACGAGTCCGGCAGTGACATCTGCATGCTGTTCAACCCCTGGTGTCAAGGTATGAGTCAGAGTCACGCAGGCAGCACTGCCATTTGTCTCAGCGCCCTGTCACTGCCCCGCCCACCAATGATGTCATCGTTATCGCCGCACCCGGAGAAATGCTCGACACATTTGATCATTACAGTGTTGAAGTTTGCGTCCCGTACTCTGCATCTCCTCTGCATCCTTTAAATGTGGCACATAGCATGACTCGCTCCAGTAAAACATCTTTCCATAGGATGGCATTTTAACAAAATCGCAGGCTAACTAGTGTGCAAATGAGTGTGCAGGAAAGAAACCAGTGACTGGGTAGGGTCAGTGCCGGTCTACAAACCTTTTAATCTTCTTCAGTCAACCCTCCCTTTCCCCGCATGTGGGCTCCCACCCCTCCCCACACACACCACCCCCCTGACCCCCCCACACACACAGACCTGTACTCATATCTTTGTGGGACTTTCCATTCATTTCTATGGGAAAAACCCTAATCCCAACATGACGGCCTTAACCCCTACCCAGCCCTAACCTTAACCATAAGTAACCAAACAAAATATGAGACTTTAAAAATTTTTTTTATTTCAGTCAAAGATTTTTATAAAATAGAGTTTCTTCTTGGGTGAACTGAAAAAATGGACCCCACAATGTAAAAATAACAGGATTTATATACCTAACCCACACACACACACAGACACACACACACACCTTTTCACAGCATTTCTCCAATAATGACATCCATGTGTTTGAGGGAAAGCAAACAGATGGTGGGCTTATGGAAAATGCCTTCCCAGTTCAGGGGGATTCTGGATGTCAGCCAAAGCCCCGCCCAGCCCAGGGTCAGGGCAGATGATGTCACGCAATATAAATGCCTTCCCTGAAATTACCAGAGAACCACGGTGACCTTAAATACCCACTAACCCCTTCTTACACTTTTATGAATCTTATGCGTAGTTTCCCAGTCATGCTACAGAATAAACCTACTGGACCTAACAGATAAAATGCTTGAGGTCCTGTCAGCTGAGGTAAAACATAACACAGGTCCTGCAGAAGCGTTTGGCTCCTGACAGGTCACATGCTCCTCAGACCCTGCATGTTCACATGTCGCCTTCCGGGATCTGTAGATGAAAACTATTTTCCCCTGTATTACTGTAGTTGTTTTTATAGGTTGTTATATAAAAAAATGTTCACATTAACATACAAGGGTATGAGAAAGGCCTCCCATGTTTTTCCAGGTACTGTGAGGGTTCAAAAATTGCTCGTATAACTTTTCATTAAAGGTGCATTTTTAAAGCATGAGTTTATATTGGACAGGGGTTGTATGGTGCATTCGATTATCTCTCGGAACTCGGAAATTCCGAGAATCCGACAATCTCCCGTCCGAGCTACAGTACCACAACTCGGAACAAACATGGCTGCCTCCATGAATACGCTGCTGTGTGTTGTTGCTTTATATTTTAGCAGTTTTGGAGTAAGATTATTTTTTCCGAGAGACAAACAAACAAGAAACATGAACTAGTCAAACCACATTAAAAGCTTTATAAAGTATTTTAGTACATTTATTGCAATATTCTTTGTTCGAGAGGCAAACAAACTACAAACAAACCAAAAACACTAACAGTTCCGGTAAAAATCTGATATTGCTGCTAAGATACTGTTTACGGTCACGATATATTATTCTCTAAATCGAACACGTGCAATTACATTTATAACTATTAATACATTTAACAAAATAAACATTTTTAAACATTTATAAAACAGAATTACTGTTGAGTGTGTAAGCCGCCATGTTGAAATTACGTCACAGGGGCAACTCTGACAAGAAAATTCTGTCCGACATCAACGTCATAAAAGAGGCGTGTTTCCGACGGGGAGTGATGTTTTTCGTGACGTTTTCCGTGACGTTTTCATCCGAGTTCCGACTTGGAGAGAAATAATCGAATACACCAGTATTGACATTTTGGGGGGGGACACGTTTTGTTGTGGCCGCATGGCTGAACGAGTCCATGTGTCAGAAGAGACGTCTCTCATTGTTATTTTATCTATCTTTCTCTTTTTTCTTCTTTCTTAGACGACACTGTGTACATGGACGATGACAACGAGAGGACGGAATACGTCCTGAGGGACACAGGAAGGATCTATTATGGCACGGAGAATCAGATTGGGGCGCGGACATGGAACTTCGGGCAGGTACGGGAAGAGAGGGAAGAGGGCTGGCGGGGGGGCAAAGATTGAGAGAAAATGAAAGATGGAGTCCTGATCCACCTACCCTTTCCTTCCAGTTCAGCGAAGGAATCCTACAGGCGTGTCTCTTCCTTCTGGACAAGAGTGAAACGCCATCGGCCGGTCGTGGGGACCCTGTCAATGTAGTGAGGGTCATATCCGCCATGGTGAGCTTCCTGTCCCTTCTACATTTGTGGAGGTCACAGTCGCTAATGTCAATCAGGTGTCTCCAGTCGCCCATTACCTGAGATGTCCATCCACTGCTGTACCTTTTTCCACCATTAAGGTAGAGAGCAATGTAATCCATCTAATTCTGCATTCTCTTTCACTCTCTCCCTATGTCTTAGATCAATTCCCTTGATGACCGTGGGGTCCTTGAAGGCAATTGGTCGGGGAACTACGTGGGCGGGACTTCCCCTACAGCGTGGAGCGGCAGTGTGGATATCCTGAGGAACTACCACTCTGAGAACGGAACGCCCGTCAAATATGGACAGTGCTGGGTCTTCTCAGGTGTCACCACCACAGGTGAAATGACCTTTAATGTTTTTGTCTTAGGAATAAGGTTTCATCAAGTTTCAAGTTTTATTGTCACATGTGTTCCATGGATTACAATGAAACTCTTTTGCTTATAGCTGCTGGGAGCCCATGATGGTTTAGGACCAACAGCAGTGTAGTTCAAGACAGTGCAGGACAAACAGTAGTGCAGTATGAGACAGTGCAGGACAAACAGCAGTGTGGTACAAGACAGTGCAGGGCAAACAGCAGTGCGGTACAAGGCAGCACAGGACAAACAGCAGTGCGGTACAAGGCAGCACAAGACAAACAGCAGTGTGGTACAAGACAGCGCAGGACAAACAGCAGTGTGGTACAAGACAGCGTAAGGCAAACAGCAGTGTGGTACAAGACAGTGCAGGACAAACAGCAGTGCAGCACAATACAGCGCAGGACAAACAGCAGTGCGGTACAAGACAGCATAGGACAAACAGCAGTGTGGTACAAAGGCAGCACAGGACAAACAGCAGTGCGGTACAAGGCAGCACAAGACAAACAGCAGTGTGGTACAAGACAGCGCAGGACAAACAGCAGTGTGGTACAAGGCCGTGCAGGACAAACAGCAGTGCGGTACAAGGCAGAGCAGGACAAACAGCAGTGTGGTCCAAGACAGCGCAGGACAAACAGCAGTGCGGTACAAGACAGCGCAGGACAAACAGCAATGCGGTACAAGACAGTGCAGGACAAACAGCAGTGCGGTACAAGACAGCGCAGGACAAACAGCAGTGCGGTACAAGACAGTGCAGGACAAACAGTAGTGCGGTACAAGGCAGAGCAGGACAAACAGCAGTGTGGTCCAAGACAGCGCAGGACAAACAGCAGTGTGGTACAAGACAGCGTAGGACAAACAGCAGTACAGAGTTGGCCTCTGCTTTGTATGTGGATTTTGCCTGTTCTCCCTGTGTCTTGCAGGTGTCTGAAGACATGCAGTTAATGCAGTGAATTACTCATAGTGTGTGACTGAGTGTATGTGTGTGTGTGGCTTTATGTGGACCAGCATCCTATGCAGGCTGCACTGCTGCCTTCTGCCCTGTGCTGCATGGCATAGACTCCAGACCCCTATGACTCTGAGCAGATTAACCAATGGGGGATTAATGATGCTGCATAGCTAGAAGGATTAAAATTACATTGTTGGACTAACTTAACCTGAAAATTAAGCGGGGTGTTTATTTTTTTACAGCCAAAGTGTTTTTCTTACCATGAACACTGTTTGTCCTCCTGAATTAATGACTCACATATATCATCTCAGATATCACACAGCCATTTCTAATTTAGCTAATTGTAGCTCTCTGGTCTCATTCTGGTTTCCCTGGAAGCAGTTAGCAGAGTGGTTAAAGAAGCCTTGAGGAATGTTATCAACCTGAATTAGTCCGATAAAACCATCGGCTAAATAAATGGGTCAAGTTTTAAGTCGTTCAGCATTACAGTTGCAGTAAATTTAAAAAAATACAATGTTCCTATTTGCCTAATTGATTCTTCTAGACTAAACTCCTATCTCATAAATGATTGCATGTACTTGTTACACACTTAAGCATAACCGTCCCGGAGCACCCAGGGCGTGACAGTAAAGGGGAGATTTGTTATTGCAGCTGGCATTTATCCAACTGACAGAAAGGAATTTACTGACTTAAGTTTTTTTTTCAGAAATATTTCTGCACTGATATCTAGCTTAGGGGAGTGTATTACTCTCAGCGAGTTCGCCTTTGATGCATGTGCACTGTGTGTCTGCTTTTCTCACACATATGTGAGGAATGCGAATGGCCCCTTGACCGACACTGTCTCTGCTCTCTCTCGCTCAGTGCTCAGGTGCCTCGGCATTCCCACTCGCAGCGTCACCAACTTCCAGTCTGCACACGACACCGACGTCTCCCTGACAACGGATGTTTATTTTGATGAGAACATGGAGCCGCTGAATCACCTCAACACAGACTCTATCTGGTGAGGGTTGCATCACTTTGACAATCACCCTGACAGTGAGATTGTTATATCTGAATATTCCACTGATTCATCAATATGAAGGAGATGTGCCCCTTAACTATATAAATGCTGAAAATTAAGAGTTTTCAATGTAAGACCATGATTTAAAAAAAAAAATTCTTGTTCCAAGAACTATGCCATGAGGAACTCCTATTCACTTTTGTCACTTGTGCCCTTTACTACGTTACTTTCTTTATAGACCTGTCTCTCTGTGGCTTTAGGAACTTCCACGTGTGGAATGACTGCTGGATGGCCCGTCCAGACCTGCCCCCGGGGATGGGAGGCTGGCAGGCTGTGGACGCCACCCCACAGGAGACCAGCCAGGGAATTTTCTGCTGCGGCCCAGCTTCTTTGACTGCCATACGCACCGGGCAGGTCTACCTTAAACACGACACGCCCTTTGTGTTCGCTGAGGTACTCTCACTTTTCTACAGCTTGGGCTTAGCTTCGCTGTCATTTTCACATGCATCCGATATTCTTTATTTCTGTTCTGCTACATCTCAGCTTCTATCACCTCAACCTTCAGCTTCTATCACCTCAACCGTCATATCAGTCTGATTACACTGCCTGAGTTTGTACCACATCTCTAGCCCTCTCTTACCTCTATCATTCTTCTTCATGTTCTCAGTCATGTCCAGTTCCGCTAAAACTGTCTTCTTGTCCCTCGGTGTCCCAGGTGAACAGCGACAAAATCTACTGGCAAAGGAACCTGGATGGGACATTCAGTCAGGTCTACATTGAGAAGAAGAAGGTGGGACACTGCATAAGCACCAAGGCGGTGGGCTCTGACGAGCGAATGGACATCACCCATCTCTACAAGTATCTAGAGGGTAAGTGGAGGGTGGGCTTCTCTGTAGGCTTCCCAATGCTTTGGTGTGGGCGGGGCTTTTGCCACCCCCTCGTCTCCCACTTTATCTTCTTTCCATTCCAACCTCCCCCAACTCAATAGTATCTTCCCCACCAGACACAGAAGAAGAGCGCATCGCCGTGGAGACCGCCAGCCGTTACGGCAGCAGGCCTGAGGTTTACGCCACGGCCTCAGCAGAGGACGTGAGCATCGAGGTCACGATGGACGGCGAAGGTCCCCGCATGGGGAGTGATGCAGGGCTGACCATCATTCTGCACAATAAGAGTGCACATCCCCGCCGTACCACCCTTCACAGCCAGGTGGCAGTGATGTACTACACCGGAGTACTCAAGGGCACCGTCAAGAAAGAGAAGTTTCCCGTTGAGCTCATGCCCAATGAAGGTAAAGAAAAGCCCTCAAGTATCTCAGTGGTTCTATATTGCAATATATGCATGTGTCTATATATATTTATATATGCAGTACTGAAATGACTTTCTCCTTCGGTGATTTATGTATTGCTGTTGAGCTTACATTTGCGGTGCTCCGATGGCTCAGCAAGTAAAGTACTGTTACGACCGTGCGAAAATTGTAGGTTGAAATGCCAGGGAATGCACAAAACTTGTAACCCTTCCCTAAAAGTTTGAGATAAATCTGAACATAAACTGAGTGTTATGTGAGTACTTAGGTTTAATGATTCTTTGGCTGCTGACAGAGATTCCTTGAACGCTAATGCTTAAAGTATTATGGTTGTCCATTCCCAGTGCAGCCCACTGGAATCCAGCCTGTGGGAGTGCCCCGTATGAGAGGCCCATAGAGCAGTGTTTCCCAGTCAGGTCCTTGGGGACTCCCCAAACAGTCCATGCTTTTGCAAAAATGTGGACTGTTCAGTAGGGAGCTGGGAGGGAGCGAAGACGCTGAGCGTCTGCGGGTCTCTGAGGACCGGGTTCAAAAACGCTACTATAGAGGAGAGGGCTGGACCACCTTCGTTAAAATTGTGCAAATGACCTGTTTCTTACATGCTCGGATGTTCCACAGTTTCCGCCTCTGTTTGTGTCACCTTTACAGTATACTGGGCCTTTTTATCTAAAATCACACAATTTAATTTAGAATATGCTTCTATTCAAAGCATTTTGAGAAAGCAAGGTCAGTCGGTCCCTGGAGCGATTCGGGGTTAAGGGTCTTGCTCAGTGGCTCAGTAGCTCAGAGGTTCGGCTCTTTTCTGAGGCTGGAAGGTTCTGCTTAGAGTGACATCCTTCACCCGTTCCCTCAGTGACTGACCGCTCTGAGTGCAGTGCCAGCCATCTGGGGTACATTCCTAGAGTCCCATGGTAACGTCTCTCCTCCCACCCCCTCCCAGTGAAGCCCATCGAGTGGACGCTGCCCTACCAGCACTACCAGGATCACCTGGTGGACCATGCGGCCCTGATGCTGACATTGTCGGGTCGCGTCAATGAGACCCAGCAGGTTCTAGCTACGCAGTACAACTTCCGACTCCGGACCCCAGACCTCACAATTACGGTGAGACATTGAGAACAAAAACCAGGCCGTTAATTCAGTCACCAGTAGGACAACCACAGCAAATCACAGACGGATGCAGATAAGATAATTTTTGGTATGTGTTGAATAATCATACAGTATAGTTTAATCAAATCATACAAAAAAGACATACAGTGCCTAGGATAAGTGGTAGAAATTGGATAGATGTAATGAAAGATGGAATAAAAGAGAATGGATACATGTAAGGATAGATGGATGGATTCCACTGAAATGCTATTATCTTATATAGGCCTGTATGTCTGTAGAAAAATGTCCCCCAAACCATCCAGGGAGGAGAGTTCTAAACTGTGACATGGTGTGCTTTGTCACTACAGCCTATAGGGGACGCTGTTGTTGGCAAAGAGATGGAGGCCAAAATCTCCTTCACCAACCCCCTGCCACGCACACTGAAGAGTGTGGTGTTCCGGGTAGAGGGTCTAGGCCTGCAGAACATCCGGGAGATCGCCGTGGGGTGAGATGCACAGCCGTGTCTGTCTCCCTTGACCCTCCCTTCCCGTGGTTCCCCCGTGGTTCCTCAGTGCTGATGTAGCCTAGTGTTCCATATCTAAAAATATTGCTTACAGATTTACCCTTTCATGTAGCTAACATACAGGAATTTAGGGTTAGGAACCTAGAGATTCGTCCTTAGAAACAAGCATGCATGCAGCATGGTGGACACAGGAAGGTGAAATGACTCGCTGTCACTCCTCAGGGACGTGGGCGCCCACTCGAAAGTCACGCTGACGGAGGTCTTCGTCCCAACCCTTCCGGGGTCCCGGAAGCTGGTGGCTTCGCTCGACTGCCGGCAGCTGACGCAGGTGCACGGCGTGGCCGACATCGTGGTCCAGGAGAAGTGAAGGTTGCTGTCCATACAGCACGACATCATCCCCCACCTCCCTGCCCTGCCTTTTCTATCCGAGTCTTTGAGTAACGGGCTGCACAGTGGCATCATGGGAGATGTCACTAAACCAAAACGGTATTAACTCCCTGCTCTGGCCCCATACCAGGGTACCATGGAGTATTTTGTTCCAATGTTGTGTAACCATGCAGCTAAAAATCAAGACTTCTTCTACTTTTTTAATTTCCTACTAATCTAAAGGAAACTACAATTTTCTCAAAATCAACCTGGCACAAAGAAGGCACAAATCTTCAGTATTTTTTGGCATCCTGGCTGTTGATCAGTTTAACATTTTAAATCAGCATTGTGCTACTGTGATATTTCTGTGAACGACTTTTGCGGTGGAGTCCTTATTTTCCCCACAAATCCTTGGTGCTGTGAAAATCCGACGGTGGCCTAAACAATGACAAACGTCTCCCCGTAAATCCTGTGAAATGCCGAATTGCGTGGCGCACTGTGATCCACACTGTAGGGACCCAAAGAGAAGATGCTACGTGGCATCGATTCCACCCAGAATAAACATGAAGGGTAGCACATAGAACAGAAGAACGTATCTGTGACTCCGGCATAAGTGGTTAAGCCCTAATTTGGTGCCATTGCAGCAGTCTGGAATGTCAGAAACTGACTGTGACTTCAGAATGTTTACAATAATTGAGGCAATTTAATGTAGCAGACTGAAGACAAAAGCTGTACAAAGACAGTTGTACTTATACTCGGTTTAGCATCATGATTGCTGTTATAGCACAAACAATTTGTTTGTACTGTCGAAACATTGGTGTTTTGTGAACAGAATGACTCCTTCCTGCGTCTGTATATTTCATATTATTATTTATAGTGTAATTTTTCAAATTTGGCTTCATTTACCTAGATGACCTTTGCGCTCTTTAAATCAATGCGATTTGTGACGTCAGGGTTGGTGTCACTACAGGATCTGAGTCAACAGTGACTGTGTGAATCACGCATGTGCCAGTGTTGAAAGCCAAATATAAAAGCAATTAAAAACAACTCAAACTGAAAAGTAACTAAAAGTCAGTGAAATACAAAAATATATATATATGTATGTCCAGTTCCTGTCAGGGGCTTTGCCAGTACATCCAATTTAAGGTAATCATAAATTTTATGAAAATATTTGCAAATACAGGAGATGGTCCTTAACTATAACTATAATCGGTAAGGGTACAGGATTGGCAGGTGGTCTGAAGGTGGTCCTTTATTACTGGAATAGTTCATTGTGTTAATAGTTTAACACGGTTGACTCAGATCGGCAGCGCATGCGTGACTCAAATCCTGTAGCGACGCGATATCAGGACGTCATGCGCACCTCTGCCGTGTGATTCCGGCTGTTTTTGAAGTTTCTGCTCTCTGTCATAAGAGTAGTCCTGCACTGTATAACTTGCGAATTTCACCACAGTATTATCGTTTAATTGTATTTACGTCCGATTATTTTGTAACGTTATATAATATAATATATATATACAAAATTGAAAGCGATATTTTTATGGGTATCATGTATAAATTACAAATATATGACTTGCTGGGGGATTTTGGGGGGATTTCGTAGTCCTGCCACGTCTCAGTGAAAGCTGATTTGTAATGAAAGTGAATGTCTGTCTTTTTAAGCTTGTCATGTTAAGTTCCCTATGATGAAAATGACACTGTTCATTTCACTGGCCTCCCTGCCCACATTTTTTCCCACGCCGGTCTGCCCTCTTGATCTTGCGGCTGACTTGCATCAGAATCTGTCCTTCTCCTTGTAAAATGCTGGATGGCAGACTGGCCCCAGCGAATGTAGGACCAGCGTTCACGATCCGGCATGGCCAGTGTAGTTTCTGGAAAATCAGTTGGCAGTCTCGTTTACTGGGAATAAATTATATTTGCTGTCCCATTTCTATTTCCATTTTTGTATACCGATTTCTTTCTTTTTTTTTTTTTTTGTGACGTGAAGAAAATATATTCAATTTTACCACCAGATGGCAGGTTTGGGCTCGTTTGTGAGTTTGTTCCACCCACATTTTCCTAATCGTTGTTTACGTCCTTCGTTCCCCCATTCTGAATATCTGTCCCATCTTAATTGATTCCTCTGATCATGAAAAAAAGAAATCCATAAGCACCGTTAATTAATACCGCATTGGACCGTTAACAGCAGCTGCTCTGCGGCTCAGTATGAATAAACGCGATCAGCTTGGTGATGTTTAAGCTCGACTCTCCAGTTATCTGCCCGGCAACAGAGACAGCGTGACACACGGATAATGCATTTCTGTATGCTGGCTCGTACAAGCACATGGAACACTTAAGTTAAAATTTAGTCCATACATCATCTTCCAGTTACTAATCCAATGCAGCACTACCTGCCGCACCACACACACACACATTAATAATTCATTTTTGAAACTATCTGACAGTATTAGAACAGCATTAGTTTATTGGTCAGTTTGTCCAATTTCCCGAGTCATCCATGACGTGACACCCGGAATCACAAAGGATACACCCTGCATGGGAAGCCAGTCCATTTGGCAGTCAGCCTAGAGGCTATCCCAGGATGCACTGGGAACACTTTGGGGAGGGCGGGCCCCAGACTGGAAGGCAGTCCTTCAAGGCATCTGTGATTGTCAAGCTTTAAGTCCAACCCAAATATTTGTAAGAGGACAGACAAAGAGTCTTTGTTATTTCTTGTGAAATGGAAGCATTTTCAATCAATCAGCACTGTAACAGCAGGTCTGAACCTTACGTAACAGAGAGAGCCCACAAACACCCCCTAAAATAACCTCCCAACACCCTTGTTTGGGGTCTTACAGTCCCCCTATATCTCAATTTTTCCCCCAAGAGACACCCCCAAGAAAAGCAACAACCATATTAATAACAAGAAACTACTTACTTACAATAAAACTACAGCTCTTCCCAAGACCAGGATGGTACAAAATATATATATATAGAACTGATGTATAAATAACACTAAGTACCAGGTTTGGTTGCAGACGATTGGTCCGTCGAGGCCCCTGCCTTCGACTGCCACCCAATCTCTGCAGGGTGTCTGGGCTCAGCCTTAGAGATAGGGTGAGGAGATCTGGCATTTGGGAGGGGCTCAAATTAGAGCCGCTGCTCCTCCGCATCGAAAGGAGCCAGTTGAGGTGGTTTGACCATCTGTCTAAAATGCCTCCTGGACGGCTCCTTGGGAAGGTGTTTCGGGGATGAGTCCGGGGCAGACCCATGACACTCAGGACAGATTACATCACTCAGCTGGCCTGGGAATGCCTTGGTATCCCCCCGGTGAAGCTGGAGGAGGTGGCTGGGGAGAGGGAGGTCTGGGGATCCCTGCTTAGACTGCTGCCCCCGCGACCCGACCCCGGATAAGTGGAGGATAATGGATGGGTGGATAGGCGTGAGTACGACTTATAACAGGGAATCACATTTTGGGTTTGGTATAGAGGTTAACGCATAACCACACTCAGTGTGAAATGTGTGTTTGTTTTTACCCATCTCTCAATTTCCAGTTTTTCTCGATTTCACTTTTCAAATGACAATTAAAATTCGCAAAACATCGAGTGCAATCCCCACACCAAAATGTCACTTCTGCACAGAAGAACGTCATTTCCCATCGCTTCACACAAATTTCCAAATGTTTCACAGTTTTTCTCGATTGCTTTGGCACATTTCGTGAAACATACTTATCATTCTCAAGACTATACAAGCATTTCTCAAAACAGTTCATGCATATAGAACAACACTCTGGTTTAACTGCAAAAGCCTGTAACTCACCCAAAACAATTAACTCGTGTCTCAAAGGCAAATAATTCCACCAATGAATTAGTCAGTGCCACCAAAAACCAAAGTACAATCAGTGTTGTTTTAACCAACAGAGTCAAAATGCTTAGATATATTGGTAGAATGTCTGATCATTGTTATAATACTGTAAATACTATAGTATTATAACTTGTAGCTAAATATCCAGTAGGAAATGCAGAATACAGATTCTGTCTGGGGCTGATATCACCATTGATAAACATCGTCATTTACAGTAATACAGTTTTTTTCGATTGCTTTGGAACATTTCTCAAATGACAATTAATCAAAATAGTTTAAATATATGTTCCATAAACTGCAGTGATACACCATTGTTGTGTTTTTGGTTCCCACACCACATGATCTGTTGTCATTTCAAGTCAAGTCAAGTTCTTTGTTGTCATCTCATCCAAATACAGAGACAGTAGTACGGGACGGTACTGGACCAGTGGCAGGAGTAGCAGTCATTTTGCTGTCCTTGTATTACCATTTTGCTGTGTTACACAGCGCTGTGTGGCTTTTTTTTGTTTGCTATTGTACTGTGTCTTGAGATCTGAAGCAGTTACATGTGCATGCGAGTGCTTTCTCTCGCCAGTGAACTTTACATCTCGTAATATAGAGCCTTGGAGTGTTGAAACTGGTGTCTGACATGAATAAGTAACGGAAAACGATCTGTCAGTGACAATGAGAAAGTGGGAACCGACTGTCATTCAGGATCGTGGAGCTCAGGAGAATATGCTTACACTGACATACTGACAGTATATCTGAGCACATCTAAACCACTCTCTGTTCACCGGTTATGTCAGCCCCAGACCACATCTGTATCCTGTATTTCTTAATGAATATGTAGCTACAAGTTATAGTGCTACAATATTTACGGCATTTGACCAAAACAATGATCAGACATCCTAAACAATATCTAAGAATTTTGGTGGCGCTGACTTATTTATTGGTGGAATGATTTGCCTTTGAGACACGAGTTGATTGTTTTGTGTAAGTTATAGAAAATTCTGTGGGTTCTTCATGGTGTTCAGGCGCGTGTATAGCTAGGTAATTGCTGGAAATATAATTATATTTCCGCTTCATTCCCCCAGCGTGAACAGGCGGGTCTGTTGACCAGCGCTTTTATGGCTGCAGGACCGGATGGCTGTTTGTCTACG
>JAODJX010000083.1:1663179-1688278 GCA_026776945.1 Isichthys henryi
CCCCCCCCCCCCCCCCCCCCCCCCCCCCCCCCCCCCCCCCCCCCCCCCCCCCCCCCCCCCCCCCCGCCGCCCCCCCAGGTATCTATCGGCTGGAATACACAAACTGCCCCAAGATGGGCTATACCACTTTGATATATGGGGGGGGATACAGATTTAGCATGCAGAAACTGTCCCTCCTACCCTTCCCAGACAAATGGCAGGCCCCGTGTTGTATATATGGCGTAATCGAATGCTTCCTCCAGGAAGCAGCGAGCCACTGCGACAGCGACTGGCTCAGGCTGAATTTGGCGCTTTAACGGAAAGCCTGGCCTGCAAACAGCACAGCAAACCAGCATAATAAAACTGCCGCCCCTCCGCGATTCATTATGCCCAAAATCCATTCCATTTTAATCTCATTTTCGCTGACTGGGAAGACAGAGACTGAGCTGAAAGTGGGGGTGATAATTGTCCTGTGGCAGGTCTGCACATTACACAGAGCAGCGGCCATTCACCTACCTGACAGGTAGGAGTGGGAGCTGCCAGCTTTGGTGGGTGAAGCCAGGCTGTGGATGCTGGGTCCGTGGCTGGGGCTCAGGCTAGGGCTGCCGAAGAGCCGGGGGCTGCCAGGGTAGCTGTCCTGGGACTTGGGGCTGCGGCCACCCAGGCAGCGCACCTCACTGTCCGTGCCGTTCACCATCTCTATGAACTGCCGCACCCTGTGAGGAGAAGCGGCCATGTTACATGATCCCGCGCTCAGGGATCGATTAGCCATGCCTGTACAGCTGGTGCAAACTCGGCCCTTACGAGAGACGGTATACTGAAACTCCGGTGGATGTCAAATCAGGCATGGAGCAGGCCAAGAGGAGCAAGGAAAATGACCGGCCGAGTTTAAGCAGGTTATAATCAACAGAAAGTCATTTTATGAGAGATTTGGGAACGGGCAACCAGCCCTGCACGCCCACTGCCGGCCTGGGGTCCGGGGCGGGACAGACGCTTACTTGAGCATGAAAAGCAGATTGGGATTCCTCTCCAGGAGGCTGGGGTACAGCTGCTGTGTCGTCTCAATGGCTTCGCCCATCCGCCCTGACAGCACCAGCTTCTGAATCTCTGCAGGGCAGAAGGTGGAGGGGGGGAGGGGGCACAGGGTGACCGTGTTATAGGGGGAGAGCACAAAGGAGGGGCACTGGGCTCACAAGCTGTCCACACGACCTGTGCAGGAAGCCTCTCACCCCTCCCCAATGGGCGTGTCATAAATTCATTTAATTTTGACTGGTAGATAGTCTAGGTCCTGTCAGTCTGGGTTAGGGTCCCTTTTTCAAATACATTCTATATGGCTATGCATGATCTCTCAGACAAATACAAGCGAACATTGCACTCTTAAGCCAGAGCTCTAAGATCAGATTGGGCGGGGGGGGGGGGACTCAATCTGCCTGTTCTTGATGGAGGCGAGCTCCTCGTGCACCGTCTGGTCCGTGGAACGTGCGAACGCCTCCGCTGTGGCGCAGTAACCGTGGTGGACCAGGTACGATGCTACCATCCTGCCGGAGGGGAGCAGAGCAGAGACGTGGGTCACTGTGGCTGCGAAGTAGATGGGAGGATGCTGGCCTTGCCCATTCCTGGCAGCACCGGACCCCAAGCCGGCCCAAGACTCACTTCTGGATCATGGACTGCCACTCGCCCTCGCGCTCCCCGATGGGGAACCTGCCGATCAGCGTCTGGATCTTGGTCCTCCATTCGCGCATGTAGTCCTCGATGTCAAAGACGAACGGGTGCTGTCCGAAGTTGGCGTCCACCACCTCGCCGGGCGTCTGCAGGCCCACTGTGGGGTACAGATTCGGCTGGGGGGGGGGGGGGGAGGGCAGACACAGGGCGGCATGTGACTAAGACAATAAGACTATAGACCCTCCCAACAGCAGCAAAAGTGCTAAAAATCTTCTCAGCACCAATGACAAGTATCGCAACATCATAAGCATACTGTAAATAGCTTTCTAAAACACAGGGGGGCATAACAGGGGAGGCAGTTAGGATGATTCCAAGGACCCCTGAGTGACAGGGAGCAGTCTAAAAAATTTGTAACATATCTGCACTGGTCTGGGTTGGGGGATATGCTTTCATGGGGGCCAAAATCTCTATCAGCACCCCTGCTTAAAAAAAAAAATTAAATAATAATAATAATAATAATAATAATAATTAAAAATCTGCTTAGAGCAAGGCGTGCATCAGCACTGAATTCTTGCAGAAAGCACTGAATATTTTCCCATTGAAGGTCTATAGGTTAATATTTTCAGTGAATCCCCAAGAAACTTCTCTACCAACAGGGTAGCATACAGCTTTACACAGCACACAACAAATACCACACGGGTCACAAAGCTTTACTAGGAAGACAAACACATTCCAGTGAAGACGATCGTCCATTTTTACTCACCGGTAAATCAGTAAAAGCAATACCTGAGAAGCCAGAGGTGAGAACAACTTCAGTACGTGTCAGACGCATCACATTAAGCTATAAACCGTCCATCACAGCAAAAATGACACTGAACACACCATAATGAAAACACTACGTCCCGGTTTCCATAGCGATACATCAGTAAACATCCCAGAGTAGTAGTCCACAAACACTCCAGCTTCTGAGAAACCCTCCCAAACACACGAAATTGTAAGAGCGACTCACACTGAGGAGTGGTTCATGGAGACTACCATCACACGGTAACTGGCCCGCTTTCCGGGATTAGCGAGAGTGGCCTTAACGGGACACCCCAATAACGACACTCTCATTGGCGGCTTGATTTGATGTTTAACTTCAAAAAGAGCAGTTCTTACAGATTTACGTCCGTAAGCATATTTTTGTAAATGTTTTTATGAGGCCATAAACGTTCCCGTTTGACTCTGCAGGCGTGTCTCCTTGTGCCATCTTACCTAAACTGTGGCCGTTCTTGGTGTAGAAGCAGGTGTTATTGATCAGGTTCACGCAGCAGCCGATGACGTCCCCCGTGGTGAACGTGGGCCCGTACGGCTGCCCCGTGCCCGAGGAGCAGAAGGAGTGGCCGTCGTCGCCGTGGTAACCATATGAGTGTTTATCCCAACCTGAAGAAGCGGAAGGAGGGCCTTCAAAACTAGATTTTTTTGATCGTGCACTGGGAAATTTCTTACGACAGGAACGTGGACGGTGAAAGCAATCACGCTGATACAAGCAACATACAGCTTAACGCTACCTTAAATTCACCTATTCATTAACAGGCACAGTAGAGCTTGGATTAGCATGTTGGCTCACTGAAGGCGTGGTGTCCTTACAGGCTAGGAGGGTGCCATCACAGAAACATCACAGTGACCACATATCCAAACAGAAACTTGGCACAGTGAGTGCTGTACTATCACCTGATGCAGACTAGAGTATACAATAGGGACAATAGTACAAAAAAGTACAGACACTGCAAAAAAAAGACACAGCAAATATGGAAACGACAACACCCTCCCAAGCAGAATGGTCCATTATCAGAAAGGCAGAGAGGGTCTGAGCGCTGCAGTCACCAGGCATCGCAGTGCCATTAGACTCTCAATCTGCAAACAGACTACAGCTTCACCTTTCCTGACAACACAGTGGTCGAGAAATCAACCTGAGGTTTGTCCACTGCTGGCCTCCGTAGCCTTGTGGTCTGGGGCCTTCTGGTGGCAGGGTCATGTGACTCTGTCCTCCCCTACATCCTCTCCTCTATCCTGTCCTTTACTTACTGTCCTACATTTACCCCGATGAAACTTCCTTGATGTCCGTTAGCGATTTCAGGAACACCCGGCACACAGGTGCACACCCACTTAAAGCCAGAACCACCCCCCCTGCGGTGTATTGGAGGTTAGTTTAGTTACTCATTTAATGGCATAGCACTCCAGGCAGCGAGGTGCCCATGACACAGTCTAAACCTCTCACCCTAGCCCAGGAACCTGGCAAGACCATTGCTTTCAAAGCCACCGCCACCTTATGGCTTGTAACCTGCTTCACACACTGGCTGGTTATCCTCTAAATGAGGCTCTCCGCACAACCTACCTTGGGTGGCAAAACATGTAGGGTACAAAATGCACAAAAGCAAAATCGGCAAATCAAAACAAATATAGGAAAAGAAAGCTCCACCCACAAGACAGAAGCCACACGCCATTGGACAAAAGATCGACTCAAAACTAGAGCCAAGGATGAACAAACTGAATATTATTTTTCAGGCAGCATGACGAACACCCCATCCTCTACAGTAGGCCCTCCCTGTACCCAGAATGCCTTGAAAGTGAGGCTGGCTTCACACGCCAGCCACACGCACCCCCACGGAACCCCAGCACACTGCACCTCACCTGGAAGTCTGTTCATGTTGACGCCTTGGGCTGAGAGACCGATCCCCATGTACCTGAAAAAGCGACAGCAGAAAGTGACGAAGAGAAAAAGACAGACAGAGCTCTTTGTCCCTTGGACGCCTTCGAGAGGACACACTCAAGAAAACACTTTTCCTCTTCCTCCATGGGGGGACGCCCTACCACCCGCTATACTTACAGCTTCAGATTGCTCACGCACCTTTAGTTAAACTTTTACCTCGACTGAATGCTCATGAATTAACAGTTCGATGTGAAACACATTATACAGTGGTTGTGAGTAAAGGGCCGATCCACATTTTTTCAGTTCCAGAACAATTCCAATAGATTCCAATACAAGAGGTCTTTTTACTGTAATATTTGAATAAAATATATGCATTTATACTATATATATTTTTTTTTAATAATTTTTGAACTAGCAAATACAAATGAAAAAAAAAAGCATGCCAAAACAATCTTTAGTTTCAATTCGTGTTAAGCGTTTTTGAGGCATTTGCTGCTCAATCCGAATATCTTCCAGGAAAGTATGCAGTCTGCAGTGCAACTATAGTATGCGTATGCATGCGACGAATGCTTAAAATGTCCCACAATTTCTCACACTAGCAACAGTGTCACTTACACTTCATTACGATAGCAGGCCTTTGTGTATCGCAAGTTGTAGCGAGTACAGCCCAAGCTGGCGACTCCCAAATCACCCACTGATTTTTGTTGCATTTCTCGCATCATCTCGCACAGCTGCATGCACTTTGTTTAGCGGGATTTTCCACCAAACACTCCTTCCACCTCTCAAAGCTTTGTTTTTACAAAGACTGCAAATCGCTGTGCTACTAGATGTTGTTAAAAGTGTAAACTACTTCCAGATTGTCTCCCTCTTATCTGAGCGTTCTTGCGCTCCTCGTACTGCAAAGGGTATGCACATGACGTCACAGTAGGCGGTTGTCACTGTGCTCATACCCACTGAGTGGCAAAAAAAAGTGACATTTTCTATGTTCAGCTTAATTATTGCAAAAAAAAAACATCTAAAATGAGAAAAAGCTGTTGTACAATTGACTGGACTGATTTAACAAGAAATAGGAGCCATCTTCTTACAGACTGCTGAAAACTGAATAAGTAAGTATGGGACATGGATGGGTGGCGATAATAATATTATAAACTCTTTAATTCAGGCCTGTTAAAGCATTACACGAATAACTACATTTTACAGAAAAAAATAAAACAATTACGCCATTTCAGAGCTCATTCAAAGCCGGACTTTTTGGGATTAGTGGGCGCGGACTTAACCTTTTCACCTCGACTGAACTCCCATGAATTAACAGCTCGATGTGAAACATATCAAACAGTACCACAGCATACCTGCATGCTTATCTACACAACATGTCCTGGTTCAGATTTTAATTCAATAAATGCACCTGTTTAACACAAAATGGCACAAATGTAGTTTAAAAAGAGCAATATTTTCATACAAGACACAGACTCCACATGCTCCACCCACATAAACACATAAAATTATCATAAATCACTGATTTGCCGGGTCCTGTAGAAAAAAGTTTATACCGCAATCCAGAAACAATCATTACAGCCGAACCAAGGCGCAAGTTGTTAAACGTATCAAAAACATTTAATAATTCACACCAAGAATTTAATTCAATTTTGCCCTGTGTTCCCATGCCCTCATGAAGTAAACATCACACAGCCGCCACTAAACGCAGACCATATCCCACATGTCCGAGCCCATTCCGCTAATCGGCGCTAATTTGTGACATCCTGTTATTTTCCAGAGAAGACAAATGAGAATAAACTGGCTTCTGAAATTCATCAGAAGGCTTGCTGCAGAGAGACTTCCTCAGAGTACAGGGCATAGGGTACATTACTTCAGAACGACTGGAACGCAGTAATTTAACAAACAATTACACTTCCACTGCATGTAGCATAATTGGCCTTATTTGCTAAACATTTAAAGATGCTACTGCTGGGTGACTTGAGTGCAACGAAATGATTTTGTTTAGCCACTCACCCGTCCCTGCCTTTGCTGACAATCTTGACCTCGAAGTAATAGACCCCACAGGCGGCTGGGATGGGGTGGGTCGCTCGCACCGAAGCTGCATCTTTCGGGGTCTTCCCATGACCTGTGAGCACCAAAGGAAGGGCAGGTTCAGTCAACTTCGTGCAGTTGGTCAGCTGTCCTTTCACTCACTCGGCAGCAAAAAGAGAACTGGCCCCTTTTTTTTCAGGAATTCAGCAGCACATGCAGCAATATGTGGTTTATATATAAATATTTTACAGCCAGAGTTCCAGAAAGAGGAGGAAACCCCTGAGAAGTGTCTGCTTATATCTTATATGTGATATAAGAAGTGAGGAGGAAGGGGTGGGGCATAAAGATTGTGACCAATCAGAACATAGAATCAAGCAGCCATGTTCTGCTCAACTGACACAGCTGCTGGGTTACTAGGAAACAGACTGTTCATGAAGAGGGGGGAGGGGGGCTTCTCATCTTATCCCAGCTGTATCTCCTGACATAAACATCCCCAGGAATGACCCTGAGCACTGTGCCCATGGCAAATCAAGTCAATACTTTAAATGGATTCCGAAAAAATTGTAGTTATTCTATCGCTTTTTCCCCAACATTATAAAAATCACTGTTAATGTTTAGGACCATTTCAGTAGGCGGCTGGACAGGATAAAATCAACAAAGTGCCCTAAACGTGACCCTGGAGCAGAAGTTCGTTACTGATGCATTCGTTAGTGCGTTAGCCTTTCCTTGGCCTCATGCTAAACTATCTGCCTCGGAGAGGCTCCTCTGATCACAAAGCTAGGTCGTCTCTGGTCACCAGACGCATCTCCCTCGGAAAATGACTCCTTGGATCCGAAATCCCACAATCCAAGATTCCCCACGCTGCGACCATTTCAGCCCCTGGGAAGAGCAGCCGTCCGTCTGACGCTGAGACTATATATCTCAGGGAAGCAGTGTCGTCAGTGGAACGTCAGACAAGATGGAGGGTGCCGTTTTAGAGCGCCGGGACAATGAGATGTTCTAGAAAAACCACTCTGTGATGAACTTCCTCCAAGGCAGGCTTTGATCTCCCACACAGCATAACCTGTCAGGTGGAGTCATGCTACAGTGAAATACAGATACACACGAGGCAACGAGGAAGGCTACAATACTGCCATCCAACTAGGAGCTCGTCCTTCACTTAGGGGAAGAAAAAAAAATGGAGGCAAACACTACATCTTATACTTCAAACTATACATACTTCAACTTCAAACAATCAGCCAATAAGATTCAACCATACAGATTAGGAGCTTTGGAAATGTAACAACTGAGGGTTTCAACACAAGACTGAGCAGTAACATTTATGGGTCACTAATAAAGCAAAGGGCCGAGCGGCTGAGGAGATCCATCATCCACAGATGGTGGAATAAGTTGGGAACGAAGGCCGGATAGATGGATGAAGAGGAGCATGTGCAATGAAAACAAGCGCAGAAGCCCCGGAGGAGGAGGACCACCAGCCACTACTTCTCTTTGTGCGTGGGCAAAATCTCTATCGGGGACGAGCACTCCCAAGACACAAACCCTCCATTCAGACAACGTGTGCAACAAATCTGCCCAAATAGAATATGGCCACCCTCAGCTCCGCCCCCACCAGCCACAGGAGGAAGACAGACGGGCGGGTGAAGACAGACGGGCACCCGCGCCCCCCCCCCCGGCACCTAAAGAGCTCTTCAGAAAATAATCTTCATTACAGCCACCGTCTGCAGTGCAACTATAGGTAGAACAGTGGCTCAAAAGCTAAACCATGTACATCCCCCAAATGATCTACACGACTAGTTATTTCTGCGTCTCTCACGAAGGACCTAATGTTTTTAGATCAGGCAGTCTACAGCAAATGCTATACACGCTCAGTTTCGGTAAAAAAAAAAAAAAGATTTAAGGACTGACAACAACATCGTGAGTATCCAACACCATTACCAGAGCTGTGAAGGTCATGACAGACCCGGCCACCGCTAGCTTCTCACATTTCAGCCATAAGACCTAAGTTGGAGCAGAGGGAATCTTTTCCTCTCTTCTCCCTTCTGCCTTTAAGCAGAAGCCTTTGACGGAGCAGGGTCCGAACACGCGCCTCCTCCTTCAGGGCTACATTCCTAGGAAAAAGTCTAAATGTTTAGAGGGCAAAGGTCGTGTGGTTACTGCAAGGAGAAGACAGGTGAGGACAAAAAATAAATAAAAAACCAACAGCGTGCCAAGCCTGGGTAACACCAACACTACTCCCTACCCAAACACTGGGAAGTACCCACGGCACCTACTCAGGACAGCAATTCTGGACCGTCGCTATTCAGGAACACAGTCTTCGTTACTTTGACTTCTCCTTCAGTCTCACACTTCATAAATCCCCAAAATGCAATGAGAGTACTGACAAAGAATTAACAGCTAAGAATACATCACTGGAGTCATAAACACAATCGTAAAATCGGAAACAAGTAATGGGCACAATGATGTACATTACAAAACAATTACAGGACTAAACAAAACATTAAGGGTCCTGGGGGAAGGTTTAGGTGCAATGATGGATGGAACCTGAACCCAGGAATTAAAAAAACAAGGTATGTTTTTCTCAAGTCTAATACAGGTCAGCTACATGGATTTCATCCCACCACCCATGAACCATGTGACAGAGCAGTGTTTCTCAACCGCAATGATTGTTGGAACCTGAACCCAGGAATTAAAAAAACAAGGTATGTTTTTCTCAAGTCTGATACAGGTCAGCTACATGGATTACGTCCCACTGCCCACGGACAATATCACAGAGCAGTGTTTCACAACACAGTCCTCGAGGACCCCCAGAAGGTCCGTGTGTTTGCTCCTTCCCAGCTCAAGCCAGACAGTCCACGGGGAGGAAACAAAAACACAGACTGTCTGGGGGTCCCTGAGGACCATTTTGAGAAACACTATCATACTGTCAGTGAGGCCACCATAATTAAGGACAGAGCCCTTCCCCATTGGGGTCACAGCACACCCCAGCAACAACGCAGACAAGAGCACATGAAAGCCTGGACAAAGGAAAGGGCTGCGCGGTTAAAAATGGGACGGGGATAATGAAAGATCCCTTCCCTGAAGGGTCTGAGGTTAAATTCCCCAAACAGTCTAGGTCTGCCTTTGCCAGAGGCACAGGACCAACCACACCAGAGACCGTTGGCAGCCATTTGCAAACCTGTTTTTCCTTTAGTGTAACTTCAGTTACTATGCAGATTGAACGCAGAATGTCATATTTACTGCATTTTAGGTATCAAACACCACCATTTTCCCCCACAAGGGCCATAAAAAGAAAACATCTTTATATATTTTAAACATCTGGAAATTTGGTCCCAATTTCTCATAATATACCAACATATAAATATTTCAGTACACATATTTCATAGGCCATGGATCGATGCCGTACCCACAAAAGGACTTACTCATCACTGTCACTTGCTATAATTGAACTGAAAACCAGTTTAACTAGCTGAAAGGTGACACAGCTGTACGTGGACAATCCAAGGCAGAGCTGAAAAGATTCCAACAAAGACGAGGAGAAAGATGCATGGCCAGGCACAACCAAAAGCGTGTTTAAAGCCGTCACAGCAGCACCATCCCTATTCTTAGACATCACGTTTCTGGAGAGGGAGGCCCAATTTCTGTTTTCACTGCAACAAGGGAAAAAAAGCCCCCTTTTTGCTGGGTTCCTCTGTTAGGGCTGTGTGTAGGACTTAAACCTCCCAGTTTCCTGTTATTACAAGGCCTAGTCTGTGTGTGTGTGGCCCTGTCCTGCTCTTTGTTAAGGTGTCACATAGACACACTAAAGGCGTCTTTGGGTTCACTGGGGCCATTCTGGAAACACCTTAGCGGAGTATGGGGGCTGTATCCCCACCCGGGTGATTTATTTACCCTGACACACGCCAGGCGCCCTCGTCAAGGCAGCCATCTCCTATTCAGTTTCCAAACCCAAACACCAAAATACGTTTTAACCGCAGGGGCTGGTCTGAATAACGAGCGGGGGCATTAAAGGCGGCTGGGGGCGCAGGGTTTGTCGCCCGGCTGTCGGACTGCGGCACCGCAGCGGCGGAGGGACTGATGGACGCCGACGGCAGCGGACTGACCGCAAGCAGCCTTTTGTTGTTATGCTGCCACAATAGCCTGCTAGCTAGAGCGCTAACCAGCTAGCCGACACGTCCGGAGGCCGGCGCAACCCAACACACGGCCAAAACACTCGATAATAAACACGAAGACAGTTCATCCACCTTGAAGCGTGCGTTTAAATAAACCATAATCCCAATAAAATTAATTTAAAAAGCACTTTTATCTACCCACAGTGCTAGCTGTCAGCTATCGGGCTAGCCAAGTGTGCGGCAACAAAATGCTCGCAATTTAATCTCGGTAATCAATTAAATACAGCAATATGCCAAGGTTTAATGTTAAACATAAAGGCGAAATTGGCCGAAATATTCGGGTACGGACAGGCAGCCGCCTAGGGGACCCCGGACAGCCTCGCTGGATTATTTTAGCTTAGCTCCATTTAGCCGGAACATTTTGTACCAAACAAACCCAATGCCAGCTTAGCAGCAGTTAGCTAAAATAAATAATAATAAGCGGAATTTAAACGAATAGCGACGAGCAAGACACCACTGGCGTTATTCTCGTGTTTAAATCCGGGATTCAAAATTTACAAATATACATATAGACGTTATGGTACCTAACGAGCTAGTTCTTCCGACGTAGAGGCCGCGCCATAGCGGCATTTAAAGTATGTTTATTAAAATTCATAAAACGGCCTGTTTTGTTTCTTAGCCGTTTTGAGAGGTGTTTGTGATGGCGGTGTCTGAGACTGTCGCTGCTTGGTTTGTGACTGAAGGGCCCGTTAGCTGGCCGGCCGGCGGTTAGCATGAGCGGCTAGCCAGCAGCCCCGCGTCGTACCTTTATAGTGCACTCGGAGGTTGTTCTGAGACAAGCCGATGTAACTGAACTTGTCCTTGGGGCTCCACGAGCGGGGCAGCGGGGTTTCTTGTTCATTTACGGCCGGGTAGAGTCGCCGGAGACGCTGGCTGAGCTCTTTTTCCTGTTCGCTGAGAGTGGAGTCTCCGTGAACCACCACCGACATCAGAAACCCACAGCCCGAGGACTGCCCGGACATGGCGATCGGACGTTCAGCTATCTATTAAAATATAACCTACAAGCAAACGGCCAGCTAGCTCACCAAGCTAGCTCCGATAAAAAAAAAAAAAAACTTCTAGAGCTGGGCCCGCCCGCAAACGAATTAAGCGCTGCGACGTTTGCTTGCAAGCTAATCAAACGTAAGAAGACGGTTTATTCTCTCTAAAAGCAAACAATCTGACAGATAAAATTAAAACCAGACATGAGCGGCTAGCTCGTTAGGTCTTTTGTTTGTTGTCAGTGCATGATCCACAGTTCTGATTGGAGAGGAGAAGCCCCAGTCAAAGTAAAAACACACTTATTCCCCCAGAGCGGAATCCGTGCACAGACAGAACCAATCAATGCCCGAACTTCTTCTGTTTCCACTTCTTATTCCTCGTCTTGCTCGCCTATCTCTGCGCATCAGATTACCGCACCGCAGCTCGGCTGTCACGCTGCTGCCCCCTACAGTGCCGACTGGGCACACCTGATTTAACGCGCCTCACTGGAAATATTTACCCGGCCTCGTATAGGCAGCAGGCCCAGCTATAGATTAAGACGACTGTTTATCAAATTATAAACGAATTGCACTGTGGAGATGTAAATATTGATGTTATTGAAAATTTATGAATATGCTGCATATAACATTTTTTTTCTGTCTTCCAGTTGCTAATCCAGAACAGGGCAGTTCCTGGATTCTGCTTCTTAACCCCTAAATGCACAAACACGCCTTTTGAGCAGTTTAAAGTCTAAATTCACATTATTATATTTCTGGAGGATATCAGAGTGCCCATATGTAAACACCACACACACAGAGAAGAAGTGGAATAATAGGCATTAAAAAAAAATGTTATTTCACTGTAAATGAAAACCTGGATCTTGCTAAAGAATTTTTATGTTAAGGGTGATCCATTCTTTTCCAGATCAGTGATCTTCACCGTGGCCCAGTTACATTATCTCAGCCGTGACACGCAATTCACAGCTTCAGTGTAATTAGATTGTGCAGCAGGTATTCCTCAATAAATTTATATGCAAATCAGACAATTTATAAACAAATCTGTCAAGAAATATATCCACACTAGAAGAACTTAGAGATTAATTGTCATTGTTGACACACCACAGCACACAGATTCAAACCTGCAATCTTTCAATTACAAATGCGCTTCCCTGACCAGCCACCGCTGCCCACAAAAAAATCAGAGGAGACCGTGAACGCAGCCCCCCACTGCCAGAAATTATGCAGTGGAGATTCCCACATTTGGGGTATTCGCAGGGCTCAGCACATCCACAGTGCAATGGCTGGGCCTCGCTCTGGGTGAACTACCTTCGTGATCATTGTATCTCCCTCTAGCTACACTAGTGCTAAAAAAAAACACAAGCATCCTTTTGGTTGTTTGGAGTACATTTTAAAAAAATCCGTGTAAATGACCGTACACCCCTTGACTGCGCAGCGTGAATATCTGTCCAATACCTGAAAGACTTTAAAGACTCTGAATCTTGCAATATTATGGTTCTTTGGTGGAAACATGGTTAAATCAAACAAAACAGTCCTTCTTAGCAATCCACAATTAAATTCAGCTTTAAATTTGCCTGTCTACGTATTTGAATACAGTCTGATGGCAGATCTCTAATGAGTAATTTTTATGATGTGCTTTTTCCCCCCAGTCTCTGGTTTAATAGACAGATAGCTTTATAAATCTATCATTTATATGAAGGACGTCATTTACTCCGTAACATGTTAGGCGTTCCGCTTCAGATCTACAGTTGCAAAATACAAAAATTTCAAAGAGCGGTCAGGCCAAGTCAAATAATCCACCAATTGTGATGAAAAGATTTACAAGGGCACAGAAATGCCAGATCACATTGAAAACAAACATGGAAGCAATACTTCGCTTGTCTGAAAGATCCTGTGACAAGGTGCACAATTGCAACAGGATTATTTTTTATTGATTGTTTTCGGACTTGATATGATGCCACCAGCACCGGACAGCAAGACTGAGAAGAATTAATTCCAATTTCAATTTCTGAGCATTAAATACATAAAACAAACACAAAAATGTGCACATATTTAAAGAAACACATTTGGCTCAAAAGTCATTCTTGTAGCTGCAATTTGTGAACTTAGTTATGCATACGTTGTTAAGATTTACCACATGACTATATTCAGAATTTAAGAATTATCACCCAAAGCGAAACAATGGAATAGACTGTTATTTATACTGGGTTATAACTTTCAAAGTGCTTCAGGGATTCTGGTACACTGGTGAAGCCTGTGTTTATTTCTTTGAAGTCTCTGGTTGAAAGAGTATTGCTGACCTGCGTATGCAATGACGTGTTTATCTGTGTGACGGCAGGAAATGTAAATTTAGTTTTTTTTTTTGTAGAAAATATGGGGTTCATCTGCGTGGGGTTACAGGTCCTTAGTCAAATAGCTGGTAATTCATTGGCTAATTGTATAGGGTCATGACCCCAGAGATGTCAGCCCAGGAGAAGCCCTGCTATAGAAGCCAAAGAAAAATTGCTCCAGTAAATAGTCCAGTGGTATTTATATGAGAAATAAATGTAACTCTGCATTGAAATATACACTATATGAATAAAAGTATTGAGACATACCACTTGACATACCTCCTTCAGTGAATTCAGGTATTTCATTCAGACCCATAGCCACAGGTGAGTAAAATCAAGCACTTATCCATGCAGTCAGGTTTACAAACGTTTGTGAAAGAATGAGTAGTTCTGAAGAGCTCAGTGAATTCAAGCATGGTACTGTCATAGGATGCCACATTTGCAATAAATCAATTTGTGAAATTTCTTTCCTGCTAGATATTACATGGTTGACTGTAAGTGATATTATTGCAAAGTGGAAGCATTTAGGAACGACAGAAACTCAGCCATGAAGTGGGAGACCATGTAAAGTAACAGAGCAGTGCATAGTGCATAAAAGTCACCAAAGCTCTGTTGACTCTATAACTACAGAGTTCAAAACTTCCTCTTGCATTAACCCCAGTACAAAAACGCTGCACTGGGAGCTTCATGGATTGGGTTTTCGTCGCTGAGCAGCTGCATGCAAGCCTCACATCACCAAACGCAGCTCCAAGCATCAGAGAGAGTGGTGTAAAGCACACTGCCACTGGACTCTGGAACAGTGGAAAGCTGTTCTGTGGAACGATGAATCATGCTGTTCTATCTGGCAGTCTGATGGATGAGTCTGGGTGTGGCGGATGCCAGGAGAACGTTACCTTTCGTGGAGGAGGGATAATGGTATGAAGTTTTTTTCTGGGTCGGGGCTGGACTCCATAGTTCCAGTGAAGGGAACTCTCAATGCTTCAACATACCAAGACATTTTGGACAATTCTATACTTCCAACTTTCTGGGAACAGTTTAGGGAAGGAAGGTCCTTCTCTGTTCCAGCATGACTGCACCCCAGTGCACAAACAAGGTCCATAAAGACATGGTTGCGTGAGTTTGTTGTGGAACTTGACTGCCCCACATAGAGCCTTGACCTCAACCCCAATCGAGCACCTTTGGGATGAATTACAGTGGAGACTGTGAGCCAGGCCTTCACATCCAACATCAGTGCATGACCTCACAAATGCTCTTCTGGACGAATGGGAAAACATTCCAATACACTCCAAAATCTTTATGGAGGGGGACCAACTCCATATTGATAACTAAGGATTTACAATGGGATGTCATGAAAGTTCCGGTAGATGTAATGGCCAGGTGTCCCAGTACTTTTGTCTATAAAATGTAACTATGCTGAGGTAAATGTAGAACTTTAGAAGATCTCACAAATGTATTAATTCATAGCATGAACATTGGGAGCCCCGAATAAAGCAAATAAAACAAAAACACAAGTCACACGCCTTATTAGGAATTACATTTTTTTAATGAGGACCCTTAACTGTTATTAAACCTAAACTGTGCATCATCAATTCACAATGACAGAGACACTTAAAAATGCTTAAAAAAATACTTCTCAGAGTTGCAGAGAATCAGTCTCAGCCAAGAAAAATTATCACAGGAGGGCAATGGAATTGTAGGCATGTCAGACTGAAGAGGAGACCATCAAATTGTATTCGGTAAAACAAGGAATGTTAGTCGTTTAGGGAGTTATTAAAAACATTTGAAGAACGTGGGGAAAGAAGCCTCCTACAGTATCAGCTATCGGCCAGATAAGTGGAACAGAAAATGGACGGAAGGCTGGATCTGCTGCGGGAAAAAGAACACATGCCTACATTTTTCCTTGAAATAAATGGAATTTTAGAAGTGCTTCAAATTATTTCGCATCGCATACAATACTGCGCAAAAGTCTTAGTCGATAGAAGAAAATGAGATCAAAATAATCTTGTTTACGTAAAACTGTGGTATTATGTCTGCCAAAGCATGTCAGCTTGGCCATTGCACAACCTCTCCTAAAATCACACCAGCATTTGCAGCAAATATCCGATACAGCCCATGTCTTTTAGACTTGGATCATTATCCCATCTAGTCTGGTTAATCAATTCCTTGCTGAGTCATTTAACAAATCACGTTAGTTAATTAATTAATTTGAGCCCCGAGGACAAATTTAACAAATACACGGAATTACTGGGGTGCTCCTGAGAAGTAGTTTGGGAACCAAAGTGGTGTTCAGTGAGCCATCCAAGAAAATACGTCTCTTTCTGGAGAACAGAAGAATTACATTTTTTTTTGTATTAATGTTAATTTACCTATGTTCTAATGTTAATTCGTTTTTTTTTTCTGAGCAAATACACACTTACTTTCTTTGACTGCCTGAGTCTTTCGCACAGTATCACACGTCTAGCATTCAGAAACGCAGGCAATCGATGCGCAACATTCAGCGTTCAATGTCTTCTTCTAAACGACATAGTAATATATGCACACCCCGACAAGAGAATTCACTGCTTTAATTTATCCTGGTGATCACGGTTAGAACAGTCGGAGTGTGTCACCATAGTTACTGATGGATGGAGCACCAGCAAAGGTGGGTCTGTAAAAATCACGTGTCACCTTCAGATTCACGACATACTTCATTCCTAAAATCCCCACAAGCCCTTGCGCCAGTTCAACAGTAATTACCATCATTTATATATTTGGGGACAATGGATCTTTCCATCAGACAATCCTGTAAGTTTCTATTACTTAAGCTAACATTATAAAATATTCAGAAATTCAGTAAGAAAGAATATCATTCAATACCTGATATCTTTCAATACCTGTCATTCAGTTTAATTTCATCCTAGTGTGGCACCTTGGCTTGGATATTTTATTTCAGCTATCTGAATACCTGAGGCATTTAGCACCAGTCACCTCATATGATGGTTAAAAGCTCATGTTGTTAACTTTTAGGAAAACTTTTTTTACCTATATATTACATTACTTTTTTACCTATATATTACATTACTTTTTTACTTATATATTAAATATGCAGATCCATGAGTAAAAAAATCCCTAGAGCAAAACTTTAAAATCAATCCAGCCATACATATGTGGTTACATACTACTGTATTTTCAGAAAACAATGTGCTGTTTTTTTTTTATCTAACTATTAAACTGTTAAATGGATCAAGGAGCTTAACTGGCTACAGACTGGTGATGTATTCTGCCAACACAGTAAATACCTGACACTGAGACTAAGAAAAGGGGCTTCAAAGTTTTTTGACTGTCTACCCGTATGTGTAGCGGGTAGGTAGATGACAGTGTTTTCTTCAAAACCGAGCATAATTGAACTAAGATATTTTTCAGGAGATAAGATAGAGCCTAAGAGACTCGATTTTGGTTGTAACCCAATTTCGATGAAATACGCAGTTGCAGTGTTTAACCTTTGTAAGGCAGTAATGTTAACAGCTTTTGACCAGTAGTTCTCCTTGTCATGCTCTCCTGGTCCAATCGGCAAAGGTGCTGTTTTTAACCAACGATGTAAAAAAAAATCTTGGTTTGGCTGGCACAGGATTCATTGGATTTGATGTCGGGAAGAATGAGCTTCAACTTGCCTTTGTCTAGCCTCAGAGTAACATGATCATTTTGTTCCAGAAGTTTTGGGAAAATTGCCGCTAAGTGTTCTATATAAATCAGATTAAAGATTTATTTTTAGCAAGTCCATGTTCCCCAGGCCTCGACGAAGTGTCAAAATCGTCAAGAGTCGGAATCGAGGTAGGAGTACCCCAAAAAGTATGGTCTCAGATGACATTATGTAACGTCAATCTGCATGAGTAAGTTGGCTACAGAGAGCTGGGTAAGACAGCTGGCCAAATTAATAAACGCAAATAGATTTTATCAAAAGAGGCAGAAATCTGAGTATAGGGAGCCTCTCTTGTGTTATGATACAAAGTTCAATCCCAGCTGTTAAAACATCCAGTAGGTCCTGAAATGGAGACAATAAGTTAGCAAGTGGACAGACAGGAAGCCTGTGGCTACCTTATGACTCCCCCTAGGTGGTTCTGGTGGAAGTGTGGCATGTGGCCGGCGCAGTGCTCACCCTAGATACAATACACCGACAGACAGAAGCAAGGCCACTGCAGCCAGACTGGCCACTAGAGCGGCGACAAACATCTGCCTTCGCTTGCACTGGTGCTGCTCCGGCTCCGCCTGCAGCATGGAGAGCAGAGCCAGCGAGGAACTGTTCCCGACCGGCTCGGCGTACTGTGGACCCTGCGCCTCCACCGTCCACCGAAGCACATTCACCCGCTTCTCCATGTCCTCAATCATCTGGTCCACACGGTCCTTCTCCGCCTCCATCTCGCCCTGCTCCAAACGGTCCACGCTGGCCGGGGCCACGTCAAGGTCCGGCTCGGTCAGGCTCAGCGCCCGGGCGGTCACCCTGGCCGTCTCTCCTGCAGAAATCCTCGGTCATGTGAGCTCGTGGGACATGGCTTAGAGCTCCTTAACGTCACGCCTCAGCACGGCATTAAAGACTTTTATAGAATTGGGCCGAATTCCAAGCTGATGCATGTCAATACTCATAGATTGCTAAGAATTTATCAGACGCCAGTTTCTCTAGTAATACATAAGACAAGCAGACTTAGAAGGTGTCTCCCAAAATCGTGAGGTTTTGCCATGGCTGCATATAACTTTATAAAGCTAATGAGCAGTGTTGGGCATTTCAGGTCCAGAAGTTACAAATCCAGACCAAGATTTTGTTTCTGCCAACCAGCAGAGCATAAGGAGTCACAGTCACAGAGTATTCAACTGCTTGGTAGAAACAAAATCTTGGTCTGGATTTGTAGCTTCTGGACCTGAAAAGGTCAACACTGCTAATGAGGAGATTTCATTTACAAAAAAGCATATTACAAACACACATGAATGAATAAACTAAATACTGAAGCATCTACCCAGCATAATACTAGCATGACCCAATAATACACAATTATTTACAAAATCAAAGTGGGAAAAATGGCTTGAAATTTTAGGCACCACTTTTATATATGTGAACACAAAACTGTATATTCACTGAGGTCATAAAACCAGCGCATGTGAATCTCTTGACATGCAAAGCTGGATGGAACAGAAATTTATTGCTTCTGCTCGCTGAGTTGACCTTTAACCTTTAAGTCACCTGACTTACCTTGCATGCCGGTCTGTACCAAAACACCAGTTTTGGAAGATAGAGGGAAGTTCTGTCCCACGCTGAAGACCTTGCACATATCTGCGTGGAACAGCTCCAGGCTGGAGGAGAAGGACACCCACAGTAGCTCTGCCTCCAGCCGTGTGGGTGGGGCCAGGGTTCTGTCGCGCAACCGTGCCGTCAGGAGCCGTTGGCTATCCAAAGCCAGCTGCTGCGCCCGCTCCCGGGTCTGGCGCAGCTCGTGCCGCAGCTGGACACTGTCTGTGCTGCCACCCACGCAGGAGGACAGCTGATGGTAGCATGCAACCACCTGAGCCAGGGAAAAGGGAGTGGGTGGAACAGGGTAAACGGAGGGAGGGCAGTGTCCCTTTCTCAGGGTCCTGGGCTCCAGGTCACGTGTCACATACATACACACACACACACTCTTTTTTATTATACCTTTGCAGGGACCATCCATTCATTTGTATGGGAAAAACCATAATCCCAACAATGAAAACCTTAACCCCTACCCAGCCCTAACCTTAACCATAAGTAACCAAACAGAATACAAGATGTCTGTACTGTAAGTTCCTGCATGTGTAGCCAGACATCAAAACAAAAAAAAAGTTTATCTCGCACACAAAGACCTATAGGATTGGAATACAGGTATGACATTTGACTCCATCCATCCATCCGTCCGTCCGTCCGTCCGCCCATCCAAATCCATCCATCCATCCATCCATCCATCCATCCATCCATCCATCGTTAGGGGGCAGCATGTGGCTCAATGAGCAAAGTCTGTGTGTCTATAATCGCAAGGCCCTTAACCCCCAGCTCCCTGGGCGCCCCAACGGGTAGCTGCCCTTCAAGGACCGCTTGTTCTACAAAGAGTAAGTTAAAGGAGGTGGAAAAATAAGGATCGATTATTATTCTCATATATCATATCCTTTTAAATAACCAACCTTAACAATGGCCTTCTGAAGCAAAAGACCACACAAGGTCAACATTCCGGCACTTTCTCTGTTATTAGAAAAGCTTCCTGGGAAACATGCCGCTGTTGGGACTGACCCGATGGTCATGCCCAGGTGTCACACCTTGCATTAAACAGAATATCACAGAACGATAAGAATTAAAACAGCCGATGTTTCCCACAGAAATTCAGAAGGGCAGCAGTGGAAAGTTCAGGTCCAGAAAGTACAAATCCAGACCAAGATTTTGTTGCAACCAACCAGTTGAGCATAAAGAGTCACAGTCACAGAGACTCAACTGGTTGGTTGAAACAAAATCCTGGTCTGGATTTGTACTTTCTGAAGCTGAACTTTCCAACTCTGCTGAAGGGTTTATATAAATAATTTTCAGGACCAAAAATATGTTCCAATATTATTATTAAATGGTTTCTGAATTATCAATATTGGTCTGAATATTTAATCGCGTGGCTCTTTGAAACGGTCGCACAGACGGTACCCGGAGCCAGGAGAGCCCAGTGCTGCTTGTTTGTACGTAGAGGGCAACGTGATAACTGTCAATTATCTAAAGCACATCGGCGCTATTCTTAGACAGGATTCCCGGATTTGCATGACTGATCTGGCAGTAATTACAGGAGCCCGAACGGAGCGCTCCAGACTTCAGGCGACGCCGCTGTAGCCCGGGTACCCCATCATCCAGGAGCGTACAGAAAAGGAAGCGACCACCTACAACCGCTTTCAGCGGAGCCTCTGTGCACAGCGGGACGGGACGGGACGTCCTCAAAAGCTAGCCGGAGCTCTCAGCCCTATTCACACAGCCTGCCTCCAGAGAGGGGACCTGCGGAAGGCCAGCTATTATCCTCACAGCAGCCTAGCAACCCAGAATGCACCAGGTGGGCTATTGTGCTATTGGCTGGCAGCTCAGAACCTGTAGCTGAAGATCAATACTACCCAGAATCCCAATCGGATACAAATTTCTATGCCAATTCTCCCCCGAAAGGCACATATTAAAAAAGCTGATTTTATATATTGTATATGTGATATAGTTCTATTTTACTATATATTGTCTGTATTGTTATATAACCCAGAATCAATTCCATTGTATCGTGAGATTCTTGGTTATCAAATAACTTCTGTTTGTTCAATCAGCCCACTTCATTATTACCATTAAATAAAAATGCTGCCTCACTCTGACTCCTGAGGGCTTGGATATTTAATGCTGACCACCTCCCCCCCCCAGCATGTGTAGATTGGCAGGTTCTCCCTGCTGGATTTTGCCTGGGTGCAGTCATGGCAACCCTACGTTTTCTGTAGTGTGTGACCGAGTGTATCTGTATGCGCTCAGGGACGGTGGGAATGCCGGTGATACTGCAATCATAACGCGTTCAGGTTCATTTTAAGGACATATAATCTTCCAGATAAAGGAATGTGTCAATGGAGGTGAATGCTGAAGCTATAACGGGGTCATAATTGGTGATCCGTGTGTCCTTGATACACAGCACAATCTTTATTCCCAAATATGTGAAACCATCTACTATCTTAAATTGATTAGCTTGTTCAGGTGGTTTAACTCTTGTGAACTAAGTAACATGACAGAAGATTAATCATTACTTAATCGTCATTAAATCCTGATAAGTTTCCAAATGATTTAATTAAATCAATCAGGGATGGGACTGAGTTTTCCAAATTCTTTAAGAAGAGAATGACATCGTTTGCTAGCAGGGTGATCCACTAATCTTGTTGGCCTTCCATTATAACAGATGTGCATTTGTTAGACCTTACTGCAATAGCAAATGGTTCGATCGTTAATAAAAACAGTAAGGGGATAGAGGACAGCCTTGACGACAGCCCCGTAGTATCTCAAATGGTTTTGACGTTAGCCCATTTCTCACTATATTTGCATAACCCTTTCCATAGAGTAGTTTAACCCATTTACAGAAAGACCTGGTTAATTTAATCAGGATTAGAATCATTTACTTATCACTAAGTACTTTACCGTACAAGGCATTTACTTTGGCTCTTCCCTGCCCCTCATTAATGAAGGGCTTCTTCCCTGCTTCATGGGACTTGCTTCTAGGGTCCTGCTTCTAGGAGCCTGTTGTGAAATATCCTAGCAGTGCACTTCACACCTCCACTTAATGTTTCCCGTTCCTTTTGAAGGTGACTTGAGGTCATCGTCCAATTTATGAGGCACTGCCAGATAAGTTGACAGTCATATCTGGCATTAGAAAGTTGCTTCTGCCCTCTACTTGGCTGGTTTTTGGTCATTCCCAGTATCTCCAGCTTCACCTTGTTCTTGCCTACTGCTGTCTTAGAAACTTTGATCCTGGAAGCAGCCCGCCTCAGTGTAGCCTTCTGCCAGCAGAACCATGATTAAACCAGGATTTTAAAATGCAGCTTTTAAAGAACATAGAGTGGTCTCTTAATTTTTTTCATGGCTGTTCTTATATTTAGTCATAGTGTAGCTATGACTGGAAAAAGAAAAACTTCACCTTGATGTGCAGAAATTCAAGGTGACTCTTACAGGCAGGCAAGCCATTTCTGGAGAGCTGAATGCAGTTACGGCCGGTCTGTGCACTGTCCCCACAGGCGGCCTGTAGCGTTGCCCATTAGCAGGTAGGAACCCAGGGCCGGTGCTCCAGACGTAACGAACAAGGTGTCCTTTCCGGCCGAGCTACCGGCGGGAGACCTCTCAGAAGGTGCCGGAAAACGTCAGGACTTTGCCACTGGCTTTGAGGTTTACACATCTAAACCTTTTCCTGCGAGTTACAGGAGCGCTGGCCACACTGTCTGCGGTATGAAAACCAGCATAAAGTTCTGCCTGTTCTTACAGTAGGATAATTTAGTGGAATAATATACACAACTACTTTATCGATCTATATACAGAACTTACTGCTGGGCTGGTATAGTAAGCATTAGAGTTAGTATAAATTCATATGAGGACTGTTAAAACAGGTTTGAAATAAAATCTGTCCCTCTAACCTTGTTCAGGGTCTCCACAAGAGCCTTGACCTCCTCCAGGGGCTTTTGGGAGCCACCGCCGCCATCGTCAGCCATCTTGCCATCCATGTCGGCCATGGGGACTCACTCCAGTGAGGGGGCTCACAGCCCCAGCAGCCTTTAGGACTCCAGGGCCAAGCTAACTGAATCAGATGATGATCTTGTTTCTAATGAGGAAACTCCAAGCGCTTCGAACACGGATTGTTTTCTGATCCGAGATACAGGTAAATGTATTGTCAGAATAGCCACAGATTCCCAGATCTGGAGCAGGCGAGGTAATCCCAGTAAACCCATAGCTCTCAGTGACATGCTGTGACCCATAATGCTAATCCTATTAGCTGGTGCCCAGAGCCTTTTATGCATCCACAGACAGGTCTGGCTCTGCTTGTGTTCAGGTGTGTGCGTGCATGAGTGAGTCCCTTGCTCTAAAAAGTGTGTTCCATCTGTTTTTTGTCTTTTCATGTGAAGATGTTCACACCAAACTCTTAAAAAAATATAGCCTGACATTACAAAAAATGTTTTTTTTTAAGTAATAACTATTTATTTGTTCATACCTACTTAAAATTACTGATTGATCCAGATAATTTTTGTACATGGGAAAGGGGAGGTAACATACAATGAAGATGAATGACCAGAAACTTGAATGTGCTTGCAAGCAGAGGATGTTAACCGCAGTGCCACCTGCAGGTAGAAGAGGCATTGCAGAGGGAAAAATTATTTACACATCTTGTGCACTCACCATAATGCTAAATCATTCACAAGGTGTTAAATGACCAGGAAGTCTTTCCCTTCTACATCTATCACTGTTCACATGGTCGAACGGTAATAGCCCGTGATATTAATGGCTTGCTTACCTGACCTGACAAGCCACCATTAAGGCATAAGGTGTCGATCCCAGAGTACATTTGATTCAGGTTTTGCCTGTAAATTGTGCAGTCCAGTTATCTACTACCAAAATCTCTACATAAGGGCAGCTTTAGAACATGAAGGAAATTACAGATTACGTGTCTAGAGCACTTTTGAAGTTGTAGGGTTGACGTGTGGAGGTTCTTCTCCCTGGCACCTCTGCTCCTGGACTGATGGTGAGCTTTGGCTGAGTCGGCGTGGGGGTGATTGCCGGTGTATCAACCCTCCCGTTCTCACCCTGATTGCCAGCAGGATGGGAGGCTGTCACAGGACTGGTACACCCTGCCCTTCATCTGATCCAGGTGGAGACCAGCAAGGGAACAAGAGATTCAAGGTGGAACGAGTACCTCGGGTTAATTTGCCTTCATTCATCCACCCCAATAAATAGACCATTGCACTTAAATCATAAAGTTGCGTCGCCCCAAAATCAAACTCTCTTGTATGCCGTTGGGGGCCAGATGGAGTCACCACTGTGGGTGACACACCGTGAGGACACAATCGTCCGAGATTTAAGCAGCAGCAGCCTTCAGAGAACAGAGATGCCATTTGGATGAAATCAAGAGACTGTGAGTCATATACAGAGACAGTAAGAGAGAGACGCATGACTAGAAATGAAGAAACGGGGGATAACTTCAGTCTCGGCTCTTGGCAGAAGAAGCCAGCTGCCATATGAAATATTATTCAGATGTGTAAAAGATAAATATATACCCAATTAAATGTCTTAATTAAATGTCCACATGACATTAAACAATGACGAAATACCCCGGTAAAAAATGGGATTAATCTGCTCATACTTCTACCTCGTGTAACTAATCTGGCCTACTTCGTGGTGTCTGGGATCCCTAGAGGAGTTTTCCTCGCCGTTACACACCTTTGATAATTAACTTCCTTCTTGCTGTCGCTAGCGTCTCCGTCCCTGATCTGTCATTGGCCCCCAGTGATCGCTGTGTGTCCTCTTCCAGCCAATCGTACGTATTTCACATGCACGCCAAAAGCGTTCCCGCACAGCGTTTCAGCATTTTAGCTGATTGATTTCACTGATTTATGCTCCATTTAAATGATTGTCTCTATTGCTGCATGTTGAAAGCAAATTGCCTGGTCAACTTTCTCTTCCGGGGGCGGCATGGTAGTGCAGTGGTTAGCACTGTTGCCTCACACCTCTGGGACCCGGGTTCGAGTCTCCGCCTGGGT
>JAODJX010000083.1:1698955-1714665 GCA_026776945.1 Isichthys henryi
GGGCGGGCCGCCCCGGCGCGCGCGCTCTGGGGGGGTGGGTTTTGGGGGGGGGTGGGTGTGGGTGGGGGGGGGGGGGGGGGGGGGGGGCATGGGGGTGCTGACGACCGCACTTTGATTGCCGGGAATAAGCTGTTGTTCCCTGCAGCCGTATAATAAAGCTCCGTGGACTCCCTACCCCCCGGGGGGCTGCTGCCGGCTCTGAACTCGTTGCACTGGGACGTGGGGAAAATGCCGAAGGAGACGCGGCGGATCCCATTCCGAGTCGCTTCGCTTGGCTCACTTTTGGTGACGGGCTACATGATGCCCCTCAGCAGAGAGAAGCAAACATTACGCTTATAAATAATCCCTCTGCGGATATTTCATACGTCTGGGATACGGAGGAGCTGTTTCCTTATCCTGACCCTGCCTGTATCCGCTTGTCACTGCTGACTGATAGACTGATCGGTCAAATATACTACCAAGCCCCCCCCCCACCCCCGATCTGCGACCTTGGCTTAGTGTCGTTCATTCATTGATTCTTTAGTCAATTCTTTGATCTCCTTCGATATGATAAAATTCGCCGCGCGGAGGGAGCGCTCCCCCACGATAATTTTCGCTGAGCTAAGTGATAAAATTTGCCTACGTGTTGCTAACGATAACATTTGTCGAGTGAGGGGTGGTGCCGCTTTTGTTTTTTTGGCATCTCCTATAAATGCCTCCCAATCGTTTTACGCTTGAGAACCTCTGCCTTAGCAGAACGCTGTACTACACACTGTAGGCTATAGCTACATTAGCACAATGCTATACATTGTCCACTTACGTATTTGATACTCTACATCTTAACGCCTCTGTGGTGTGTTAACTTAAGGTCAGCTCTTGAGGTTTCAGTAACACTTATATGTTTTAATACTTATAATTGGGAGTATATGTTTAGCATATTTTTTAAGGGATACAGAACGAAAGATTCCAAAAATTGTCCTGGTTCACCAGTATCGTCCCACCACTAAAGCTTTATACTATACATTATATCTATTAATGCATCTATACATACTATAGTATAACGCTGTACTGTTCACACTGTGGTTTCCTACAGTGTACAGCCTCCTCTGGCTCCAGCTCACATAGGTTTGCCTGTTTACACAGCTGCGTTTCACAGTATTTGCTCAATCCTTATGAAAGTCAATATCTGTGGGGATGTACATGTAAAACTGACGGATAAGCGTCTCTGTGTGCCTTTATACTTTTAGACGTCGGCCAGGTAGAGGTCGAACGAGATCTCATGGTCTGTACGGGCTGTACGGGTGCAGATCCCGCTGTGTGCTGGTGTAACACAGAGAGGCTTAGTGTTCAGGGAATCTGTGTCTTAGTTAAAAAGTTTGTTTGAGTGTGTAGTATCGGAACTGTAATTAAGAAACTTTTATTTGTATTACATCGCCCCCTTTGTGACCAAACTCAATCTCCCTCACTGTTTTTACAAAAGCCCACAAGCTTTTTACATTTTTTATAACAAGAAGTTCCGGTCAATCTTTTCCACCACAATGTCCCAGCAGCAACCAACATGTTGTTCATAGTAGTTGGGCTTCCCAGCACATGCCATTAGAGAAATATTACCTTATCCTGACTGGTCGCATCGACACTGATGGGCGGGGCCAGTACTTTGATTGGTTACTTCACACTTCTGTACAGTGTGGTGGTGTTTGTACAGCACAATAACAAATGTACTCCCCCCCCCCACCAGTGACAACGCAGGGTTGCTCAACTCCCCGGATCTCCAGGTTTTCATGCTAGGCCTTGTGTTACACCTTCATCCAATAGGAGCTTAGCTTGCCCAATAGCAGCGCAGGGTTGCTTAACCCCCTGGGTTAGAAGTCTTTAATGCTAAACCGTGTTTCTTTCCTTTATCCAATGGCAGCCCGTTTATAGGGCCAGAAAGTTGTCAAGCGCTTTCCACAGTGCCACTGTTTACGATATCCCTCTAAAGCCAGTGTGCTACAGATAGCTGATAACATATAGGCATGGCAGGGGGCTCATTACCGGTGTTCGGAGGCTTCTTGGAGCCCGCATTTATGCATCTCACGTTCCAACGTCGTCACCACCCCCCTGTCACACGCCTCCCAAGAAAGCCGCCTCGCACCGGTCCCAGGCCAAAAGTGAAACCCACACTGTCTTCAGAGGGACACCCCCCCTCGAGCACGTGAAGCCCAGAATGCTCCAACAGGACTTGTCAGAAGCTCCCGTGTCCCGAAATAAGCATGCTATACGGTAGCCATTCAGAGAATTGAGGCAGAATACTGGTAACTGCACCAGCTTCTCAGAATCAATAAATGTTGATTTATCAAGAGTGTTGGTGGTTGGTACATTAAAACAGCTTTTATTCCAGTGACTTGAGGAGATTTGTCCCGGCGCATATTTAATACATTTTCTCACTTCAGATTTGAGTTAATATTTATTTCAATACAAATGAACTGAGATTAGTAAAACTGAGACTGAATGTAGAGAGCTGTACGTGGTGTATTGGTGTAATGTATTGCCTCACATATTCCTGATAATCCATGTTTTTATATTTTCTGTAAGGAAGGAAATGTGCCAGTGAGCATGTGCTGTTTGTTCCACCCACAGATGGCTACTGGCACTCCTCTTGACCGTTGTGAAACACCGTGCCTAATGCTGTCTGTATTTTCATTCTCCTCACGCCTAGCAGTGGATGACTTAGCCGTTTACCCAACCCAGGATAGTTTTTGCCCCTCACAGCTGATCCAGGATCAGCACTTTGGCCTGCGGCACCCAACCCTTGCCAGTCTGAGAGTAAACAGCTAGCTCTGTTTGCTGAGCCTGTGGAGGCAACCAGTCATTAGGCTGCAGACTGACAGGTTGGGGGATGTGTCTAAGATTGGAGCTTGTCATTGGTCAAAAAGAGGACACATGGGTTTACTATTATAATACTAACACTGTTTTATAACTTATGGGTCATTTAATTTAATATGGGTAGCAACCTGTCTTTTATGCAACGTGTCAGTTTTGGCATCGACTGAATAAATAATTGCCGCCTCATTTAATTTATAACATAAACATTGCATTACTGGCATGTCTAAATACCATGGTATTCCATGACTAGAATAATTGGAAAATAATATCTGGAAATTCATTTTTATACAGTAGAACTGGAAACTAGTCGTATGCAGGTATACACAGACACAGATGCCATTATGAAAATCTGGAACAGACAGTATTGTTTTGATTCCAGTAGCCAGGTTCCTGTCAAGCGTTATTTTATGTGATTGTTTTTGGACATTGTGTCACATGGAATATTTGGATGCTTGCAGAGTAGTGTGGGCTCTCTTTGAGACTGCTAAATGCCCTGTGAATCATTCATATTTTTAACGAAAAGAGGTCCCTCGAATATGATATGCAGAAAGTGGTCCTGTCAGCGTTTGTTTTTATTTTGTCAATGATTAGTTGCTTATGTGTAAATCTAATATGTCCTGGTTTAATTTGGAAGGGTACTGTGCTCGTTGTGTACAGCAGAAGGATTCGGACAAGGCAGGATTACTTGTCGGGATGTACAACACGGTGTACCAAGAAACCAGAGAATGATTCGCTACAATGAAGACAACATCATGACTTTTGATTTTTGGGATCCTGTGTCAACCATGACTGCAAAGCAGTTCTTTCCTTTTGGTGACGATGAAAATCTTTTACTTTTTGTAGAGGTTCCTATGGTCACGCTCCCTCTTCTCACCCCTCTTGTTGTCCCCCTCCCCTGAGAGGTACTACAGCCGACCGGAGGGTGTCTGTTAGTCTCAGCCCCTCATGATGCGTCGCCGTTTCTGGAATGCGGTGTGACCCATTTATTTATAGACGACAGCAGTTGAAATAGCTGGGCCAGGTCCCCATTGAAGATAAACAGAAGCTGGTTTCTCTCAGGGTCGCCTAGAATCCGGCCTCGCAGGAAACCAGGACTTAACTTTTGGCCCAAACCGGAGGAACTTCCTCATCTTCTCTGCTCAGATCGGACGCAAAGTGTTGGTCATCTTCTAAGGGTCCTAGTCAGTGCCGAAAAAGCCCTTGAGATGTCCTCGGAAGACAGTGGATCGGGGTTTAGGTAACCGTGTATGTGTTTGTATGTGATTTTGCATGGGAATCATGTATTCATCCAGAAAGGGAGGCTTGTATATGCTGAATCTGATGGCTGGATCTGGCGAAGCACAGCTTCTACATGCTTCTCTTTGCCATTTTGTGTTTGTGGTGTTTTTTATTTTGTCTGACTTGAAGCAATCACAGAATCCCCTGGGACATCTGTGGGTGCTATGGAGATGCTGTGGTGATAGGGATTTCCCGTGGAAGCCCCTTATCTCAATGTAATCAGTCCCTAAGGCATGCCCACCTCTATCTCCATTCTTCATTGTTGTGTAGTGTACTTGCATACCGTCAGCCGTGATGCCTATGATGCATACTTGGCCTAGTCTGCCGGCTCGGCTTGTTGACTCGAGGACTCCAAAGAAGGCGTCTTCAAAACTGCAATGAGGTTGCACTAAGGACTCAGCGGCCGGTTCCGCTAGCCACAGTACCGATGTGTTGTCGCCTTTGGATGCTAGATGCATGTCTCCCGTTTACTCTCAACGCCAAGTTACCCACAAGAGGATGCCGCCATGGCCATGAGCATTCCAGTTTCAAGGTTTATATGGACAGTCTGTTTGGTTTCGTGTCGGGAAACACACATACTTCAGCATGCCTGCCGTCAACAGTCTATTTTTAACCCATTGGCCAACTATCTGTATTGGGAATCAGATTGTATCCCAGGCTGTTAGATTAGTGGTTTATTGTGATGGCCAGAGTGAACCGGATTGGCTATTTAAGGTTGGGTGATTCCGGAAATTGGGTCTGTAGACGGTATGTTGGGCATAGTGAGCGTCTAGTTGGGTCTCCTTGACTGTCTGGATAAATGTTGCAGTGGAAATAGACGCTAAACATACTGTCATGTGGTTGGATGTATTTTTTAAATGATGAGGTTGGTTAAGCAGGTTGGGGGGGGGGGGTGCAGGGAGCTAATTCCCGTGACAGAGCAGCTGTTTCTCAGACAGCTGTTGAGGGGGTGGGGGGGGCATGGAAAACGAAAGGGCATCACTTATGAAAAGTCATGTTAATAGATCTCAGGGGTCTGACAACGGGACATTGCTAGAAGACGTTCCGAGGTTTGTGGCCTCGAAGGCCAGCGTGATTTTCTGAAGAGCGGATAATTGCAGCGTGGTGAGGTCCGGGAACCTGGAGCCATCACTCAAACGGCAGAAACCTTTCGGATCGCCGTTCTTATCTTTAAAGAAAGACTCCCACTCCCTCTCTCGTCCTTCCTGTGTGTTAAGGTGTGAAGCAGTTATCGGCATTGCCCCGGTCACGCCTGGCATTTTGTTTCCAGCACTCCATTTAGTTTGACCCATATGGTGGGCATAGCAAGCGTGGCATACGCGTGACCCGCCTAGTGACACTCACATTTGCAGAGGATCTGAGTGTCTTAAATGGATGGAACAATCGCTCCATTCCCGTTCTAAAAGCAAATTCCAGCTAAACCTGTCATCAACCAGTCTCACCTCGCTGTGGGAGAACTTTAGTGGCTTTAGTCCTAGATTTTCCATAAACTACAATGTGCCGCATAATGGGAGGACATTCATCCACTTCACCTTTACTTGATTACCAGATATCTTGGACTGGGTTCTGTTACCCCCTGGTCAGCAGAACGTTCTCCTGGCCCTCATTGCCCAAACCATAGCCCGTTTTCGCCGTTGGGTCTTGTTCATCTTCCACTTGTTCTGTCATTTTAGTTTCTCAGTGCCATTACGTTGAACCTCTGCTCCCGTAACCAAACAAACTCCCTGTTCATTCATGCCATTCTTGTGTCATTTTCACTGTCCCAATGCCACCAGAGTGGCTTTGTGCAAGCTGTCACGTCAGCCTTACACGCTGTCCTGCTGTAAGATACAATATGTACCCTTCGTTCAGTGGCTTTAGTTTTAGTATGGTTGGCTGACATGAGTGTAATTTATAATTACTGACCATAGTGAGCTTATAATTTAATCATGAGACAGGAGTTTTTTTTTTTTGTCTCATTATCCAAACAGCAAAGGCTGATGGGAATGACGACAGCTTTCAGTTTTGTGTTTTTAATTTAGCCGTCAAACAATGATGGGGATAGTCAGCTTCATTCCAGGCCGTCAATAATGCTGAAAGAGCGCAGTGTGATGCCACCCAGTCCCGCCCAAGAAATCGCCATGGGGCAAAATGGCGGGAACTGTCTTGTGTTTGGCTGCAACCAGATCTCTCCAGAGAAGGAGTGCATTTTCATGCCGCTAGTGACTGGTGACAGCTGCTGCAGTCTTCGCTCTCTGCCCATGTTAAATTTAGCCATTGTTATTCTTCCATTGATGACACGGATGAAAGCGGGGCCTTGTGTATATTTAGCCCCGTCGAAATTTTTGTCCTCTGCGTAACCAGAACGGCAATAGTTACAGGACTAGAAGGCGACTGAGTGATTTCAGCGAGCCCAACCACGATTAATCTGAGTAGCTGTGGGATGTGGCCCAACACCGCGGTATCACATCACCTGGCAAATCAGTCATCTCTTGCATGGTCGTTGTTCTGTTGCCGTATTGCACATCCATCCCAGCAGCCAGCAAGGCCGCAAAAATCTCACATGAAGTCTGTGAGCATGGTGAGCATGTGCTGTTCCCCCGTTTGGCACTAGCGGGAAGAACATAAGCGATTTAGACCCCTAGTGCCAACTTTATGGCTGTAGGCATGGATCCTGTTGTCTAGAGGCTGATTCTTAAAAAAGAAGCAATGGCTTATGGGTATTCTAACTGATTTACCCCATGCCTGTGGCTTCTGGTCCCCTTGTTGAGCACAGAAAGTTTTAAAAATGAATTTTTGTGTCACTTGCAGTTTTGTCTGGGTGATGATGTTGAAAACACTGGTAGAGGGGCACCTTGCCATCACCGTGTACGGGATTTTAGGAGACCGTGAAGCTCTGTCTGTTGTTATGATACTCACTTCGCTCTCTTTCTCTCAACGTCCAGCTGGGAGGTCATTGATTCAGGCCCAGAGACCAGGGCAGGGGTCAGCCAGCTCACCGACTCTTGGATGAGCTTCAAGCTGTTCCTGCAAGAGTTGTCCTCCTTCAAGCAGCAGAATCCTGGAAAGGTGAGGCTCAGACATGCGGGAAACTGAGTGGCACACGGGTGACTTCCTTCCAGCCATCGACGGTGATAAGCGGCTTCCGAGGAATCTTCTTGGGCGTTTTCGCGACTTAACCAGTCCAACCTGCTTGCCATAACACAACAAAAGAGGCTGTAGCGTGACCTGAGAGCTTTCAGTTTTCATAGATGATGGTTTTTAAACATGGCAAATGGTCAGCTCTACGTGTCATAATCTCTGTTGTATGAGTACAAACCAGTCGCAGAGTAGGTCCAGTAATTTTATTAGGAAGAGTGAACTTTAAGATTGGTGCTTGGTTGTTTTATCTTGGAATGCCAACGTGAGTAAATTTTATGCCAGAGATGCTGGTTTAGGGCCCGGAGAATGGTGGGTAATGTTCTGCTGGTTGTGGTGCCCGTCCTCAGAGGTCCCTGCAACCTGAGCCATTCTTTCTTTCTTTCTATTTTTCTTTCTTTCATTCTTTCTTTCAGTTCTGCCTGCTCGCCTGCAGTCTGTGCACGTTCTTGGCGATACTGGGCCGGTATATTCCCGGGGTCATCATTTTGTATGTCGGAGGTAAGTGACGTGTGCCATGTCACGGGGAGGGGGGCGGGAATGTGCTTAAATAGGTGTGAACCCCCCCCTGGTCTGTGGTTTCTCTCCCAGTGTCGGGCATCTTCTTGTGGCCCCTCCTCTCATCACACGAATTTGGGCTGTGGGTGGAGCCAGTTCTGCAGAAACTGGACTTCGGGGTGGCCGACTTCCTGCAGAGGATCAAGGAAAATCACGGTAAGGATACTTCTTCATCCAACCCCCCCCCCCCCCGCGCCTCGTGTAGCTGCCTCTGTTCCTGACTGTGGGTCTTTTGGGAATTTCAGAGAAGCGGATGCTCCAGAGACGGGATGAAATCAGCGAGGCGGATGAGTCAGCACTCTTTCCCAAGGTGCCTACCCATCTTATCTATTAACACTACCTTAAAAGTAAACATTTCATTCCCCGTTCCAAAGTTGCATGCGTGATTTAGCTTCCCCCCCCCCTCGATTCTCCCTAGCTGGATTCAACCGTTTGCAAGGAGATGTCAGTATCAGACACAGAAGTCTCTGAGGTGACGTGGACCGATAATGGCACCTTCAACCTCTCAGAGGGACACACTCCTCAGACGGAAAATTCCGAAGGTCATTCCTAACACCTTTTTATTTGTATTTTTGGCTGTGTTAGTATCTATCATATCAGCTGCGTTGTACTATATGCAGAAGTGTCACAAGGATTTTATTTGTCTCAGATGTTTTGCCAACCATGCCCCCCACTTGCTATGCCCACCGTCCTGGTCAAATGGGCTGCTGGAAACAAAACCACAGGCGTGATCACCACAATTCCAAATGTCACCACAGTCCTAAGCCCACGAAGCCTTGTAGGAACCCTAGAAACCTCATTTTCACTGTTCATAATGTTATTTTGGGGATCTAGTAGAATAGATTTACAATTGTTTTTCTTCATACTGCACATCTCTATTCACCCTCTGTCTGAGATGCTCTGTTAGAGCTTTAAGCACGACCCCCAATGAGCCCAGTGTGCTCTGATTGGTCAGCTCACCCAATTGGCCAGCTCACCTGATTGGTCAGCTCGCCCTACACGTTCCACCCCTGTCTGGCAGTCTGCAGTCAGGTCCTCGCAAGTAGGCAGCCAATAAGTGTTGTGTTTAATGTGTACTTTGGGCCATAAGATTTTGCTGACTCTTTACATGGACATAAATCTATATTAACACGCTAAAGTAAATGGGGAACCTGGAGAAGCATAATAAGATTCAAGCAGTGGCCAACTATATGCTTTCAGTATAACTTAAATATAATATATACCCTAGTTTAATAGAAGTGCAAAGACTTATGTTCTGTGTCTCCAACGGGCTGTAGACTTGGACAGACGCAGTGATGTCGACGAGGTCTTCATGGGTGGAATCCCAGAGTTCCCGTCACTGGACAACGGCGTGGGGACCAACGGCGAAGAAGAGGAGCTCAGCATCGGCCTTCCAAACCCGTTGGGCGAACCGTCTCAGGCGGCGCTGGAGCTGGTGAACCGCATGGCGGGAGACGTGATCGCCGCCACCATCACCGCGGCCATCCAGGAGCGGCTGGAGGCGGTGGTGACGGCGACCGGGCCCAGGCCCCCGCTGGACTCGGTGGAAGACTCGGACAGCGAGGCCGAGGACTTCGAGCTGCTGGACCAGTCGGAGCTGGAGCAGTTAAACAGCGAGTTGGAGACTGCAGAGACTCCAGGCACCCCCAACAAGTCCTTCTTGTCGTCCCTTCTGAGGCGCCAGTGAGCGTAGGGCCCGGTGGAGAAAGCCTGGTGGTAGGGTGGTGGTGGGGTCCTACAAGCCCCCCACGGGCAGGAGAGGATGGCCCTCTTTCATGTCTACCTTTTAGAGCTAAACGATGCTGACTCTTGCCCGCAGGGAGTAATCTTTTGGACAGATGGGACAGCTTTGGTCTGTACTTGATTGTAGCTGGGAGTGTTTCTGGAGGAGATCATGACTTTGTCACCTGCTATTATCAACCTGTCATGTTGCATCTGTCTGTTCCTGCCTTGGTATTAGTAGTATTAAGTGGACAGCTGTGTCACAGGTGTGACCTAAGGGCTGTGTGTAAGTGTGTGTGTGTGTGTGTGTGTGTGTGCGCCCGAACGTCCCAGCAACCCTTAGGAAGAAACCCTTGGCATTGGTGGTGGATTTTTAACATACACACACACGCACACACACACACACACTCCTGGATGCCACCGGCAGAGATAGCACCCAACCCTGATGACAAGCCATTGTGTTCGAACGAAACGACAATCAGTTGCTCGTCACTCGGACAACCACCCCCACCCCCCAGTTCAGCATCAGGACCGAATCATCTCTTGGGAATAGACAGTTGGATCTCGAGTAGTTTTGGAACTTACAAATCACCAAATTATCTTCTGCGGTCCCTCTATTTACGAGGTAATTAGGAGAACCTGATCTTATGGCTGAGCTTTCTGTAGCTAATCTGAGCCGGGGGTTTTCCGTAGCCAGCTGGTATCATGAAGACGATGACAAAACCACCTCAGTATCTCAGTTTTTACGTCGACATCCCTCTGTTGCATCCCAAAACCCTACCTGCACCTTATTAATTTATGAAAGTGATGTACTGCATAAGACCCATACCAAACTAGACCTCTTGTCTTTTGGAAAATTTTATCTACACGGAGTCCCATTTTTGAGTGTACAGACCTCAACTGAACTGCTTAGTTATTGAGTATATTATATCCTACGTAGAATTTGAAGGAAATGCTCCTTGCTGTGGTATTTCGTAGAATTGTTCTGTGGATAAAGTAATATTTGAACTTGTAGCGCTGGTAATAATGTAACATTGTATGCTTTTTTCTGGCTTTGATTCACTTCACATGAGTATTAGGGCAAGGGACCTCTGTAGGTTAACGAGACAGTCTGTACCCAAAGACTCACAGAGAGGCGAAGACACATCCGATTGGGCACGGTGATCCTTTGCAACCATTGGTCCATGTTAGCAGTCAGCTGGGCTACTTAAACATTATGATTAAAATACACAGGGGATCCTATCGTTACACCTCCAGAAATGTCATTTAACTAGATGTTGCTCCAATAAAATATCTGACTATGTAATTGGGCAAAATTTTGCAATGTACTTTAGGTGAAGTCATATACATATATGTACACACACACACACACACACGGACACACACACACACACACACACACACACACATACATACATACATATATATATATATATATATATATACACACACAAATATATATATATAGTTAAATTCATATACACATATATATATATTTATATGTATACACATACACACACACAAACACACACACATATATAGGTTAAGCAGATATGTGTAAGAAATTTTGAAAACACAAAACTGCAAATACTACAGCATTCATGAATCCTATTAATCCATTTTTAATCATCAAGCTAAAGGATTTATTAACCAGAATCAAATGAGCGTTTATATCAACTTTCACAAATGGTGTTTTGAATGACATTTAATTTGAATGAAAGGGTCCTTTTTACTTGTGTCACTCTCACCATTACAGAAATTCTCTACAAATAAAAATTTGGATTAACTCAATGGAAAAATGTGTTCAGTTTAAGGTGGTTTAAACTGTGCAGTTCGATGAATCTGTTAATTCAGAGGTAGTGTACAGCTGGGACTGATCTGAAAAACAGTCTGGACGATGGGTTAGAGTTTGGACGTTAAAAGTAAGTCACCTAAATGTAAGTCAGCCTGACTTTTATCTTCCCTCTGAATTCAGTAGATCTGCAAGGTTCTTTGCGTACTTTTATAAAATGTCCATTTCTGTAAAATATCCGGCTCTAAGGTAACCTGCTCATTTTACAGTTTCAAGTTGTTCACACAACTGAGCAGGTCACCTTTTAACATTCTAGGAGACGACACAAAGAGCGCATTCATATTCCTGGCATGACAGTAATGGGCCAATTCTCTTCCTGCTTTTGTACAGCATTCAGATAAAAACCTCATGTGATCCCAGTCTTTGACACACACTAAGACTGTACATTTTTCTGTTAAAAGGAAATGACCTCACAGTCTCTGAAGTTTTGGCTTCCTTTTGGAGGGATGAATTCCTTTTCTCTTTGAAAGGGTCGAACATTCACTTCTCTCACATTTCCCTCCAGGTACTGCGGGACATTTGCTGCAATAAATTAACCGGTAAACATCTCGCTGCTGGGATATGAGCAAATCAGGAAGCGTATCTGAGAATTTCCAGGGCGGGGATAGGTGTGGACCGTCTCAGTTCGCCTGTGGGTGAACTTATCTGTAGCCTTGAAAAAAGTTTGTGTTTGGGTACAGCATGGGTTAACCGCTGAAGGGACAGTATTGGAACGACGGTTGAAAGGATTAAGGTAAACCGACATAGGAGAATAGTCATCAAACATTGGTGTCATTGATGTAACGTAATCTGATAGTTACGGTACAATAGTGTCATTTACAATTTCATTATAATTAATACCAGGTCACTAATGCTTTTTTATTTTCAGGCTGGTTTTAGTGTCCTTTGCACCTTCTTTCTGCCGACTTTTCTTAAGGAGGGAATCTCACAGCATTTTGCTGTTTGTGTTTCAGTGGCGATTGTGCAGAAGTGTCGAATAAAGAGTCGTTAAAAAATATATATATATATATATCATGCACCTCCCCCCATACTCAAGTCCAGCGAAACATTAAGCGGATGTGTTCAATCTCCTCTTTATTTCACTTAGTGAAAGTTCTGCCTTATAAGACACTTCTTTTACATCCAATAATCTTGTTTTTAGAGACACTGTTTTGAAATATATTATGAAATAAATTGTTTATGTTATTTATCCATTATATTTTCTACGTTGCCATATGTCATCCTCACGTGTGATGGTTTGCCACATGTACAGCACCTCTTGTCATTTTAAATGTGACAGTGTCTACAGTTCAGGCAGGGCATCTTCCATGCCAGTGTAAGTTAGTTTTCTTCCTGAGTCTTGAAATGTGCAAAAAAAAATTTAGCTGTGTGTAAGTTACTTTAAGGAAACTATTAAATAATCAGTACCTGTGAAGTACCAACCCTTTGCCTTCACCTTGATGTCATTCAGAAGCAGAACGGTAATGGGCAGGCAGGGAGTTGGTTGGAGAATGCGTCCTGCTGGGGGGGGGGTCAGAGGAATTAACACACTAGGGGAGGTGGAAGGGGGGGGGGTCACAGTTTCAACAGTGAGAACTTAAGTTGAACCCTTCAGAGGAAAAAAAATGTGAGTTGCTTAATTAAACACAGGTTTAAAATTTCTAATCTGCCGTGCAATTACAGATAAGATTTCATACACTGCAGCATAATAGATAGCTAAAAAAACATCTGAGTACAGGGGGAGAAAAGTTACTGGCAAAATAAAGATCCCCATAGACCGTCTTCATGTTGTGCCCCATCTCAGATTACAGAGGGATGCTGAGAGATGAGCAGGGTGGTAATATGTCAGGACTCAAACTAAACTGTTGATTTAAACATTTGTCTTAGCTTCACTAAATGCATATATACTGTGTGTATGGTTGAAATGACAATAAAACCTACTTGACTTGACTGGATGACAGTATGGCGACTCAACGGTCACCGCAGTCTGTTGAACTCTACAAGGTCTGTTCATGACCTTTTCATTTTCCCACAACTTCCGGCATCTACCACGACAATCATCATGACCTTGTTTATACAATATATAGACAAAAGTAATGGGATGCACCTCTCAGTTATTGAATTCAGGGGTTTCATTTAGACCAATTGCCACAGGTGTACAAAATTAAGCACTTATCCATGCAGTCGGGTTTACAAACATTTGTGAAAGAATGAGTAGTTCTGAAGAGCTCAGTGAATTCAAGCATGGTTCTGTCATAGGATGCCACATTTGCAAAACATCAATTTCATCATTGCTAGATATTCCACGGTAAACTGTAGGTGGTATTCTTGCAAAGTGGAAGCATTTAGGAACAACAGAAACTCAGCCATGAAGTGGCAGGCCACGTAAAGTAGCAGAGCGTGCCAACAATCTGTTGACTCAGTAACTGCAGAGTTTCAAACTTCCTCTGGCATTAACTCCAGCACAAGGAATGGGCTTCCATGGCTGAGCAGCTGCATGCAAGCCTCACATCACCAACGCAATGCGAAATGTTGGATGGAGCGGTGTAAAGCAGCCCACCACTGGACTGTGGAGCAGTGCAAATTTGTTCGGTGGAGTGACATTTGGCAGTCTGATAGATGACCGACTCCATATTGATGCCTATGGATGTCATAAAAGTGTCTGTAGGTGTAATGGGCAGGCATTCCAATACTTTCACCCGTACAGTGCCTATAAAGTTGTATTAAGTCATTTAGAGGGCATTGTCAACCAGAGGGTTATACAAGTACAATGAAAATATGATTATGAAGTGTACCGTGTTTTAGGCCTCCTGTAGTCCTCAAACAGGCAGGCGAGCTAAGTGGCATTACGCAGTCTATAGTGTGGGGGTCTATAGTGTGGAGGTCTGGCAGACTGAACCCCTGCTGCATTTTCTCTGGGACAGACTGCTGGCCAAACTGACTGATAGGTATAATTCTGACCCATATCACACCATAATTTAACATATTGTCCCCCAGCTGAACTTAGTAGATGATTGGCATTTCAGTTCAAATTTGATCTTTTTTCACAGCTACCCATTTACAAAGCTCCGCCTGACAGCGTGTTATGCATAAAATTGTCATTGCTGATTTTGATATGTGATTCATTCATTATGTTTTCTACGCTGCCATATGTCATCCTCACATGTGATGGTTTGCCACACAGTGTGATATGTACAGGACCTGTTGTCATTTTAAACGTAACGGTGTCTACAGTTCAGACAGGGCATCTTTTCAAGTCAGAAAACCTAACTGATACGTTATGGTGCAGATGGAAGTTTTTATGTAAATAATTTTTAAAAGGAAACATTTAGATGTTGACAGTAGAAGCCAGTTTCATTCTGAAACCCCTGCAGAGAGTGACTGACAGTATCAGTTAACTGTTCCACTGTAAACATGCTAGACACTGAGGCCCTGTTTAAACCAGGTTTTAAAATGCGTCTTGGGTGATCACAAGTAGACAGCACTAAATACAAGTGTAAACAACCCCCAAGACGCATTGTGATCCGATCACTCAAACCACTTGGCAAGGTGGACTGGGACATATCTGACTACATATTTTTTGTAGTGTAAACATTAATGTGTTGTGATGCATCCCTGACAAGGGCGTCACAGTAACATGGCATGGGGCAATTTGACCTTCTAGTGGAAGTAACACGGGGTAACCAATTCTGAACACAAGAGGTCAAGACACATGACGGACACAAGTGTCAACAGTGATGTGTTGCAGCTGTCCACTTGTGATCTGATCACCCAAGATGCATTTTACAAACGGGTATAAACAGGTCCAGAGAGTGCATGACAAACCCTGTGTGTGGTCAGCCCAGATGTCCTGCACAGCCAGTCATCAGGCCTGGATTTCCAGCTGGCCAATCAGAAGCTACAGTGATGTGTCACTTTTGATTTTCCTGGAAGAAAGATGGATCTGGTGAACATAAACTTATTGCAGGCCTAAAGTGCTTCTGATTGCAATGCATTGTGGGTTAGGCTCTGTGACACTCAGAAAAGGGACAAAGGAAGAAGGGGAGGGGCTTCATTAAGATTCTTGGTTTATGCAGAATGGATCCAGTAAATCCCATCATGAGATAAAATGCCACATAAAATTTGTCCTTTATATGCTTTACTATAGTAACTTTAAATAGTATGTAGTATGCAAAGCTTTGGTAATATGCTATACATGTAATATCCCTGTATCAAGCTCAACAACTTCTGTGCACATATGTTTTCTTCACACAACTTCCATATCTCTCCCTTTGTGCTATGCCATTCATCCATCCATCCATCCATTTTCCAAACCGCTTATCCTACTGGGTCGCAGGGGGTCCGGAGCCTATCCCGGAAG
>JAODJX010000083.1:1721124-1733139 GCA_026776945.1 Isichthys henryi
GGGGGTGTTTTCTGGGCTTATGGTGAGACAATAGAGCATCCTTCCCTCCCTCCCCAGCCGACGTTAGCAAGTGTTTGGATGGTGGGAGTGCTCACCTCCCACTGAGCCTATTCTCACTGTCACCATTGGATTTAATAATTAAAGGGGTTCTTGTTATTAATTAGCTTATTTTTATTTGATGGACGCCTGTACCTCTGTGCCTGATGTCTGATGTTACATTCTCAGAGTGTGTGGGGCTTCTGCTGCGCTCATTTGTGAGGTGTGTGTGTGTGTGAGAGAGAGAGAGAGAGGGAGAGAGAGAGAATACATAGTGATGTGGATTTTCGGTTGCTGGTCAAATAGCCTAGCAGGAAAGTCAATGGCGTCTTTCGATGAATGGGGCTTCGTTTGTCTGTCGACGGGCTCACTATGCGTCCTGAACACACCCACGCGCTGCTACTTTACAGGAGCAGCTACCCGAACCACAATGACGGCGAGGACGCGGACATGGCAGAGGCGGAGCTGCCGGATGAGAAGAACCTGGAGTACGACGACGAGACCATGGAACTGACCCTGCCCTCTGGTACGCTGGTCTGCCCGTGTGAATGCCCCTCCCCCGCCTCCGGCCCCTTCATACCATGGGGGGTGTCACGCACCTGCTATCCCACCCCCATCCCTTCGCAGCCACGCCCGTCGTTCCACCCCACCCTCCCCCGCCACACACACACACTGTGACAGCTGCCCCTATTTCAGGAGCCAAGATTGGCCATCGGTCCCTCATGCGCTACTACAAGCAGCGATTCGGCGCGCCCAGAACCGTGGCGGTGGTCCGTGACAGGAATGCTGTGGGCCGGGTCCTGCGACAGTACCGGGCCCTGGGCTGGGCGGAAGATGCAGGTGAGGTTCCACCCCTCCCCCCCTTGAGGAAAGACGACCCATTTTTTTATTACCAGGATCTGCTGGCAGAACTTCACGAGCAATAAGCTTTTATTTGATTTGTGCGTTTGTTTCGGAAAGAAGAGCGAAAGCTGCTCTGTTTGATTTTACGGTTAGATGCGACTTCTGTAGTCAGGAATCTTCAGAACATAATGCTCTGTCTTTTTCTCCTTAATCTAAAAACCAGCTTCAGTCAAGCGTAACCTGTGATACTATCGCAGATGAGAAGGTCTTAAGTAGTAAACTTATCTTGGGCATGACAAGATTACAGCCATTGTTCATTTTATTATCAGTTGAGTGGCACGGTACAGAGCAGAGAACCACTGGTGCCTGTTCTGTGAAGTAAACACGCCAATCGCGGCCGCCCTGGGCGATGCCCATGGTGCAATTGAGCTGAAAGATGTTTTTCTCAGATCCTAAATGCACCAGAAAACACCCCACTATTGTTTGAGGCACTGTGGTTGGGAAGGATGGCTAAGGAATGTTTTCCGGTGTGTCCTGGTCCACAGGCAGAGATGCCACCGCACGCAGCCGTAAGGACATGCAGTACGTGCAGAGGATGAAGGCCAGGTGGATGCTCAGGACCGGGATGCAAAATAATGCCACCAAACAGACGCACTTCAGAGCCCAAGTCATGTTCTGAAATCCTGGCAGAGCGCCCCCTGCTGTCCCCACGGCTGGGTGACTCCAGCTGTGCCCCCGCCCCCGCTGATTACAGGAGATTATCACCCATGCGTCCTTTCCCAACCGGAAGAGATTATTGGAGTTTCCAGAATCATTCTTTGCGGAGTAAATTACAGAGTGCAGCCAAAACCGAATTTGCGGCGCTTTGAGAAGCTGGGTTGTGGCACCTGGGTTTTACTGTCTTGGGGAGACGGCTGTGATCATTTGTTATAGCCGGTAATTAAATGGACACGTTTTCAGAAAATGCTACCCTGAAAATATAATTATTGCTTAAAATTATAATGAATTACCATAAAGAAGTGTTTTAATGAGCATCATGTTTCTTGATTTTTTTTTTTTTTTTCTCCCCCCGCCTCCCCCCATGGATATCTGACTTCCCATTACAGTTGTCATGTGTGTCATAATGGGCACACGCTTTGGGGCATCCTGGGATTTGGTCTTTGGGTCTTCCAGCTCCTCTCTGTCCCCCCACCTCTCTATCCAAGCGTCCTCCCTCCTTTTGTCCCTCCCCCTTCGCCACTTGCAAGGTTAAAATGGTCGTTTGGCTTGTAGGTGCGGCATACTCTGCCAGTTCAGCTCATGCAAATTACGCCCCCCCCCCCCCCTACCCAGCACTACTGGTTGTGAATTAGCCTCTTCCGCGTTTATAATGGACTCCACTGGAATCACTTTTTGATACATGCTGCTTCTGTGTGGAAACAGTGCACTCGTTTTAGCCCTGCACAGAAACACTGAGGTTAGTAATGGCTGAGTAATGAGGTAAGAATAGGCAGGCTGCTGTGACAGTAGTATTAAGAGTATTACAGCCCAGTGTCAGACAGCCTAATCTGATGAACGATTCTTTCTGGAGCTGCAGTTCAGATCCACCAGATCTAGGCTCAGAAGTCTAAAGCCAGGTGGCAGATGTGTCTAACCTTGATCGAAAATAATTCTGAAAGTGGATCAACCCGAGCCGCGATGCTGCGGTCATTCTGTCCATCCGCCGTCGGGCTGTGCGTGAAGGGAACTGGTGATCAGTTGCGCCCTGCAGTCATGGGCGATAGTGACACGCCCCTCAGCTGATCGATTTGTGTTCCAGGCTGGCCCAGGCACACGACATGGGCAGGGGGGGGCGATGCGGACGCTGGGGGCGGGGGAACCTGGCTGATCCCGAAAGACAAATCGAGGCTGGTGCCATCAGATCGCACCGGGGGCAGCCGGACTAACCCTGAAATAACGGAGTCTGTGGGTCCCATACTTTTGTATAATGATAATGGTGTAAATGGCGGCAATAAATAGTTGTGGAGTAGGGGGGTGGCGACGATAAGACTTTTTTTTAACTGGGGGGTCGGTCCGAATGCGAAAATACGAGAAATTGCATTTTATTTTTCAGTACAGCACGATGCCGTAAAATACGTAATGAATGAACTTTAGGGTAAATATATACAACGGTAGCTGGGGGCCCTGAACTTCAGGTCGCGTAAGTCAGCGTAGTATAGTGCCCCTACCATATTTAATGCGCTCTTCTGTAGAAATAACTCGCTTACCAACCTCTTCCGTTCTGACCTCGTTTCTAATACCCGCGATAAAAGGAGGTTTTTGTGTCTCAAACGCGCCCAGTATTTTAGGTCCTGAAATACATAGTCTTGATGTATTGATTCATATTGATCACTAGAAGTACCGCTAATGTGGGTTATGCTTTCGGCAACCACCTGTTGGACGGCTATATCCTATACATTTCGCTAAGAATAAATCATTTCGTATTGCTATTTTATAATCCTGTATAAAAGTGCATTGGGTGTTTTAACATTAAGCGGTCTTGCTGTGAAAATAGGACAGGAACATAGGTCTATAACGAGGTAGACTATACATCTCATTAGGTTTAAATATAGTTCTATGGGCCTACCTGAAGCGTGATATGTATTTGTAGCAGCATTAGGCTTTAATATATTTTTTTTTTTTTTGCAGACCCGCTGATGGGTATAGTAATGTTCTTGCAATTACACAGTTGCTCGAGTCTGAAGATGCGAGTTCAAGGCTTCTGCTTATTAAAGGTGCGAACGGGGTGCCGAAGCACCAAAAAAAAGCGCATTATTATAGCGAGCAGAGCTGCCTACGTTAATTACCGAGCGCCATCAGAAGCCTCATTACGCGCATCATTTCACGCCATCTCAAACGGCTGGAGAAGACCGCCGTATTCCTTTCGTAAGCCCCCCCCCCTCCGTAATAACACGGGACTGTTCAGGTATCGATTGCTCTTGTAGGTAATGATTGGACGTGAGTTGTAATTTACTTTGTTGCATTAGCGGACATTACTACTGCTGAGCCGTATAGGTAGTGCACTTCCTCTGAATGGGAGCAAGGGGGGCCGCCTATCTCGTCCAGACGAGCAGCACTTTGTGGCTTATCAAAAGGAGACCTATAGTTACCCTAAATACATCAGACGAAGAATGTGACAATATATGCTTTCCGCCTTAACCCTGATCAAGGATAAGCAAGTTGTAATGGTAACTTAATATTATATTTAGAAAAACTATAAAATATAAAATAATCGCACGTATACTTGAAGAAAATGGTGCGCATAACAATGGCTTTGTGTAATAAACCCATATCGTGTAGGATAACCTGAGGCACGACCCCGCCCCCTTTTCGGCCACACCCCTTTATGTCAAGACGACCTATCAGAGTTTAATGATTGGTTTAGGAATTACGCTGGCTCGGGGACCACGGGCTCCTGGTTTATAGGGACAGATTGAGCCTCTTCGCCTGGTTTTACCGACTGAGAGGATGGCGTGCAATCGGAAACAAAATGGGAAAGCAGTAGGTGCAGCTACGAGGGAGGTCTGGAGTAATAAGGCAGGAACAATATGATGTCATCTGACAGTTGGTAAGTGTTCCATCCTGATTATGGCAGGAAATGGCTGCGTTCCACCGAGGACTTAAGAGGCCCTTGTGGTGCCCAGCGCCTGTGGCTTTTTTTCTCTGCCGCCCCCCCATCCCACTCTCCTAGCTATGGCTCACCATGAGGAGATGTGGAGGTCTGCTGAGAATTTAATCAAGAAAAAGACCAATCCATCATGTTGGAGGGCAATGATGAAAGGTTTCTCCGCGGACCAGGAATTTTAGTATTAATGCCAACGAAGCAAGGCAGAATGGCGGAGCAAAAAAAATAAAAAGCTTTGTATTCTGGGTATTGTTTAATGGAATTAATAAATAATACACATAATTAAAATCGGTTTTATTGGTGTCTCATGTCAAGATATTGAACGCGTTTTAGTCTTAACAAGTGGACGTTTTGAGATTTATTTAGACTATAATTACACAAAGTTTCGAATGACGATTTTTATACGTCATCTTGTCGTATGAAGTGCAGTAAGATGCATCGTTCACATCGCGCCGTCCCCGCTGAGCCAGACTTACCGAAACCACTTGTGTTAGTAGGTCAGCTGCAGGACCGCTGAAGCACCGCAAGGCGAGCGAGAAGAGGAGCGGCCGGATCGCCGCGCAGCACCGCGCTCGTCCCCCCTCCGCCGGACTCCCGCATGGCCTGTGCAGCATTCACTGACGGCGAGGCCGGCGTGCGATCGTCCCGGCTCGCGCAGCTGCCACCACCCCGGCTCGTGCCAACGCGCCTCGGCGCATCCCCCCGCGTGACAGGCTCGCGCGCCCGCGCCGCCAAAGTTTATCTTGCGTTTATTAAATTCTCTGTTTCCAAGGAAACGCGACCCAGGTGAGCAGACTCTCGCTCGGAGCGGCGTCGGCTTCTCCTGCTCAGTCCGCCGTGGTTGGCGGTCTGCTCGGATATGAACCGGTCGAGACCGCTGCCTGCAAACCGCAAAACCGACTACACATGGGAGAGACGCTTTTCCTCCAACTTTGCCAAACTGTAGCGTCATTTGTTAGATTTGAGCGCATTGCTCCATCCGTCTCCTCGTCGTCGACTGTTTGGGGAATACATCCATGCCTTCTTTCTAGATCGGGCACGTTGTCTGTTCTCTTTTTTGCATTTTGTTTTTTTTCTTTCTTGCGTTTTATTCATTTAATATGAGCCGAGAGGCTGAGGTGGGTCCAGTTTGCAGGGGCACGGAGGGCGAACCACAGGGAGGCGCTGCAATAATACACTCCGGCGCAGAGTGCGATCCAAGCGATTTGGAAGGACATCGCGACGCGGGGATAACCCATGGGGATGGGGAGGACTGCGAGCGTGTGGATGTTAACCCCGAGGAAGGACACAGTGGATGCCTCACCGACCCAGATGGCGAAGCATGCTGTTTGCCCAACGAGGACCTTTCGGGACAGAGTCCCGGGAAGGCTGGGACGTTGCAATCGGACTGCAGCAGCGAAACCTGCATACCGACTCCCAGCTGTCGGATTTGCTTCCAGGGAGCCGAGCAGGTAGGTATAAGGGATCTCAGTTTGTCGCAACTGGCGGTGATACGCGGGAATTCAGGGAGGATGCATGTGTGCGATCGGCGTGTTTCAGCACCGGGGTCAGCGCCTAGCAGCCATCTCCCCATCTGGGGTGCGAAGATCATTATTAAACAGTAATAAAATGTAATACCAGCCGCTCATATATTTCACAGGGCGGTAAGATCTTTACACAGCCAGCCACCCGCATTCCATTTTCGTTAGAATGTGTGAAATAGTTAGTGCAGTCTACATATAAACACTGTAGTCTTCTGACTACGAGGTTTTATTACAAGATCGATCTGCCTAGTTTATTCACAGAAAGAATGTATAATCGGTACACGGTGAGCTTAGTGTCCTGGTCTTGTTTGTATTATTGTACGTTTTCCGTATCATACCAAGCAATGAAATGACATTGCGAAGTGAATTTAACTTTTCAAACTTTTCCCCTCTGTGTTGCCCACAGCAGTTTGGAAGATTTTGCCTCTGACATACAAATCTCATTCCAGAGGGACATTTTAAGAGAAGCGTGTTCAGTAACATTTTCCATTTGATCAGTGTCCTGTTACACACAAACACAGGGACTCTGTTTTTAAATGAGTGTTTTTAAATGGTGTGTTTGTCCTGCACAGAATTAGCAACCGATTGCTGCCACAGCATAAAAAAAAGGTCAGTTTACACGACATTAAATACTTGTTCAGCACAATTTCCAGCCAGACCTTGCCATTTATCTGTCTGTCCATCCATCATCTAACTGCTGATGTAGCTTAGGGTTACGGGGTAGGCTTGGACCCCATCCCAAGCCGCAGAAGGCTGAGGTACCTCCTGATCAGGACGCCAGTCCGTCGCGGGATACCTGAACTGTTTTTGCAATACAATAATACTGAATTGCAATACTGAAGCCTATGTCATGTAGTATTAAAAGTTTAACTGTAGAAATCCTCTCGGCTAATTAGATGTTTCTCCTGTGAGTGTGGTAATTGTTCATAGGTCAAGTGTTGGATCTAAACTTTGGAGAGGTGGAGTGAGCCTCTCTAGGCTACTCTTGGCCATCTGTCGGGGCAGCAAGTCAGCCTGTGTTGCTGCAGAATGCATGTTGCGGGTCAAGGCTGCAGGCCTGTTGACGTATTATTCGAATGTGGAGATGCCTGGGCTTGGGTGAGAGTGGGATGAGGGGGGGGGGCAGACGAGGACTGTGCTGCAGGGTGACAGGCTTTGTCGGAGACACGCCCTGGAAGAAGTAGAGTTGCACCAACATCAAGTTTTAAGGTGGACCTAAAACAGGAGGGGTGTTTCTCAAACCAAGGACACAAAGATAATACTTGTTGTCTTGACAAGACCGGTCTTGCAAACCAGGAATGAATCATGTGAATGGTCACGTTTGGTGAGGATGCAACCGATGCATCCTTGATGTTTGGGGCGGAGCAAGAACGACATCTGGGGATTCTTACCGTCCTCTGTACTTCTGTTCTTAGTATTGGAAGTGGTCTTCGGCGATGGAAGATGACGTATAACGTCTAAGCGAGAACACAAGTACGGTCAAGTACGCATATTGAGAAACACACAAGGTCTAGATTAGATACAGAGAGGGGGGGTGCATCGCTTAGGCTTGCTGGCAGATGGTTTCAGAGCAGGATTACTGCAGATTCAGCCTTTGCTGCCAGCAGATTCTTCACTTATTCTGAGAATTACAAGCAGATCTGCATCCTGCCATCTGACGGCGTGCTGCGGATGTGCCTGCCATAATCAGCTCAGATGCATAATCGGGAACCGGACCTTTTTAACGTCCAATAAGCGGGGAGGAGAGGTGTCTGTGCCGAGGGCACTGGAAGCTGGTGAAGGGGGGGGGGGGGAGGGGTGTGTGATGTGTACATCTCTGCTGTGTCTGGCTCCAACTTCTGCTGTAACGTTTGCCACTCTGGAGAGCAGAGATCATGCAGAGCTCACTGACTGCGTCTAAGACCCGTGGTTGTGTCCTCCGTTCATACAAAATTCCAGATTTCAAGGTGAAGGAAGCTGAAGGAAGTGTGACAGTTCGTCCCCCATTCAGCTCATGTGATAAATACACTGCAGAGTAACTGGTATATTCCCAGGACACCCCCCCCCCCCCGTGCACACCTCCAGGCCCCCAGCACTCATTGTTCATTCTGCTTGAAGAGATGTCCCATAAACCCCTGCTGCACGCAGCACGCTCGCTGAATTACCTGATATTTCAGCTCCCGCGAGCTGCCGGCGTGCTCTCCGTGCCTCACCACGGGTTGGCCGCCCCGCACAGCGAGGAGGGGGGTGTAGCTTAGCGCACTGACGGGCAACGCGAGTGGGATGCAGATTCGCCCCCTCCCCCCGGGTGGAAATGTCAACCGAACCCATGTGGCTCAGGGGCTGTGGGGGTGGGACTTGTTTTAAAAAGAAGACATTTCGCATTTCTGAGTGCTCAACTGGGAGTAATGGATGTTCGGTCATTAACAGGCCTGTTGCTCATCAATTCCAGTTACGCTCTCTCTCTGTTTCCTGCTGCTAATGCCTGGCGGCGTTTTCTGAGGCCTTGGTGGAATCTGATACACTCCCTCTACATCCTGTGACATTAGGCTGCCAGGTTCGAGCTCCCTGGCTTAACTTGGGTCTGACATCGGCATCTCGCACAGCCCTAAGGAGGCGGGGTTAATCACTGATTTTGGGCCGGAACAGAGACTCTCTGAGAGACACATGACACAGAGTATGTATGTAACTTGAGCTTAAGGACATCTTGAAGTTAGGACTCTTAACTCTGCTTTTTTTATACTGGGACATAATCTGTTATGCATCTAATTTCCATGCGTCTCCTTTTAACGTAGGAAGTCGCCGCCGTTTTTCCGGTGGCAGACGAGGGATTCGCTCTTATTAGTCGACTGTTTGCTTTGTCATTTCCCTCCGAAATAGGCCTGAATTATTAATGTCTGAAAACACTGAAACACCGTGTAAACTCACCCGGAACATCTTAAAGCCATGCTGCTCTCTCTAAGTCAGCGAGATTAACAGTTTGCTCCATCAGACGAGTTTACTAATGGAACCGGGGGGTGTCTGACTGCCCCCAGTATTATTTTGCCTTTCACTAGGGGCCATCTGTGGCTTGCATTTATTCCATTATCCTTCATTTATAATGGGGGGAGTATTTTATGTGGAATGCTACAGTACCTGAACCTGCTACCTAAATGATCAGGTTTTATTCACCTCTCATTTGCCCATTTCCTGTGCTCTGCATCTCCACGCATTTTAGCTCATATAAACTTATTTGTTGTATCTGCCCATTAGTGCCATCAGATTGCAGATAAACGTTTGGACAGACAGCCTCTTCTGTTACTGCTAAATTGTTCCCATGCGCCAAATGGCTGGACCATTTTCATGGATAGTTTCTCTAGTATCCCATAAAAATGAAATGCGGGAGGTTTTTAAATTAATTTTGCGTTATCACTCTGGAAATTTACCGTTTCTTTACTTATTAGTTTGAGACACAGATTCAGTGATGGCTATAAAGTTTTCTGTTATACACATCTATTTTTTTGCTATATGTGGTACATTATTGTAGAAAACTGAACACAAATTTGACTTAGGTATTTCACTTTTTTGAGGAATAAAATGCAGAATATTCAGTCTACATCTCACTGGTATTTTGAACAGAGCAAACCTTTGAGTACCGTGTCTGCGATGATGTATGGTGAGTCACCCCCCCGCCCCGATGACAAGAAGCTGCTGATTTATTAGCCCCCCAGTCTCATTAGCGGCAGGGCAGGGGGACCGCGGCGAATCCGTGAGGGATCATGACACGTTGAGAAATGGGGCCACCCGGATACCGCGGGTAATTTGGTAATGCGGGGTGAGCCGCGTCGGATCCCGCAGGCGGAAAACCTATCCGTCGCTGTCGGAGACACTGTGCATGAAACAAAAAAAAGAACAGGTCAGCCTGCCGATGGATTACTGTACACCCCAGTCTGCTACAGAGAGCTCGTGTTTGCGGGATTGTCGCTGTTATGAAGAGTTTATTACAGAAAAAAATGGCACTTACGGAAAATGTGGCAGGTCTGTTTTGACAGGGAAAAGTGACAGGCTATATTTATGAATTCTGGGCATAATATTCTCTTCAAAGTCGTGTGAACGATCCAGTGGCTCGTCTCTTTAATTTGGCTTCCCCCAGCTCGTTACCTGAAACGAGGGCCTCACCCGGGTCAGTCTTTCTCACTGTTTGTTTGTTGCACAATGTTTTACTTTGCACCACACCTAATTTCTCATTCATCCAAACGCACATCTCATACTACTGTTCCTACTGATTATTTCCAGCTGACAGTTTAGCATTAGTTATGATTTTTGACCATGTTTTTAGTTTTGCTTCGGTTAAGTTTCTTTGATACATCCTTGAGCTTCATAAGTCAAACGTGCATCCTTCTCTTTTGTTATTACCTTAAGCCGGGATGTAGTAGTCGATAAAAAATGATGTGTGTGTCCTTGGGCCTAAACACTGTTCCTGAGTGTCTTATTAGTGATGACTGTGCAAAGTGGGATATGCCTAACGGAAATGTACTGGAGCCTGTCCTTTGTGGCTTTTACTGCACGTTAAAAGCCCCTCTTATACAGGGAATGATGCTTGAAAATGTGGTTTGCTATTTGGTCCGTATTACTTCTGCTTTGACTGGGCGGCTATCTCCTGCTGTTAGGGAGATTATTTGGACTGTAAGCACAGATTTAGAAGATCATCATCTTCCATAAAGCCGGCGAGGTTCAAGGTGTTAGCGACCGCGTCGGTTTCAGTTCAAACCGTTTGGCCTGCGGACCGACCTTGTGAGCGGTGACCTCCTGATCACCGGTGTTGCACTCCTCCGCCCCCCTCCCCAACAGGGGCAGCTGCTGAACCCGTGTCGATGTGATGGGTCGGTCCGCCACACCCACCAGCAGTGCCTCCTGAAATGGATCAGCGAACGCGGCTCTTGGACCTGCGAGCTCTGCTGCTACCGGTTCCATGTTGTTGCCATCAAGATGAAGAAGCCCTGGCAGGTGAGATCATGTCCACTCTAATGCCATGCTCACTCTCTAGGCACACCCACTATGTGGCCACACCCACTCACAGGCCACACCCACCATGACCTTAAGCAAGAGTTTTAGCATCAGGCATGACGAGGCTTGGTGGTGTTGGGAATTCCCAAGGGGGTCGTTAGGATAATACAAGCAGTTGGATAGATAAACCAGGTTAAAGCTGGGAATTTCGCTAAGCAATACTGACTGAGGGAGTTCATGTGAGTTAGGCTGTATACCTCCCTGTCCATCGCTACCATCCCGCAAAGTGAGACGCACTGTTGCTCCCAGTTAATGTCTTGAAAAGCGTGAAGGCAACTCGTGGAACTCTCGGGGAAGGGGGGGAAAACATTGATAGGCCGGTCGGACTCTTCCAAGAGGGTCCAGAGGATGCTGGCTGGCATTTAAGCCGTATCATGATGACGGAGTTAATTGAGTAAGTGGGAGAGAGAGGATTGGAGGATCATCTGACTCACTGTTGCCCTCCAGGAAAACATCAGACTGATACAAACACAGCTATCGCATCTCTGCTATCAACGTCATGCGATTGAAATCAAATGGCCAGTTTTCACAGCACTTACTGGCAACACAACTGGCAAACATGCAGCAGCATGGCAATGATGGCTCTGTGTCGGTTATGGGTTTCCCATGTGTGCTTCCAATAGAAGAAATGAAAGTGTGACAAAAGAAAGACGGAAAAGCTTAGGGCTGAAGGAGCGGAGAGAAGACCTGCCTCTCGTCAATTAAAAATGATTTTCAGACAGGTACCTTCTGAGACGGCCTCAGTCCCCCCCAGGAAGAGGTGGGCTGTTTTCACGGATGGCCCGCGGCATTTGCGCGTGCCGCCCATTCCTCTTCCTGATCCCACGCTCAGAGACAAAGACGAAGTCTCCCCGGGCTGAGTCATTCTGAAATACGCCGAGCTTGGGAAGGGATTCGGATAAATCCGGTGTTTGTGCTCTGTTTCTCGTGGGTGAATAGGGAGGG
>JAODJX010000083.1:1812059-1825955 GCA_026776945.1 Isichthys henryi
ATTATCCTCATGTGTGCCACGCCCCCTGATTATCCTCGTGTGTGCCACGCCCCCTGATTATCCACGTGTGCTTCCCCGATCGTACCCAGCTGTGTCTTATCATTTTCACCCAGTCTTGTCTATTTGAGTCCACGTCTTGCCCTGGTTTTTGTCCGTCATTGATGTTAGTTACTGTTAGTTGATGTTTCCTCACTGTTTCCCTGACCTTCCCTGTAATAAATCCCCGTTTTCCCCGACTTTCCTCTGCCTGCCTGATTCTTCCTGCCAGCCCGCCGCATAACCCGCGAACTCTGACAATTGTCATTAGTCCAATGTATTTAGTCCGCATTTTCGTTTGTTTCCCCGGTCCGGTCATTGTAGTGTTTTGACGTTTGCTGTCCTGTCTGCCTCTCCGAATGTCCATTAAACCCCTTATTCAAGATTCCTCTTATTCCTCGCCTGCTTCCCTGGTCCGTGCTCCGCACAGTCATGACAATAACACTGACGGAGCTTAAAATCCCCACAAATCTCTACGACTGACGACACAGAAGCTGCTTTGAACTTTAACGTACTCGTCAGAGATAAGAGAAGTTCATTGTACTGATGGCAGTAGATATGATAATAATCGTTGTCGGCTTTAGCCAGATTTTCTTCGATAGCATCTCTGATTCCCATTGGGCATCTGCTAGAATAAACCATATGCTATTGAGGGGTTGGGGGCAAGGCTTGATATTATTACAGTAAATGAACAGGCTCTCCTTACCTGGCCGTAGTCAGTGGTAAACACAGCCACGCCCCCCGAGCAGGATGACACTGTGCTGGGCAGGAACTGCTCATCTTCACGCAACCAAACACGTGCCCCCTGTTCGGAAAAAAAAGCACAACGTCAGAAGGATGCTGTGGTCTTTGGGCCTTTCCCATCCTTAGCCTTCTGCTGGTTATGGCTGAAAAACAAAATCTAAGTAGAAAAACAGTAAAATGTAATTTGAGTGAAGGTTGTAATTCTATAAGCGCAGATGGTGGCAGCTCTCACGAATGCATGCCCTTTTTTAGGGAACGTGCCCTGCATTTGTGTTCACGGACCACTGGGACGGCGCTTCTGCTACGTTCTCACGTTTCACACTTATCTGATATCTGAATGTAGGTTTATGGCAGCAACCGCAGCTCAGCACCGCCAGATAAAGGGATGTCCATAGTGGGGCGACCGTACGCGATCTTATGTGCCAACTGAAACGTTTTCAGGTAATCCTGATGGGGGTGGGATCTCACACGGTGACCGGTATTATTTATGGTTAAATCCCACAAGGCATGGAAGGGGGTTACCGTCACGCAGTAGCGGTAAACAGGAATGATGAGTAGGGGGAGCTTTGCATGTTCAGCCCCCCCCCCCCCTGAATATCAATCTTTGTAGCATCACGGAAGGGCCTTCCTTTGGGTGCCCCCCAGAGGTGCCGGTTTTCAGTGTGAGCGAAAAACCAGCCCGCCTCCCCAGAGACCCCCCCCCCCCCCAAAGAAGAACGCAGAACTCAAACCCCTTAAAGACAAAACCACATGTGCTCTAGCCAGCCAAGACCACAGACCAGCGACCCCAAACAGCTGAGCCGTGGATCAGGCCGATTTGCCTGGGCGAGCGGATGGAAGTGTGTGTGTGTGTGTGTGTGGGGGGGGGGGGGGTTAGGGGGAGAGAGAGAGAGAGATGACAGGGAAGAAGTTCTGCTTAAAGGAGGCCCTTGATATCAGCCTCACACTCAGGGGGGTGGTACGTTGTTCAGAAGGCCATGAAAAATGTACCATTTAAAGAAGCTGGATATGAGTCCAGAAGAGATAAATCCCAGCCAGAGAGGAAGTTCATGAAGGTGACAGACGCTTCCAGAACCTCACTATCTATTCACATCCTCTGAAAACACCCAGGGCTAAGTTCCACAGGGAGGAAAGACCTTTTTACTCCGCTCTCTGTTTATTTCAGAAGTAACTGAAGACGCTTAACATTCTCTCTCTAACCACACAGGGATCATTCATTCGTCCGTCTGTCCTCGTTTCCCTCATGGGAGACAAGCGTGACGAACCTCTGGCGGCCGAGGACAGTGTCCCAAGCAGGATGACACCGTCACGTCCCCAAGGCCAAATCCACGACGTCACATATAAGAGGTAAGACAGCTTCACGTTCAACATGCTGAACGTTAAGGTCCGAGTTTGTCCACGGAACAACTGTGCCTGTGTCAATCACAGGAGATAGGTTTCCAGATGGATGGATGAATTGATAGTCATGAGATTCACAATACAATTAGATGCAACTAACCAGTTGCCCTTCTCACAGGTTGTACGTAACTGTCTGAATATGAACTGAGATGAATCCAACGGCACTGTTTGAGATCTCTTACAGCACACACAGTTGGTTTTGTTTTGCCGGATGGATACTAATTAACATTAATCTCGGGGTTTAAACAGTTCCCTCTAACTCCAACAAATGATCTTTCCAGAAACATCCATAAATCCACTCTGTTAGGGGGGACCTAAATGGCTGGCTACTCAGCCGTCCTCTGTCGTGTGCACTGTGTTCCGGTAAAGACCCACCTCCCATCAGGACCGATTATCCAATGAGAGAACACTCACAGCCCTCGGGGCTTCCTGCTCGCTAGAAACTGAGCAGCAATTAACCAAGCGAGCGATTAACGGGCTGCAGCACAAGGGGGTATAAGTGAAGGGGCATAAGAGAAGCTATAACCAATGCAGCCAACCAATGACATGTTGTGACTCAGTGATTGACAGAGGGGGCAGCCAATCAGTTTTCAGCTGGAGCCCGATGCACCTTTGGTCCCGCCCCTCGGGCAGCAGGAGATTAAGTCTAAGGATGTTACTCTGAGAGAGAACGTGATGACGTGGGGATGAATCGGCTGGGTCGCTCCTGCCGGGGGAGGCCCCCTGTCTCGCTCTGACAGCTGTTTTGTTCAGAAGCGTGCACCGTTAAATGACAGCCTTTGTGCCCCGCCATTAAAGGGCATTAGCGGCTCTTTTCTCCACAGCGGTCGTGTGTCGGCCCCCTCCACCCCCACCTGATTCGGAAAGCGACCCTCCACCCGCCGTGCCCCTAATCCTCAGTCCCCCCCCCTCCCTAGGGAGGGGGCAGATCTGAGCGTGACACCAGCACCTGCAAGTTCTTGCTGTTCAGCTGCCTGCCACAGAGCCAGCTGCTGTGATGCCTGCATGCCGCAGCCCTAATTCGACTCAGTAGTGGATTAGGACTTTGTGGAAGGTTATTGGTTCAAATCCCATTTTATCACCACTGGACCCCTAACCAAGACCCAGAACCCCAAATGCTTCAAGACCTGCCTGCACCCTGCTTTTTTAAAAATGTACGCCTCTTTGTATAATAGCATGAGCTTCATAAATTACTTTTTTTTTTTTGCCTCCAGAAGCACATTTGGACCTGATCCATCACAGGTGGGGCCAAAGAAACTTCCCCCTCCCCACCCAGTTCCTCACACCCACCCTGCTAACATTTGGATTCCCTGGGAGGCATTGCATACCCCCTCTTGGTCCACCGTGCGTGGGGTACAGCACCCGCACACTTATGGTACACAAACCACCAGCTGCCCTCAGCTGTAAATCCTCACTTCCTGCCCCCAACAAGGGAGTCTGTGTCCTCCTGTGTGCAGCTGGCCCACTGCGCTCACTCACAGGGAACAAACTGCTCACTGAAGGGACGACAGCATTCACACTGGAGGTGCGTGCTGCTGCCAATGGGGGCGGCCTGCCCATGTGACTGCCGCATGCCAAAAGGGGGAGTCTGTAACTCTTCATCTTTGCCTCACCTGTGGTGCAATTGGCCAGCGGGCACTATGTTTACGGCAGGACCTATGCTGGGGTGGTGAGCTTGAGTCTCACCTGGAGCAATGTGCCTAACACACTGGGCCGGAAGACCAGAGCGCAACAAGACTGGCATTGTGCCAACATGATGATTGTGGGTTCGAAAAGCAAGCATACATTGTAACCCTTTCTTCCATTGTAAGATGCCTCGGATAAAAACATCAGAGGAGTGAATTTTTTTAGCTGGGGGGGAGGGGTGGGGGGTGGTTCAGCTCCACTGCAGAGTAAGATGCCAGTGAACTGGAGTCAATAAGTGGCTCTTTACCAGACCTTCCTTCCTGTTCATTAGTGTCCCTTCCAACAGACAGGACATCCTGCATTTCACAAAGCATCAATAAATGCTGGTCTTTCGCGCCTTCGAAAAAGTGCCCCACAAAACACAACTTTCCACGTTCTTCCTTGCACATTACGTTCTGAAAAATACAACCTCAACGCTCAAAAATTTTTAGAGAAAAAAAAATTGCTAAATGTTTTTCTGCAGCGTAAACATGACAGGAGTCAGACTACTGAGGGTTCTGCATTTCTGGAAAGATTCCGGGGCCTGGAAAAAATGTGGCGTAATTAGATTGATTTGGTTTTGGCGACCAGTATGATGTACTTTCACAGGGCCCACAGTCTCCACCAGCCCTCTTTCCACTGGGTCACCCTGAACCCATTTCCTTTCCATGTTCCTGATGAGCATCTAAGCTGAACAGATTTACTTCAGTCTGCCTGCACAGGCCGTGCACTGTCAGCATCTACAGTGAGCCAGAAGACTGTGCAGTCACTGCAAATTGCAGCCTGTCGATATCACAGACTAAGAAACTAAAATTATCACTCCAGTCCCTCCCCCCCACACACAGTATAGCAAAATAACATGGGCCCCCCACGTATCAGAAAGTCCAAACAGAAATCCATTAGTAGCTGCACCCCTGCCATTTAGACACACATGTTCAGCAGTGTTTGGGTAGATTAAGCTGTTTAATCATTGACTTTTGTGGGAGAAGGACCAACAGTCCGTCCCCCGTCCCCCCCCACCAACCAATCCCATAATCCGTATGGATCCAAAGGGAGATATACATTAGGAAAACTAAACAAGCATTTTCAATTAGGCCTATCCGGCTTCAGGATAAGACAGTTCACACGCACACAGGCTGCAGTCAGTAGCATGCCGGACGCTAACGGATCTTAGTGGTGGCTTCGTTCTTTTACGTTTGCTCTCTTTTGCGTTTTCTTACATATTAGCAGCGCTGATCTGTCAGCAGGTCGTCTCCGCTCGTCATGCGAGAACCCTAATGAATCCGGTTTTCAGAGAGGGAAATTGACAAAGCCGGTGAGTTCCCAAAGGCCCTAGTTTACACACGTCCAAGCCCGGAAACCACAGCTGCGGAAAGACGCTTCATTCTGAAAATATTCCTCAGCAGAAACAAACAAAAAAACGGAGGGAAAAAAGAAGAAAAACCAAATGTGGGGAAAAGAGAGAATGTCCATGAAAGAGAAAATGGAGCCAATTAATGCGCGGTGCAGCCTCATTTGGGACAACATCCGGAAGCCTGTAGCTTGCTGTCCCTGATCCGGTACCATCCCCAGATGCGAAACAGGCTTTTGCCCAACAGAGGCAAGCGATGCTCCCGCTTGGGCGGAACGGAGACGGTTCCGGTGAACCAGCCCTTCGTTCACAGCTGAACGAAAGCAGGCAGGCTAACGGCGGCATTTGAGCTGCACCATTCAGCACCTTTATATGTATTACGCCTTCTTCGCTTTTTTCTAACCAACAGCATTTCCTGTGCCCCCCCCCTTAACACGGAGAGATACTCAGGCCCACAGAACTAAAAAGAACCGAAAAAGTAGTTTTAGGCCTCCAGCCGGCCTGACCCAAAACATCACTGCGGTGCCGAGAGTGAGGACGAAGTACAGAAGAAACCAGAGCAGACGTGTATATCTTGATACAGAGCCTCTCCTGCAGCATTGCAGAGTACCGCCGTCGTGCTGAAACACTCAAAAAGCTTGTTTATAACACACAAACTTTCAGGCCTGTGCTAAGCCCAACTGAGAGCCCATGTCTGCTCTTAGCACTAGTTGAACGGTGTCTGGAGAATGTCACCTGGTTAAACTTCAGGTAGACATTGTCATTTTTAAACGGTTGCAGTCATGGGTTGTAAATTAATGATGTACTGTTACAGACTAAAAGGGGCGGCTTGCATTTTCACCAGTGACCTTTTTAACTTCTGGTTTGAATATAGGGCTGACGCACATAGATGCGCAAGATATACAAGATAAAATTCATGAATCAGAAATGAGAATTCATAAGGAAGATCAAAATGCTGGATCGCCAGTTAAATTACCAAAGCTGAAATTGTGATCAGTAACATATACAGGCTTAGATAACTTATACGGTTCATTTATAGCACTGTACAGTTCAGAAAACCACACTGTCAACTCATTCAGCATAAAGCTTACGCTTTTTAATATCTGTAAAAAGTAGCATTACAGTCTCCTATCGACCAGTGAGAAGGTAAACGCCAGTTTAACTTTGACGTGTAAGGCGGAGAACTAGTTCCAGTGACTGCAACATTTAAGGCCGACAAGCCAGTGGACAGAAGTGCTTCAGTGACCTGTGGTGACCGTGCAGTCTGACTCAGACTGAGGGAGGGCTGCTTGTCTGGAAATAAACCTTCTTAACTCCAAACAGGCGCTGAGGGGACAAGATCCATAACTTCGTCATATTACCGAGTGTGGGGAGGATAACGGTGAATCTGATTGGTTAAGGTGGATGTGAGGCCGTCTCTCATTGGGCAGCAGAGCAGTGTTTGAGGTGCCAGTATAAACAGACACAGTAAAACGGTGAAAGTTCAGGCTCTCTCCTCCACAAACTCACAAATCTTTTGCCACATAAGGATTCTGGCGGAATTAAGCAAAGCTACATCGTGTTTCGGCTGCGGGAGGAAAAACTGTAAAAATGAGCAGAGAACATGCAAACTGCACATAAACACGGTGCATAATCCAGACCCCCCCCCCAGCTTTTCTCTAATTGGATACAAACGCGAATAAAAAGCTCACGATGGCAAGGTCTCCCGTAATTCGTAACTTGGCAGACACCTGTGACTCTGCAATAAACTCATAAACAGAAAAGCTATATGCTAATTGCCTGTAATAATTTAATACGCCTTTTATATAGGCCCAGGGACTGTATGAGGGCACGCGTACCTGTGACACACTGGTACCAGTGGGGGGCGTCACTGGGGCAGTAGTGAGAGACGCACCCAGACGTCGTCAAACGAGACCAAGACCGGAAGCTAAGCTGGGCTATCTGAAAGCAGCGTGGCGCTTTTGGACGACCTTAATGGGGCTCCTCGAAAGGGCAATCAGGAACCACAGACCCTGGGGGGGGGGGGTGACCTAAGTGGCCAGGCCCCGAGGACCGTGTCCGTCTCCAAAACACCAAAGGCTTGTCTGCGGCTTGGCCTCACTTAGAAAACAGACTCCACACTGTGTGGAGTCATGGAATAGGGGGGGGGGGGGCATGCAGACAAAAGGGGCAGGAATGCCTTGGAGCAGTGGGATCAGTGTGACGAGGGGCAAAACCGAACCCGCGGGGTAAAAATGAGCCCATTGTTGGGCCACGTGAAACCAGCAGCAAATGCCGACAGCCAAGATTTGTGGAAAACATGGCATACAAACCACACAAACACACACATATATATCATACATATACAATGTGCAAAACCCACCTCAGGGACTCCAGTCAAAATCAATAAGGTTTATTTCACACTGGCTGAGCAAATACGTTTTGGGGATTGTATGTTCTGGGACATTCTCAGAAACACACGTTTCTCATATCAGGTGCACATGAAGGTTATTTAGAAGAATAACACCAACAGAAAAGTGACTCATCAGGAAAGAAGTCCAGAGCGATTTACCTCCAGCGGGGGGCTAATAGAAAGTGTGTTATAATGGCCCCCCAACCCAGAACGATCCAATTAGCTTCTGAATACTCAGGGGCCCTAAGAATCGTCCTAATGTCCCCCCCTTCACAGCACTCCTGCTTTCCAGGTTGCTTATGCCTCGTTTCCACCAGCACTGTATCGGACCTGGTGCTGGGCTTTTTCCCAATCTGGAACTGGTTCCGTGCGTTTTCACCGCAAAAAAATGGCCCTGGGCCAGAAAAAAATGGCTTCAGCACAGCACCACAGAAAAGAATTCAGCACCGTAATGTCAGCGAAAGTGGGACGGGCTATAATGTACAAACCTTCCGTATACCTGGAAAATTCAATCCATAACCGATTACTCTAATGTCTCCGGGGCCGGCAGTGAAACAACTACCCAGCTTATTAGCGGAATAACGTTACATCTTTTTCTTATGCTGTGAAAAATGAAAGATCGATCTGCTGGCCAGATTTAACAATAAAGCATAAATATGGCGCAGGTCGAATAAATTAAATTTTGGTGTGTGAATGGCAAAGAGATCATGAGGCTCACAGCAGAGTTTTTAATGGAGGCTTTTATTGCTCGATCCTTAAAAGGAAAGCGGGAAATCAGTGAGTGAGAATAAACTTAAACACAGACGGGGAAGCCATTACGTTGACAAAAAGGGGAAACAGGCGACAGAGAGTCATACCCTGAAAACAATGAGTCTTAAAGGCTAATTTTTTTTTGTTTGGCAGCATATAAAGATAAAACAGATCAAGAAAAATCCAAAAAACAGGATTCATACGAACATTTATTTTACTCTCATTTCTGCTTGTGTTCGTTTTTGAAACTGGTAGAAACGCGGACAGGTTCTCAGCAGGCACCAAGTGAGAACCAGGCCAAACACGGTATTGAAAATTACCGGCAAAATCAGACAGGGCCCGACCCCACATCAACCAACATCATCAACCAGAGGTTAAACCTAAGATATTCCGAGCCTGACTGATTCCCTTCCCCAGTAAATGCCAAAGTGAAACTCGTGCTCTCATACAGAAGTGATCCATACCCCACGTCCAACGGTTAACACTAGATTGCAGAATGGATTGGCTTCATGAGAAACCGGAGACAAAGGTCTACAGGCTGGCAGGAGGTCTGAACTCCACATTTCCCCTCTCGTTCATCATTCCCGTCACCATATAATTGGAACCAACCCAAAACCGAAGACGATCCGGGAAAGACTTTGGCAAGTGTGAGCAGGTGACCTGAAGTCGAGATCGCCGGATTTGCCATCGAAAGTGTGAAAAAACATGGCCGCCAATATAATCATTCCTTCTCTCGCCAAAAGTCGAAGGACAGATCCAAAGAAGACTGAGTAAGGACAACAAATCACGAAATAACACCTTAAACATTTAACCTCTCATTATTCACCCAGGTCTGACAGGTGCAGGAAGATAAGACCTCCATTATTTTTCAAGTGGCTCCGCCCCCTCCGTTTTGGAAAAAAAAAAACACACACAATCACTCTAGCAAGTTTTGACCGACTTTAATTCTGTAACCCAGATATACTTAGATCCTGCATCATGCACCCCAACCTTGCCTCAAAAAGACCCCCTTTTATTTTGGAACAGTGCGTCATAGTAACACGCTATGATTAACTCTTTAAGGTCACGCCCATCAGTTAGGGGACGCCAGGGGCCCCCTTTTAGGGCATCTGCGGCTGGTTAACGACAGAGCCCAGCGGGGGCAGGCTGGCGGTGGCGGGGGCGCTCTCAGACCACGGAGCATTGAATCACGAGACGATCTTTGAAAAGACGACCACAGCGGAATTCTGGGTCAGATTCTGATTGGCAGCTGTCCAAAACAGACCCCTACCAACTACAAAAACATACACGTGGCGGGGGGGTGGAGTCTACTGGATATAAAAAAGTTCCCCTTTCCCAGGCATACGCTACTAGCCTTTTCTAGAGAAGATAATCTTCTCGATCTTACATTGACGCTGTATCACTTTATTGCTGCCCTCGTTAAGGGGAGAGTCAGCCTTAATGTGAGCGGCGATAACCACCTGTCAGCTGGCGGGGGGAGGAATAGCTTTCAGTCCCTCGGGGCCAACAGAAAAGCTCAATGACAGGAGATACACCCCCCAGGCCAGCTGTGAACAAACCCACCCTGTTTATTTTTTAATCAACGTGTTGTATCACTCTAAGCTGTGCCCATGGGCTGCTGGTAACGTGCGGCGAGAGAACCCGGGAGATGCCCGGGTGCCCGTCTGAACGGTACCATTCGCCCGTAAGCCCGGCTGCTGTCCACCAGGACATTCCTGGAGTCCTCGATGTTATGACCCTCAACAGCTGCAGGGTGTATGCTGAGCAGCTTATGCTAGTATGGGTGGGAATCAGTTGTGGGAACCGCGCTTGAGCTAAACTGTAGCAACAGGACGAGGGAATGAAGAACTCTTCCTCCGAAATCCGACTGGAAAACAAAAAAAAAAAAAACTCAGGCCTTTATCTGCACAAGCTCTGCACCCCCCAATATTTAACACCTCCCCCCTGATGCACATCTGTAAAATGAGTTTCGGGGGGAACGTTTTCACTGTTTAACAAAAATGTGGACGATTGTTGACCATCCTAGGAAGGTGGGTTTGGACTGCACTGGCTGCAGGGACATGGCTAGCCAGGCTGGCTCACGCTGGTATAGGTGTCGAGGTGTAATTTCCACCTTGGTGAGAGATTTTGTTTCCTAGCCGGCAGAAAGCCAGGTGAGAAGCACCTGCCCGCTACTGACGTCATCTTGCTCCTAAACCCCGCCCCCTCTCTGTGTGCTGACCTTTAATTAACACTGCGGACATGCCCAGGGGTATTTCCCCCGCCCTCATCCATGAGCTGTCATGGACTGTCACCTGACCCCGTCCAGGGCGATCCCAGCCCTCCGGCTGGCCTGCTCCACCACTCCGGACCTCCAGCGGGAGCAGGAAAGCCTGATGTTTTTATATTTTCATTTTGATACAGGATTAGCCACCCCTGGGAGAACCAATCAAAAGCTGATCATCAGAACACATGTTCACTCAAAGTCGTCTCGACCAATCAGAGGGCAGCAGATGTGTCAGCCAAAGGGTCATTTGACAATCTTTACCTCTTTCCTATATCAAACCATGATCCAGGATGAAAAATATAAGGTGATTTAGACCATTTAGTTTGAGTTGTTAGACAGGAGAACAGCTTGAAAAACAGCCCGCCTTTGATAAAAAGATGTAACCTGTGTAATTTTGTTTTGTTTGTTTTTTTACCTCACATTTGGGCTCCGCCTCCGCAGTCTGAGGAGACACAGGCACTAAGCAGACAGACATTACAGATGTTTCTTTCAAATGAGGACAAAAAGGTAAAGCCACTTCACCAGTGATGACCTTCATGGCCCTGCACGGCTAAAATCATTACAACACAGAACGCGCAATTCAGCCGGCTTTGTATTCACACCCACCTATCCTGGCTCCATTTTCTTCAGAAAGAAGCTGTAAAATAAATCTTAAATAAACGTGAAACTTCTCCAAGCAGCGAATGCCTGGGTGCAGTTTGTATATAAATTCAGCATGTAAACACTGCAGGAAAACCGCTTCCAGGACAGGATAATCGTACGACATTTATGGGCGGTCGACGTTTGAGGGGTCAGGGTTAGGGTTAGAACATCGGAGTGCACTATTTGGTGAACAGATCACCTTGCGTAAACAAGAGGAGAGGGGGGCAATCCCAACCAGCAAAGAACACAAAACTGGAATGCACCCTGGGGGGGGGGAACCCGTCTACTGCAGGGCTCAAACATGCACAGTCGTTCATCTAATAGTCTCTGATATCACACACAGCAGGCTACACTGTGACATGGAAATACATGTGGAGAGAGGAAGGAAGGAGTAGATGTACCCAAACCTGAACTGGACAAGAGCTTCATAATGAGTAAAATAAGGTGCTGGTCTACAGAAGGTAGAGGACTGGCTGCGGACTCTAAGCTCACGTCCACTTAGATTACATCCTCTTTCAGCTGGCAAGGACACTGGGTGTCTCTTGGGTAACGGCGACATCGTGAGACGACGATTCACATGCCTCCACACGCAGCGGCCTAAGAGAGAACCGGTTTGCCCGAGTAATTATGCCAGGCTATGGCGGTGAGGGGGGTATGATTGCTGAAGACAACTCAAACTGACCACAAGCCCCACCTTCACTGATGCCATTCTGTAGATAACCCCGCCCACCACCATATGACTGAAGCCACACCCATTAATTTGCATACTGTGCATCCAGCATGAGAAAAACTAAGAAGTTTCAAGAGGATCCTGCTCTGGGAATCATCAGTGGCAGAGTCTTCATTTTCAGGTCTGCATTTTACCTGGGTGGGGGGAGGATGGTGCTGTCTGCTAACACCACCCTCCCCCCACCCCGCCCTGCCTTACACCGGATCGACACAGCCACCTGACCTACTTTTCAGAAACGGCTCCATTACCCCTCCGATGGCACGTTGGCAGACATGTGCTGTCCAGCTGGGTGGGGGGACAGCCAAGGCTAAGGGGGGGTGGAGGCAGGCAGGGGTTTCCATGGGCAAAAGCTTACAAAGCCACACCAAATGTAAACAAGCACTTCCTACCTTCCCGGACTCACTGCCCGACTAACCCGTGCCCCCCCCCCCACCCTAAACAATACACCAGGGGAGTGTTTGAGCATGTGCTCTCAGGGGTAGGAGAAGCTGGGCGCTGTCCCCGTAGCAACACACCTCCATGGAGCGTGTTTGACGAGGCCTGTTTACAAGCATGAGCTTGTGAAAGCTACAATACAGACATAAAAACGTTAAGAAAAGTCCTGTTAGGCTCCTGGGGTGTAAAGGGCATTAATTACAGCCTGACATCGTGTTTAACGGGAGGGAGACAACAAATCTCTCCCTTCCCTTCTGTCAGAACTCCATTTTAACTGCCAAAAAAAAGTTCCTCTTCCAGAGCCAGTAGGGAATTTCTGGTTGGAGCCAAAACGACATCATCTATAAATTCAAAATCAAAAAGAAAATGGATTAGATTTCATTCATTTTGATTTGTTAAACTCTACGTCCCGAAGCTCGCAAATTTTAGATTAGATTTTAGTCTAAATGGTGACGTAGGATGTTGGTTAGAATGGACAGGGGCCTCATGATATTAATTTCACAACAACAACAGACATCGTTGGGTAAAGGTTGCTTGAAAGCAAGACGTCATTGCACCATAAAAGTCCGCACGTGCTGGGACACGGGCGCACCATGGGACCCGGTGATCGCGGCCCGGCCTTCCAGCACACCCTCTCCGGAACATTCTCTCGACATCATTCCAGACAATGATGGGAAAGAATCGACTCTTTGGACGTGACCCAGTTGAGTTTCAGCCACTGGACTACACTCCCGCCGCCGCCTATCTGTAAATCGGTCAGATTCAGCCATTGCATCATGCTGCGTTGACCTAAATCTTAAAAAAAAACGCCGTCTAATTTGTCAATAATATGATGTAGGAGTTTGCATCATTCTCATGGGTTTCTCCCTGCAGTCCTACGACATGCAGTTCAGCTTGTGTCCCTGAATTACCCTTAGTGGCTGACAATGTACTCAACCACAAGCAGGCATTGCATCCTGGGTGTCCCCAGCCGCGAACAGGCTCCCGGCGAACTGTAACTTTGTACCAGATCAGTAGCTATGGAAGATGGATGGGTGTAGAGATATATAATACTCTGAAATTTTTGCCTGTTTAGAAACTAACACTCTAGATCCCTAGACCCAAGAAAAATTTGATTTATCGTCTCGATTGTGGCTTATTATCAGATTTTTTTAAAAAAATGCTGAGGCGAGCCATTGCGCTACATTAAACAAAGACGGGAGAATGAGAATGTGGCTGCCAAGCTCATCGGTGACGTTACTGCAGTGCATTCTTACCCCAGTCCAGAGACACATCCAAGCAGCTCACATGGCAGGAACAGACATCCAAGCCAATGACGCATCACAGCTTAACAAAGTTACACCAAACTAAAGCATTGATCTTTTTTCCCTAAAAGAGGGTTTATCCAAAATACAAGTAATATTAATAAGCAGAGGGGCGGCATGGTGGTGCAGTGGTTAGCACTGTCGCCTCACACCTCTGGGACCCGGGTTCGAGTCTCCGCCTGG
>JAODJX010000083.1:1826055-1836967 GCA_026776945.1 Isichthys henryi
CTGGGTTGTTCCCTGCCTCGTGCCCATTGCTTCCGGGATAGGCTCCGGACCCCCCGCGACCCAGTAGGATAAGCGGAATGGAAAATGGATGGATGGATTAATAGGCAGAAGGTTAATATAGCAAAATGATGAACTGAACTGTTTTGTGGTATGACGGTACCCTGAAATTTAGGGTGTTTCTCTATCTGTACTTGTGTCCTTGCATATTTGTCTTACATCATCTTCCATCGCCGAAGACCACTTCCAAAACTAAGAACAGAAGTACAGAGGACGGTAAGAATCCCAAAATGTCGTTCTTGCTCCGCTCCAAATATCCTTGCCGAAAGAGACAAATCCCATGATTCACTGCACCCTAAGTTCATTCTTGGGAGGCAAGTTAGCAAGACCGGTCTTGCCAAAACCACAAGTACGATCTTTGTGTTCTTGGTATTGAGAAACACCCCCAGCCTGCTGTTCATCTGGACAGCCCATGGTGTCCAAACCCAGCAAGATGCGACACAGAAACCATTACACAACTCCTCAGGAGCACCCAGCTACCTCACAAGTCTTCCTGGGCTCCATCCAAGGGGCGGGGGGGGGGGATTCTTAACGAGCGCAGATCAAACAGACTCCTAATGGACACATATTAAATACCCCCTCTCACGATGGCCATTGAAATGACTGCAGAGCTTTTAGCGGAGGGTAAACAGGCCATCTCTACGTGACAGGACCATTACGGAGCAAGGCGGCCATCGGTGCAGATGGACACTGGTAGGCACCCAGTTCAGCTGCCATCGACCCCCTGGGGTTCGAAACAGCAGAAATCTACATATAGACATGTTTTTCTTTTGTGAAGGAGGCTTACTGTTGCCAAAGTGTTGACACCCACCTCTCTGCAAAATTTTACTTTCATTTGTAATCTGCCAGAAGCCACTGATACCGTTCGGCTGGAAACTCACCCTAGGTGACAAGAGAGGGCAGGAGCGCCAAGGCGACTCCTCATAAACAACGCAACACATCTACTCGCACATCGAAATGTTTACTTTAGACTATGGGGGTCCAAGGGAGTGAGAGGGGGATGGAGATGCCAAACATGACTTTGACGTTGACAGCCACACACTGACCTCACCATTCATAAAAAAGAGACAGAGCTAACGGCTAAAAATGCTACTGAGCACCTATGGCTGATCCCTACCGAACAGGAAGGGGGCCATTTTTAGCTACAGGATGAAGGAAAAGCATCTGGAGAAAGTTTTTAAAGCACTGATTTTGTGTGTCTGGATCACTCTCAAAGGCGAGGGAAAGTTCCTGGGCTTCTTGCCTCATGTGCTCATAAAAAAAATACAGCTGGGGGAGAGAAGCCTGGAGATCCACCCCCCCGGTAATCAGCGGCGCAGAGCAGACCCACGCAGATCCACACGCTTTGCTTCATGCCCGTTCCTCTGCTTGGGATACAGATCACCATACAAACCATAATCTGGCTTTAATGTCGCTCAAATAGGGTGAGCAGATAATCCATGTCATGCCGTCCACCTTGAGCTACTTTGGGTTTTACAAACTACCTTAAAACCGAAAGGCTCCTGTGATTGGCTAAACTGTTCAGTTCTTCCTGTGCTTTGATTGGTTTGTTTGACTGAAAGACTCATCCAGCTGTTTCTCATTAACATTAGTGACACGTGCATGATTATAGGAGACTGACCAATCAGCTCGCAACAAGAACTCTGCGCTTAAGTGAAATCCGGGTCTTTTTAATGGAAGTGGTAGGTTACAAATCCTGTCCTAGCTTAAGGTGTCCGGGATGACATGGATTATCGAGTCACCTTAGCTGAAACTGCTGAAATATTGATTTAATCTAATACCCTGTTGGCCAAGCACCAAAAACCACGAGACATACAAGCCAGTTTATATAAACCTATTGGCTATGCAACCAAATGACCATTATAGTGCATAAAAAACAAATCAAATTCTGCCGGAAAAGACACTGTTATGCAAAGTTCCTGTAAAAGGTGTTATGTGTCATAGCCTACGGTGGCAAAGGGAGGATAACAGCAGCTCAGGACCAGGATGGAGTGTCTGCTCTGGGAATTTATGTTGAACTCTAGAAAAGGCAACTTTTTAATGGAACTTCATCAGCTTACTACACTTGAAAAAGATACATTTCCGTAAATGCAACAGGATAGCACCTCAACTAGCTGTACACTGTAAACAAATACAGTTAAGCAGCATTAACAAAACGAAAAGTAAACTGATCCATCCGAAGACCGTCTCCGGTGTACACAGACTCTTTTAGCGGTATCCAGCTTCGGAAGCATCTTTTGCTTCCTTAGGGGAAAATCTCTGGCTCTCGGAGGTGGTCTTATTTTCTTGACAAAGGAGGTCACCCTAAAGAAGTGAAACTATCACACGGAGAGGTCGATTGTGTGGCGCATTCGATCTGCAGGAAATATGCTTACTGAGAGAGGTTCACGACCTGATCATTGTGACGTAATGCTGCAGGATCATTAATCCACTGCAAATAGCCGTGACCGATTTCACGCAAATCCATATTATGCAGCGCAGTACACATCGCCATTCTCTCACAGAAGCAGGCTTGCGATGTGTCCACATCCCCCCCCATCTTTGCCAATGAACCAGCAACGATCAGCAATAACCATTAAAAAACAACTTGTTTCTGCAGGTTCCCAGTGCAGAGGAATTCTGGGAAGGGGCAGAAAGAAAGTGTTCAAAGTCCTGAGCTGCTTTTTCGGCGGAGCCAGACGCAGGCACACCGCAATAAAAACCCAGGCTCCACAATGACTTCCATGGCACCTGGGCTTGCCATGCCTTGCCGGCAGCCCTCGGCCATGGCCAGCCCCCACGTGCTGCTGTGGAATTTCACAAACCTCGCAAGAACCTTCATCAGTGAGACGGCAGCACTCAGAGGGGGCAACACCACTTTCCTACAGTAATGAGACTCCATATAACAAACTGCCTTCCCAAGCTCTGAATACCTTCTGAATTTTTAGGAGCTGAGGCTAAACGCTGCAGAGATGCTGTATGGGCGGTTTATGCCCACCAGCGACGTGCATAGTCAGTCCTCGCGGTTGCAGGACCGTTTATTGTAATTCGCTGCAGCAGGTACTTACTTCCTAATAGGAGGGAATCCAAAGTCCACCTTCAGGAGCCAATGGCAAACCTGCACGGTAATTTAAATGAACACAAGCCCTAACAAACAGGAACTCGTCCGACCCACAGAGTCAATAGCAGGTAGCCAATTAAATGACATATCAGTGATATAGGTCGGTACTACATAAATCTATGAACACCCAGATTAAATACTCGTTTCTGTCCTTATCTTGAGCAGCAGAAAGAATCGCGATGTTTCAAAACACCATTTCCCCTTCTTTATTTAAGTGCTTCTGATAGAATTTAACCTAACAGCTGTTAACTCGTGTGGTATTTGGTGTCAATGCAGCTCAATTTAACATGGAGGTTTTTTTTAAATTCCGCTACCGTATAATACACCCTATCTGCCCTTGCAGCAGTTCGTTTCCTCATCAAGTGGCCTTTTCCTTAAAGACTGGCTCTTTGTTTGCAGAGAGCTCAGCAGACATCACGGAGCGGGGCTGATATTTGAGACTATTGTGCGGGCCCTGGACTTTTGGCTGCAAGACGCATCGACTATTTATTCTAACAGCTTGCGTACCCGACAGGCATTCTGCGTCTTACACGTCCCCCCCTGCAGTTGTTTTCAGCAATTTCACTAATTAAATCATGTTTTTTTTTTTTTTTTTTTTCACTCCGCCGGGAAATAGTTTAAACTGGTATCACAGCACATCGATTCTACAACGATACCGCCTGGGAAAAGGTGCGTTCCTGTGATGACACACTGATGTCGCACTTCGCCACCTTGCCCAACATCGCTGACGTCTGCGTCTCATGTACCCTTTACGTTAAAGTCATCGGGATGTTATTCACTTAGTGTAATTAAAGTTTTCCCTGGTTGTGACAGGCACAGAATCGCATCTGCACGCTTGTTTGTAAAATAAACTTATTTAAGCCATTTCAAGATATTGCTGCAGTCACAGACATAACGCAAAGACGCATATATTTATTTTAACGTTTGGATGTTTTGAACTACAAAACAAGCATGCACCGATTAATGTTTAACTAGGCATTGGCACTGCACATTGCATCCAGTTATGCTAGTCCTGGTGTACGATTTCCATTTTTTTGTGCAAAAGTAGTTTGGAACATGTTTCTTTAGTTTCTATTAATAGCTTTACCTCTTGGCTGCGACATGAAAAGAGAGAGAGGGAGAGAAAAAAAACCTTAACCTAAAGGAAATACCAAAAACCACAGTTACTCTGGGCAGGCTTCCAAAAGAGCTTCACATGGAAACTCATGGTTAATCTTCCTACTAAGAAACAGGTCTTTCTCTCCGCTTTCCCAACTGTTGAACATTGAAACCTTCATCACAAATAAAGATCGGAGCCGATGAGGAGTTCCAGCTAGTGAAAATTAAAATGCAATGAATACCAAAACGGGGAGAAATCTCTTCTTAAAGCTGCTTCGTCTAACCCAAATGGAAATGATACCGGTCAAATTGACGCCGCACCTGAACATCACAATGAATTCATTAAAGTTAGAAACCCTGTTTTAACTTAATTACGAAGCCGACTGTGCGTTAACTTACCACAGTAAAGAAATTATCCATCCTCCTTATTTATTTAATCCAGTAAGGTTACAGTATGCAAAACATCCAGTATAGAAACATGTGTTAATGTTGAGCGGCACTAAGACATCAGGGATAAATACGTATTTTAGTCCATTTAAGACATTCCCGTTTCCATTTCTTCTTAGAGCTGAACAAAAAATAACTCTAATCCAGAGATCTGCCTTTGTTTTTAGACCTTAGAAATACCATGCGCCCTTTTATTCATTTAGACAGAAGATGCAGCCTTTCAGAAATTCAAAATAAAATCCCGAGGATCGACAAAAGTTTGCAGAAGTATAAAGAGCGACGGGCTGCCCTTTCCTCTCATGTTAAAAGGCTCAGGCATACATGTAAGGCTATAACTAAAGTTGTCCAACTGTGTACACTTAAATTTCGACTCCAAATGTATCGCCGGAGCTCCTCCCCGAAGCGCTTTGAATGTTAAAGTAAAGCCTGGGATCGCCTCGCTGCTCCGCCTGCTGTTCCAAGCAAAACCTGCGCGTCCCCCCCTTCCGCAGACGAATAAAAACGGGAAATTACCTGGCACATACTCAAGATCAATTGACAGACCGCAAATGCTTTATTTTTAACATCGTTTTTCAGCAATTGAAGTCCCAGCGCAGGGTGTTGGTGCCCTGCGGGGGATATATAATGTATGGAACAAACTAGTCAATGGAGAAAATATCTTACACATCACTTTCTGACTTGCAAAACCGAAAGACTGTGACTAACCGTAACTGGTTTAGAAGAAAAGACCGGAGATTGAATATGATGCAATTGGCTTTAACTACCAAGTGCCAGTTTGTGACCTTTGGACTATATGTGGTGAAAAAGGGTTGGGATTTTAAAGAAGATCAGGCTTCTTTAGTCATCGTGACAAAAGGCCCGTTTGTGTTTAATTATATGAGTAACAATTATTGAACTAATTGTACCGTTTTCTGTTAGAAGTACATTTCCCGACTTTCATAATGATGCAGTTAGGAGCTTTTCGACTAGTAATGGATAAGATGGAAGGAGATTTAAAAAAGTTTTTTTCAGCTCTACGCAGCCTGAAAATCTGTTTGAACCGTTGGACACCCGTTTGCTGCTCTGGATTCGCTGAAAGTACAGGATAAGAGTTACATGCACACTAATGCAGAATATGTTTGGTATTCATACTTTGGTCTTAGATGTAAGCATGCTGTTGATATTATAGTTGCAGGGGTCGCCTAGGCGTTAGGCTGTTTGGGCCCCCCACAGGGAGCTGAAGAGGAGAAGAGCCTAGACACTAATTAAAGGTGTTCCACCAGAATGGATTTTATGGTTTTGATCGTAGACTTTTTGTCCAGGTTCGTTATTTACTTGCCCCGTTGTCTCCAAGCCCAGTAATCACTGTCTCGGTGTTTTACATTTATTTAGATGTCAGATGTTCTTTAAAATAATGATTTTTACATGACTGTCAGGACAATGGTGTCCTTGGGCCACAAGAATGGATGAATGTAAACATACCAGTGTCAACAATGTCCGCTGCCGTGTCTGTATCACAGACTTAGCGTTAATAGCCCGTAAGCTAAATCACAAGTACAGCGGGCATGCAGCTCTACTGGCTGTAGAGGGAGCCAGGCTGGCAGGAATCTGCTTTCATTAACTGACTTCCTGAAAATCTGCTGGAAATACAAAATCGATGCTGTTCAAGACCAAACTCTAAGGCTCGAAGTCTGTGCCCTTGGAGAGCAGTTTATTGCGGAACAGCGAGAGTAAGGATGAGTAATGATTGTGGTGAGAAAACATGTATATTGTTTCCAAACATTAATACCCATGGTATACTGCAGCAGGGTGAGTAGTGCTGGATCCATTCATTTTCCATATCGCTTGTGCAGTGTAGAGTTACAGTGAGCCAGTGACCCATCCCGGGAAGCAAGGGGCACGAAGTGGAGTCACTGGTCGGGATCTCGGCATCGGGGTAACTTATATCGCAGACCACACTTAATTGTTTCTGTTCCTTTTCTGTAATGACCCTTTACTTTAACCTCTTGTCTAGCCTTTGTTATACCTTGTGAATCCCCAACTTTCATATCTGTGTTTTCCTGGGTTTTTGGTGAGACTTGTTTACATTCAGGCTCCTTGTACGACTTTCACAGATGTGCGATTGCAATCCTCGCCCTGTGGTGCGAGGCACGTTACCTGGTGAATGTTACCCTGCTGACCTTAAACCTACATGCTGACACCCCCCCCCCCCCAAGACCAAACATTTCAGCAACAATGGCCTTGAAGCTGCTCAGCAGGGAATGCATAGTTTAGCGTGGGATAGAGAGAGAAACTGTTATTTCCATGCATCCTGTATCATGAAGACTGTCGTATGCCGCTTCTTGGGTTATGAAGGGAAATTGACATTAATAAAATAAAAGGGCGTTAACACTGGTTAGCAGGACCCACAGGATTTTCGGTGACTGCTTTTCATTACCTTAATTTAAATAAATCAATGATTTGCATCAAATATGTCTATAAACAACATTAGAAAAGACTTCAGGGACGTAACGTATTAGACTGAGCAACCACACGATAGCCACAATGCTTAAAAAGTATGTCATATACTGTAAAATGGACGTCTTTTGTGCTTTTTACCGAATGTCACGTATCACGGGAGACTTTTTCAGTAGCAGTAGGAATAAACTGATGATAGCTTCAGACATTTTCGTGACAGATGACATCTCCTGGAGCGCTGGGTCAGTATTACTAATAAAAATTAATGCCTGATAAACAGAGTAGCTTTTCATACTGTAAGATTATATTCAAGGTATGATGGAATTAAAAAAAAACTTGTGGATAATTCAGTCATTTTGCTCCGGCGCCCCCTTCAGTTCGCTAAACACCGAGTCAGTCCTCACAGCCCGGCTTATTGCTATTAAATGATTATGAGACAAAGCACCTTTGACATTTACATGCTGTTGTTAAACTGATGAGGTGAGGGCTGGATCCAACCAGTCTCTGCTCTGGTCTGCATCCATAAAACACACAGACAGATGTTCATCAGGTAGATCCATTTCTTATTTTCATTTAAAAGAGTTTTGCTGCCTCCAAAGTGGCCTGGATGTCTGAGGCTATTAACACCGATGGCTATACGGTTGCCGTGAGGGGTGCTGGCTTTTGGCCTGTGTGTGTGTAGCCTGCAAGAGAGCACTATGAAAGGCTCAGCTCACACCCTCCTTCTCACCCCCTATTCTCCAGAGACTTTGGTATGATCCTGTTTCCATCGGCTGGAACGCCATTCAAGTTTGCGTATACCTCAACGTGCCATACCACTCCCGCAACCCCCCTCCCCCCGCAACAGAGAGAGGAAAGCAAAAATTTCCCTCATGTCTATGGGCTTCAGGCTAAGGCGGGGGGGTGGGGGATATGGGCTGGCCTTTCCGCTCCGCAAACGTGCACGTTTCCCTTCGCCGCTTGTTGCGACGCCCTCTGGAAACATTTCCTTCGCTCACTGCTTCAAACAGAAGAACTAAAGAAAAGGATTCGGTCTCCCTAAATTTAGAGCTGCAGAAAAATCACACATGTTTTGCCAAGAATGCATCCCTTTGTTTATTGGCCAAAACTCCATTGAAGATTCTGGATTATAAGATATCAATAGAGCTATTTATAGAACCACTTTATAAGATGAGTGTGGCAAAACTATTATTTGCATTTGTGAATAATATGACTCTCTACATTAATAGGAACCTGCATCACCAAGGCATGATTGTCCTTTGATGTCCTTGAGAAGTTAACAACCCTGAGATTATCTTTGTGCTCTTGATGGACATTGAGTTAAGGCTTTTTTTTTGTCATTGTGAGTCATTCCAATTGACTGACTAATTAATCAACTCGTTTGGTCTGCTTGCCTGGGCACCCACGCTCCAGCGGAGGTAGGTATGGCAGTGAAGGGATAGCAGTGCTGTGCTGGAATCACCCATAAGTCCACGTAGCTGATGCCAGATGCCAAATCATGGAGGTTGACAGGCTGGGGGGGTTTTGCCTCACGCTTGAACCGAGCGGTGATACGGGAGGAAATAAATGTACACCACGCACAAAGCAGAAATGGAAAAGGAGAGTAGCAGAGATACAATAACGTGGCAGCGATGCCAATCTTTAATTGTCCTTTTCTATGAGCCCATGACTGTTGCTGGTAATGAGGCCCTTGTTGGCAGAAATGAAAGCAAATTCATTATTTTGATTAGACAAAAGTCTGACGGGGAATTTAACAAATGTCACTGGTTTATCCATTGGGAAAATTCAAGAGCTTAAAAGACAACCAGAGAAATATGACCCAAGATGGTACATTACAGCCAATATAACGCAACTGTCTTTGAGCTTGATGATCAAGCCGGAGGTGTTCAGCATCCAGCCTTTCTAGGAGCGTCATTAAGCGGGATCCAGGCTGATACGCTGCTTATGACGGGCGTATGAAAGAGGAATGGCCTGTTTGTACAGTAGGAATTGAGATGAGTTGACTTGTGGGGGTGAGGGGGGGGGGGGGGTGACATCTGAAGGGAATGGATCCTTATCGTAATAATCAAACCAAAATCAGACACTGCCAAGTCCGCAGCAGTTACGCAAGTTAAAATAGAATTTCCAGCCTTACACAAGGCGTCCGATATGTAGCTTCTGATGCATGTGGCTACAACTGCTCTGTGACCAGTCCATTCTAATGAAAATCCATAGCATATTCCCAGGAGTACTCATGGATCTCTACAACATGTGGGAACGTAATTATAATTAAGCAACAAATAATACTGGGTACCTACTGAAAAGCTGAGCCCAAGACACTCAACCAGAAGGGCACCTGAAAGACGTTCAGCTGTATGCGGAGAATAGGATGCGCTTCTTTTGACAGCGGTAAGCCTGGATGTTATGTTCAGCAGAGAACTAGACTTGGTCACCCTTGAAGAATATGGCGTGATGGAAGATGCTATGATGACTTTGCACAAGGACCTTGGAATAGCTGTTTGGAGGAGCCCTGGTTTTGCAGGGATGGGGTTTGCTATCAGAAATGCATTCCTCCTGGAATACACAATGTAAGTACCCAGAATACAGGCTGGGTCACTTGGCTAGAGGCTTTTGATTCAGCCTGATGTGCGGGTACATTAAACGGGGGAGTAATTAAGTCGTAGCCATTTCCTGTTGAGAAAACGCGGAATGTCAGGCATGCGCACGGAATGGCGCAATTCCTCACTCTGCTGGGAGTGCAGCTTCGGGGGAATGCAGCCAATGCATCGCAGGATGGAGAAATCGTTCCGGCAATCTGACAGCTCACAAAAATGGACCTCGAAAACGGCCTTCAAAAGTCATGTGACTAATTCGAAACATTCACCTCCCCTGCGCACTGCGACCCCCCGAGAGGCTGCGGGTAGCCAGTTCGAGCATTCCTCCCCGCTAAACCGCATCACTGACAGCACGACCAATGCAGGGGACAAATCAACCCATACAAGAGGACGTCATATAGACAGGCTGCTGCATGCCTATGTTCGATTCTGCCGGAACGTTTGCCTTTACCATCCATCCATCCATATTCTGTAACCACTTGTCCTGTTCAGGACCACAGTGCCATCCCTGTATACCTTTGCAATTATGCTAAAAGTAGAAGAGTGTGAATAGAAAGAAGCATAGACTTGCGTTGAGATTGTCTTCAGGAAGAAGACTTTTGACTTCTAATTCAACAGATAGTCCCCCCCGCTCGCAGCCTCCTCCCTGCTTACCGGAATGCCCCCTGCGAGTGGTGTGCCATGTTCCGCTAAGTCAGCCCTGCGTATGGCTGCCACATCTGCCCGTGCTATGGGGCCCTGGTCAGCGGCTGGGTGACGGAACCTGAACGGAAACCCCAACAGGCTTCATTTCAAGCTCCCTGCTAACAGTCTGAGAGGAAGGAACAGGCTGTTGTTAGGGAAACTGCAGCTTTACCCAAAACTTTCATATGCAAGTAAAATACTTTAGTCCAAATGATTAAATCTATGACCTTTAAACAAAAAAATCAGGCTTTAAATAAAAGTCCGGGTTCAACATAATTATAGCATAGTTTTATATGAATTAAACTCCAAACCAACTTTAAACATTATCAGATGTTCATATATCTTGCACTTTATTTCATCCATCCATTTTCCAAACTGCTTATCCTACTGGGTCACAGGGGGTCCGGAGCCTATCCCGAAAGCAATGGGCACGAGGCAGGGAACAACCCAGGATGGGGGGCCAGCCCATCGTAGGGCACACTCACACACCATACAC
>JAODJX010000083.1:1843097-1863058 GCA_026776945.1 Isichthys henryi
CCAGACCCCCCCCGCAAAAGTAAAACCTATATCCCCCCCCCCCCCCCAAAAAAAAAAAAAAAACAATCACAAACAGGAATACTCGCAGCTTCCCACAGCCACCCGCAGGCTTCCTAACTGACAGCCATGCCGTAGTCTAATGTATCTCTGGGACTGGGAGCAAAGAGGATAGGATTGGAAATCGTTGCTTATAGGTGGATGATGCTATTGCTGTAATGTTATGTCATCTTCCGTTTTCAGGGTCCGGGTTAGATCGGCGTTAGGAAGATGCGCATTAAGGCTCCGTCAGGATGGAGCGCGTTGTAAAATGCGGAAGATACCGTAATAGGATCGTTTTCGGCTCCGGTATTTATAGGTTATTTCCTTTAGCCACTGAATGAGGACAAATAAACATCCTTCGTTAGATACCAATATTGCGCATCCATCTGCATTATTTATTTATTTATTTGTGGGGCTGGTCTTCATGTTCTCCTTTTAAGGGCAAATCAATCGTCGTTTTATCCTTATCATGCATGGCGTAGAAGCAACCCGGGTCGAAAATGGCTGCTGGCACCTCCCGAGCTGGGTACCGCATTCGGTGGAAGCGCACGTATCTTATGGGGTGCCGCGCTCCAGCGCTGTTTTACGCTGGATTTTAGCGCGATTTCCAGTGGCTGCCTGCTGTCTTTAGTGGGCGTATGGTAATACGATTCAGGAACATAACGCAGGTGCAGACGTGCTACGGTATATATCTGCAGCTCACACACTGCGGGTTCACTGATGGTGCCATTATTATTAATATTATTACTATTACTACATAATTAAAACGTGCCTGCGTTTGTCACATTGCCTGATGGAAAGGCGATGCTCATGTGCTTCTGTGAATTTGCATGTAGCTCATGTATTCACTGTGTCATCTGAGAGCAACGGGGACGCTGGATCCTCACCGGTGCTCCATAAATACCCCTCGTGGGACTCACTAGCAGCGCAAAGCGGGATGCTGAATCTCATTAAGTAAGAAAGTGATTTAAGTGTTTGGATGACGCATATTATGCACGACTTACGGTGATTTTCTTGGCGTTTAATATGGCTGGATGTTTCCCAGGAACGATGCTACTTGACTGCCTTGCTTAAGGCTACTACAGGACCCTTCATTTTGCGTTCTCATGCCCGTAAATGTAGGTATTTTCTGAGAATTGGATGGTTCACAGTACATAGGGTAGGGGGCGGAGTCTATGAAAGGGTGCTATAATTGTGGGTCTAGAGGCAGGGTGGAGGCCAGCAAGTACAGGAGCCCACAGCCACAGGACAGAAATTAAAAGTCTGCCAAGTTGGTTTTGGTGTAAGCTGATTGGCTGATCACAGAAAAGTTCAGATGTGATAGGCCCAGCTTGCTAAAAACCATCCAAGGGCATATGTCATACAGGGGAGGAGCTTAATAGCCGGTCATAATTATTTTGCATTGTATCTTAAATATTCACTCAGTTTAATTCATGGTTCTATATAACTCGATATCTATGATATGACTTAGGACAAAATGAGACACGGGACAGAATTCCAGTTGGAACCACATACGGAAACTTAGTCATCTCAGGCATGGTCGCTCTGTAGGTTAGGTTGCAGTAATGACTAGTGGTAGCACAGAAACGTGCACGTTTAATCAGAGGGTAAGAGGTGGTTATGATGTCAAGACACTTATGAATATAGAACACAGAGAGAGGAGGGAGAGTTTGCATCTTTTCGAAGACTTCAGCAGAGTCTTTTCTATTTTTGGGCCTCTGCCACCTTCGCGAAAGAGTCCCAGTTCTGTCTGTTTTCATTGAGGCGATGGATGCAGGTGGCTGGGGCCGTGGATGAGATTCCTGGTATCTGTGCGGACCTGAAGCCGGGTGACAGAACTCCGTCCAGGAGATGATTGGATGGGGCTGAGTGAGGGAGCCGTTCCGCGTAATCAGGCCTCCGAATGGCCATAATGGTGGTCTCTTTCCCCCAGACCCCTCGGGGGCTCCTCGCCTGCACATCCAGTACACCCCTCCCCTCCTGCCCCGCCACTGTCCGTCTGGCCAGACAGCGACGGGCAAGCAGTCTGGGTTCTGATGTGACTAGACTTGTCAGTTGGATGGAGTGGAAGCGGCTGGCCCAGAAGTGGGACTTTGGCAGCTGGATGGGAAGGGGGAGGGGGGCACAATCTTTGTCTACCTGGGATTCGTCCTCAAAGTGATCCATCTACTTCAGAGAGAAGGCGGGATCTTCCTCTTGCATTGCTGCAGACCTTGGCGTCTTTAGAATCTACAAGGCTGCTGATGCTGAAATAAGGTAGCTCAAAACACAAAAGGTAATATTAAATATTTTAACGCTGCTTATAATGTTGCCAAGGCGCTTGACTGCTGTCTGAGGTCTTTTTGTCACTGATTACCTCCTCCTGGAGAAACCTCGGCGGTATGATGCTGGGCGGGCCGTCTGGATCAGCCGCACCGCTGTTCCGTTCGATCGACCGCGGGGGAAGAAATGCTTCAGCCCCAAGGAAATCGATTTGCTGGCCGTATCTTACACTCTCAGGTGTGCCTGCGTGCCTCCATTCCGCCTATGCTTGATAAAACCGTCGATCGTACGACACGGAATATACAACACGCAATTTGAAAGATCTAAGAGGCCTGGATGAAAATACTGTCACTGTATTAAGTCATTTTTAGCCCAATATTTAAGGCCAATTTCTTATAATGGTGATCTGGGACGCTGCTGTGAATTATCTTACATTTCCCTTTAGATGACTTAATGATGGACAGATTAGGTGATAATATTGACTGTTTTTTTTCCCATTTTACTATTGAAACAATGTATTTGGCTGTTTTTTGGTCAAGGACACTTACATCGATGTCTCATTGCTCAGCACATAATGAATAGTACTGAAAACCTGCTTTGTCATGAGAATATCTTTTAATCTGATTTCGTTTGAAATACAGAAGGTATGACGGCTTGCAGTTACACCTGGCAGCAATAACTCGGTCTCATTCTCGGAATGGAGAGATTTGTCGTAATGGACCAAAGATTTGTGCGTAATGGGCTGAAGCTGTGAAAACACATGTTTGCTTCCTGCTTTTCTCTGCTTCCAAATGTGAAAGCTAATGGGGGGGTCGGGGGTGGATGTGCTTCGGAATATGTAGGAGAGTCGAAACTTGTAATTCCCTTCTCTCGTAATTACAGCGCAGGAGGGAAGGCGGAAATGGGGAACGGAGAACAATAATTATCGGGCCTCGTACTAATCCGGGGAATGTGGCGTTGTGGGGACATGGTTTTTAAAGCCGACCCCCCCCCCCCCTGGTTCTCTGAAGAAGATAACACATCCAAGCCAGCGGAGGGGTGAAAGCATTTATTGGCATCCATCTTTGATGATGTAACATTTGCTGAGATGACATGAGGCATTAGGCAGCAAGAATATGGATCGCCTGTGTTCATACCATAACTTGTATGGTCTTTAAGCAACTGGATGTTGTAGCCTGCACTGCTCAAGTAAGACATATTGTTTTTCTTCAAAAAATATATAAAATGGATTTTTAATGTATTATGTAAAATGGAAGGTTTCTGATGCAAACTCAAGATTAGGCAAGAAATGAGACCTACAGGTTCAGATCAACATTTGGTGTGTAGTGGACTTCTAACCAAAAACCTGTTTAAATACGGGAGGAGGATTCTGCTGTACACATGAGTACTTGACCCCTGCTACTTCAAAGAGAAGCCAGTGAGGAACCAGAGATGGTCCACTTTAGTGAGAACCCGTTAAAGTACCTGAGATGATCCACTTCATTGAGAGCCCAGTAAGGAACCTGAGAAGATCTGCACCTTTGAGAAGCCAGTGATTAGCTTGAGATGATCCACTTCAATAAGAACCCAGTAAGGATCCTGAGATGATCCGCTTCACTGAGAACCCCATGGCATAACGAACCACTGCAGTGAAAACCAAGCTGCATAAAAAGGCATAAATGTGGAAACTTCACAATTGAATAGTGATTTGTCTCCTGAAGGGTATCTGTATAAGAAATAAATATCAGCGGCATTGAGAACTTGCTTTGAAATCAGTGGAGATCCGTCTGCACAGCAGCACCGCCATCACCTATCTTAAAAGTCTTGGTGGCAAGTGAAACGTTTTGGATGGTGTGATCTAATCCCCCCCCCCCCCCCTCCCCAGACAAAAGCAGAATGAGGCCACTGTACTCGGGTTCGAGTCGTCGGCTTCTGCACATGACAACTTGCCAGGTTTTTTTCCTTCAATTTCAGCTTGGTGGGACCTGGTGGAACATTCATTATTGGGCATTTTCCGTTACCACCAGGCTGGAGGGGTAGCCTGACCCAAAGTATGTGCCCTGGCATGCGGGCCTGTACTTTTCGTTAGCGGTATTTTGGACTCCATGTATGTGCCTGGCTCCCACCAGCCCGACAGAATATTGCTGCTGCTGCGGAAAGGCAGAGATCGAGCGTCACGGGCATGGAAATTATTCAGTTCTGGCCCAGCTCTGGAGATCCATTCACTTGGGACCATTTTAGTACATGCAGAGTAAGGATGAGCTTCTGTGGAGATCAGCAGGAATTTGGTTTCTCTCTCAAACGGGTGGGCTGCTGTGCGTCTTGGGATCTCAGGGGTTCTACCGCTTCTTGTTTGTTGTCACTGAAGACGTCTATAATTAAATTATCTTCACTATATGTCACCTGCTGTGAATCTCAGTCCCTAATTAGCCAGCTTCTCCTGAGGGACCACGGGCCCCTGATGGGCCCCAGTTTTCTGCACTCTGGTCCGAATCCATGACACTCGCCTGGCAAAAGTCACGCAGCCACGTGGGCTTAGGTGCAGACAATCAGTTGCTCTCGGCCGGCGTTCAAGTCCCTCCGCATCTCGGCTACATTTAGCGACTCTGTGATTTTTCACTAGATCATGACCTCTTCCATTCTACCTGGATGAACATACACTATATGGACAAAAGTGTTGGGACACCAGTCTTACCAGTGTTTCACTCTGAATCAAAGGGTATTAATATGAAGTTGGCTAACCCTTAGTTGCTATAGTCACCTGTACTCTTCTGGGAAGGCTTTCCACTAGATGTTGGAACATTGCTGGTGGGATTTGCTGCCGTTCAGGTTGGGTATTGATGTTGGGTGATCAAGTCCTTTTCTGTGAGCTCGTGCGGCTGCCACATTGCAGCTGAACTCCCAGATGTTTCCACATCACTTCAGTTGCAGTTGACCAGGGCAACTCCAGCAGGACAGAAATGTTGAGAACTAACTTGTTGGAAAGGTGACAGGGCTAGGTTGACTAACCTCTTCTGTATGACCCCCCCATTCCGCCGCCATTGGTTGATGCTGGAGATCACATGGCTGTGTGCTTAATTATACACCTCTATGTCAGCAATGGGTGTGGCTCATGTGGCCAATTCCTGTAATTACTATGGGTGTCCCAATACATTTGTCCATATAGGACTATATATGGAGCCTATATAACTAGGGAGTCTGAAGTACAGTTTAAAGTTGTTTCCCATAACCCGCAGACGGTCCACATTTTTGCTCCCTCCCAGCTTCCTGCCAGACATTTCACATTTTTGCTCCCTACTGGGACCTGGGAGGGAGCAAAAACGTGGACCATCTGCAGTACCCCAAGGCCCAGATTGGGAAACTCTGGTTCAAAGCATGCCATTCCATACTGTATGTACCATCAGCTTCTTCGTGTGTTTGGATTAGATTCCTCGAATAGTCATTAACGGCCTAACGAGGGAAGTCGATCTGTATCAGCAGAAATGAGGGTTAGATGCAAACCTGAACAGCCAACACTATAAATTTATAAAGAGGCTATTCTGATTAATGGTCTCTTAGGATTCTATGCTGCTCGTATTCTACCAGATGTATTATATGACCAATTACACAGTGATGCAGAAGAATCTCTTCACATGTCACGTTATCTATTGTGTAAATGGCTCTGGGACACTTTTCATTCTTGCTATCATCCTTAAAAGCCCGCCCCCTAATGCAAACATAGCAGTGATAGGCTGAGGATAGGTCTCCGAATGTTCCTGCAAGATGGAGTCTGCAGGGGCTGCCAGAGCAAGCCGAAGGCGGTCGCCTGTCCCTAGGAGCTCCATCTTGTTTTCTCGGCCAGGACGGTCGCCGCAGGGAGGGACCGCCCAGCGCGCACGACGAGGCAGCGACGGCCAAGAGACGGCCGTGGTCGCCTAGCAACGGGAGCGGGCGCGAGTGGCAATTAGCACGTCGCCGCTGTCGACCCTCATTTATGCAACCCGCCTCGACAAGCCAACACGGCGTCAAGTGGGAAATTGTTTTGTTTGCACTGGTTATGTCGGCGATGGGGGACTAATTTGCTTAAATAGCCCCACATTCCTGCACTCTGGAAGAAAGATGTTGGAATTACGATTCCCTTTATACCCGACAAAAAGGGGGATGTTTTTGTTGTCATTTTGGCTTTCTGAGTATTTCTGACCAGCCGTTCACTGACCTGGAGTAATCGCATTATGTCTTTGGCCAAGGTGTGAATGTTCAGATTTAATATCAGTGCGTGATTAAAGTGCTCCGTTGCAGTTTACCACTGGCTTTCAAACGAGGCCGATTCGCTTACGAGATTTGAAATGAACCGAAAAAGTGAAAGTGTGTCATTGTGAAGATATCAGATGACATGCGGATAACTTGATCTGGACCAAATTGACCGAGTTGCGGCGTAGCTTCAGTGCTGGATAAGCGTCACAGTGATGAACTACTGTAGTGTTTAGTGGCCTTTCCATGTCACTCATTTCTGCAGATGAACATCTAACGGCAGCCATTATGTCAAGAACTGTGCTGGAGGTACAATGCTGCATTTAAGCCTATAACCTACAGGTATCTGAGTCATCAAACACTACATCAGGTGCAGTTTTAGGGTGCTGATTCCGGAACACCTCCCAAATTGTACATATTTAAAAAAGAAAGGCCTTCTATTTTTCTAATTTCGATCTGCCCAGAAATGTTACTTACTGAGATGCTACCGGTCCGTGAGCCTGATAATGTTTCATTTTTATTCTGCTCACATACTATTTCCATTTTATCTTTTTACTATGGAAGCTGCAAATCTATTTAAATATGAAAAACATACAGCCATTTATTTCCAAGCTATTTAAAGGAATACATTACCATACAGTAACCAAAATATTTGCAAACACGTCACAAAAAAAACCAGCTGCTGTATATTTACTGAGCGTCGTTTCCATTTTGCTTGTGTGGAACTGTTGCATTACTTGAAGCCATGAAGCACTTCAGCATGGACTTCCGACCAGAGTCATTTGGTTTTGTCATATTTTTCATGCTTTAGAAATATGTTGCATCATATCTTGCCAGTTAGTGAAGGAGAAATTCCACATGCACGCTTATTGTTTTGTTTCCAGATGAGCAGTTAGTAGTGACCAAGGTGTCCTGTTTCTTACCCTGATTTTTGTGAGCGTGCGTGTCTAGCTGAGCCATCAGTGACGTCAGAGGCAAAGTTTGGCACATGTCGTGTGCATAATAAGGTCACCTCGGGCGAGATTCAGCTCGAAGTTGAGTCTTCGATGGGGCCTTAATGGCTCCAATGTGGGAGCCAAATACCTACGATGTTCAGAAGCATTACAAGTGTAACTGTACGTGCACCAGGCAGCCGCCTCTGAGCTGGTTTCTTGAGACTTTGTACTGAAAATCGGGGACAAAGGCAGGGTAGATTGGAACACCCAAATTGACGCCTGCAAGATATCAACCAAGATGGGTGCGTTTGAGTTACCAGACAACACAAAACCTTATATGAACATTCTGGTTTCTTCAAGCCTTTGAGAGTCTGCCTCCAGCGAATGAGTAATTTGCCATGAAATAACATCGTAAGCAGGCTTTAAGTGGTCCATGTAGAAAATCAAAACACACAAAGCCCATTTCGAAGAACATCATCTCAGCATCTGTTAGTCACTCTACAGTGATTGATCAGCTCATCTTCCCAAACCATCAGTTAAGTCCAAAGTCATGTGATGCATATGGATATTACTCTTTTTGAATCAGGTATTTGTTGCAAAAATACTTTTCTTTTTACTGATTTTAAGTTTGGGTACGGGGCTTGACTTAAGGAAATTAGACATTATCTTTCTACCAACCATGCAAAAACATCAAATTAAGTAAAGCTGCTTGATAATTCCTAATGTATTTGTTCATTGTTTCTGAAAATGTGATTCCGTGTCAGTTCCGAGTCAGAGGCAGCCATTCAGAGCAAAGTTAATTCTTTTTGCAGTGACTGTTTTTCTGCTGAACCTAATATGCATTTCGAAAGAAGTGCTTTGTTACTGACACATGTTACATCCCTACTCTGATGCTGTAGCCTGGGTCCAGATTAAATATGCTAGAAGCCTGAGTTTTTTCCTGAAATCTTTACTGAGATGTTCAGCCAGGATGCAGCATGATGTCTCTGACAAAGCTTATTATTGATATGGTTTTATACAGAAGGCTTTTATGCTTGAGCCATTAGTATTTGTTGTAAAGATAGAAACATAGAATCAATGTTTCATGATTGTTTGATTTGGGCTTTCTGTGGCTCTGTGATTGACTACATTTGCCTGGCACATTGCCTTTATCTGCTGACGACCTGCAGGGGTCGGTCAGGAAGCCGTAATAAAATAGAGACAGCATGTCAATGGCGGGGGGTGGTAGTTGTATGTGGATAAATATTTGACTTACTCAGTGAGCTGCCTCCGGCGAGCCCGCAGAATTCGCACACTGCCATTGGCTCGATCTCCTGGTTGACCCAGCATCCATTTTGTGAGGTTAAAAGATGCAGCTCTTCTGTATTCCCCTCTCCAGAGTCGCGCGTGGTTGCTAAGCTCCCCAAATCCCGACCACCCTCCCCCAGCCCCCAGCCTCATTCGCAGACCGATTCTCCTCTGAACTTGGGTTGATTAATAACAATGTCGATGGTCTCCACGAGCGGGACAAAGAGACAAGTCCACGGCAATGTACGTGGAAGGGATTTGAAGAATTCTCTGTCTGCTTGGGGTCTGTGATGGAGCAAGGAGAGAACAGCAGCCACTGGGGGGGCAAGACTGGCCTCGCATTGGGATGAAACGAGTTGCAGCTACTGGTTCTACACCCTTCTCCTCCATAATGATCACCTCAGAGGTGTCACCTGTGTTCATATTCCACCCCCCCTCCTCCACTTCCTGTTATGATTACTGAAACTGGTGGGTGTACCTCCCGAATTCTCTTTGGGTCCACGGATCTCAGACGGATCGCTTTCCGAATTGAGGCGATGAGTGTGCCGTCGGAAATGAGAGTCCTCGGCATCTGGACGTCGTGCTGGTTGGGGGTTGCTGGGGTTTATGGTAGGAGATAATCGACATTTTGCTGAGGTGGGCACCAGGCTCTACGAGACAGCCCCTATTCTGCTTGGTGCCGTTAAACCCAACGCAGACACTGCTGGCGGAGATATCGGATGGCCTGACACTTCTCAACATCAACACACTGAAGGCTTAAATGACAATGTTATACTCAAACAAGTTTCTGTTTAATTGATTAGATCCTAAGACTTACTCTTGCTTGTGAGGTTTATCCTTTACTGTAGCCTCAGGAAGTCCTCTGTGTAGCTTCTGCCTGTGATTATTGTAATTGATAATTTATTTCAGGCATTTATCGTAATCAGCAAGTGTGCCCTAAATCACCAAAATTCACCATAAATGAAGCACATGTACATACTCCCTAGTCTCACAATTACCCCGAGAACCTCTGTTGTCACTAAAGGCGTGACAAAAAGTTTAGGTCTCAGAATATGTGCTTTTTTCCCACAAAAATCACGCAGATTATGGGTAGCAGTTGAAATGTGTCATAACGCTGCCAAGGATTCGCATTTTCTTCAAATGCGTGGCCACGGGGTTCATGCGCGCTACTTACCCGCATGGCTGCAGAGAGCCGATCCGTTAGCATTAGCTAGGCCTATCCCTAGTGCTAATCCTGGGTAAGACTCTAGAGCTCATTAGTCATGGCCGCCTTGAGTGCCAGACACCCAGGAAAGACCCTCTGAACGCCGTAAGGGTGCCGGCTGGGTTTCTCCAATCCTGAAGTGGACAGCAAAGTGAGGATTTAGTCACTCTCTTTTTTCCCGTTATAACTCCCCTAAATCATGACGACATTGACCGATAGCGCCTACGACAGCTCCTGGGACCGTGTCTTCATGATGACTTCTTAGTAAAAGACAATAACCAATTAGATGGTGGGAAGCGGTTTATTGGGAGTGAAATAACAGTCACATCAGGTCCCAATAATTTGTATTCTTAGAATCTAAGACTGTGGTTTCAAGACTGTTTTATCACTTAACTGATATTGGAACAACTAGCCTAAGATCATGTAATGTGTCCTGTTCGTTATCTCAAGGGTGCGAGCTTTTGGTCTGTTGTCTTTTTATCAGTATTCCTTTATTTCAGGAATTATCCTCATTGGTCGAGCTGAGGCAGAGGGAGATATATTTATCATGACAGATGGTCTTTGAAATCCCTTTCTTGCTGTGTTCCCGGCACGTGACTTGGCTTTGCCTGGTGGCCACTCTTCAGCAGGGAAGCGGGAGGTCGCGTACAAAGTGGCACCCTTCTCAGGTCTCCGCCTCTTGCTTTTCGGGTGAAAATGTCCGACCGGCTAACGGCTTCGAAGCCCGATGCATGATGACACATGGGGAGCCATGCAGAGCAGACTGCTCTGGACAGCGAGCATGCGTGTTCCTTATACCACGCCGTGTGGAAAACCGTGTCCCCGACCGGGAATCCGCAGGGGAACCGTGGGAGCAGATGGGAATCGGAAAGCTGTGGTTTGTTCTGGTGAATTCTCCCCAGGAGGCGGTACCGGAAAGTCTACGCAGTGACAGCAGCCTGCCCAGAGGACGCAGTCGGGCTGTGCTCTTGTCTAATGAAATCAGTAGGTAATTCAATTAAACCTCTTAGAGAGAGAGAGTGTTCGTGGGATGGAAAGACACTGAGGCATCACTGCTGTCACCTGATTCATTTGGCTAATTAAGTTTGTGAATATTCACTTTCACCCTGGGGTTACAGCGCCCTGCCCTCTGAAATAAAAGCGCCACAGTCGCTATAGCAACAAGGCTTCAAGACCCAACTGGAGAACAGGTCGATGGTGGCGCTCGAGGCCGTGCCTCATTCAACTGTGGGTCCTGGGCTTCTCTCATTTTGAAATCTAGGAATTGCCTTCTTAAATACCGCCTCTGACCCCTTCGGGCTCCGGTGATTGGCTGTCTCTCGGCAGGTCTCAGGAAGTGCCCACACATTCAGCTTGGGAGGGGGGGTGGGGGGCAGCTTTTGGAGACGGCCCGGTTCCAGTGAGCTTGACTCATTATGCAAACGACCAGGCTGTCACAATTTGAATACTCTCATATCCATGTGGGTTGATTATTAGTTGTCTTGTATAAACAATAGGTTAGACTTTTTCTGGTTCAAAGGGTCATTTATGGAGATATCATCATTGTAATATTGCAAGAAATAATTGCGTTTTCGAGTGGGTGTGGCTCAGTGTATTTACATCTTCAATGCTACGCTAACAGTCTGTGTCTGCACCGTTCTGCATTTTTGCATGTGGAAGTTCACAGATTTGCCGAGTTATAAATGATTTACATATTTATGTGCTCGTTGGGGAAAAATTCACCACCGCATAAGAGAAGAGTCTCTGTGCAGTGTTTTTTTTGGGGGTCAGGTTCAGAGATTGATGATGGAAAATAAACTAAGGACTCTACAAACGAGATGAGTATTTTTTATTGTTTGTGGTTCTTCTTTTGCTTTGCTACCCAGCTATGGTTCCTTCCAGCTTCCAAGAACCTCCCCCGTGGCTGTTTGCTCCACCCATTACGCCAAAGTCATCTTGGGATGTCACCGCAGGGACCTTCCCGTTCGTGGTTGAAAGACATTAATATCTACATTTACATTTACATTTTCAGCACTTGGCAGACGCCCTTAGCCAGAGCGACTTACATAAGTGCTTTAAGACTCCACAATGAGTTCTTCAGATACCAGCTCCGTAAAGACCCATGAATACCATCTATCTGAATACTCTGTTTGGAAAGTGCAATTTTTTATTTTTTTTAAAAATATGGAAAAGAGCTCAAAGTAAGAAGCCAAAAGTACTACTTCAGATATTTCTGAAAAAGGAATGTTTTAAGTTGTCGCTTATGCCATAAATGCCTAAATGCGATAAATAAAGGACAATCAGTGTTGGCTGGTGTCCTTAATGCTATCTGGCCAATTGGAGCACGAGGCTACAGTGACGACCTCATTGTTACATGGTCGCCGTGACAACTGGCTGCCTCCTCTCTGGAGAGTTAAACTCTGATCAGATTTACTATAGAGGAACTTTTGTAACAATAGCTTTAACTCTTTTAGTTCCTGTATAGATAACGCTTCCCACACTGTGTAAATATACACATAGCGTGCAGACCGACTGCACAATACAGCAAACGTGACATGTACATGCAAATCTTCTCCCCTTGGTTTAGTTTTGCTCTCCTTCAAAGCTTTGGAATGCTCCATATAAATGCAAACACCGCGAAGTTCAGTAGCAATGCTGTACCTATAGGGGGCAGTAGTAGTGACAGCGGAAATGAGGGAGGCAGTTGTAACTGAGAGTGCAGAAGCTTCTCAATGTGAACCCACCGAGGTGGTTTGGTCCCTTTAAGCCAAGGGTCTGCATGTTTGGCAGTGTTTACATTATGCTTTCGAAGGGGGGGGGGGGTTCTTTTTTGTTTTCTTTATGGCAACCTTGAAGCCAAGCAATTACATGTAAAAAGAATGGAAGACTTTGGCAGGTCAGGGGTCACATATTTCCCAGAACGAGCATCCAGGCAACTCTTTAACAAACTGTCGGAAAAATATTTGACCCTCGGCACCGGTTGTCTTTTGGTAGCTGTGCAGATAGACGCCTCCAATATCGGGTGTAGGGGGCTCTTTGCAGGCGAGAAGGTTCTCTGCTGCGCGGCTTTGCACAGCTCTGTACCCAACCCGTCAACATCTCTGTGTATCTCACATCATCAGTAATATCATTAGGTGCTGTCATCAGCTTTGACTTCCTGGATTGTCGTGTTTTCTGTGTGGACCTTTATGTTCCCCTGTGGCCTGTCCTTTATCAGAAAGTCCAAAATAAACCCGAAATTATAGGCTCAGTATGAGGAGTGCATTTTATTCAGCTTGCTATTTATTTACTCGGGGGTCCCACGTTATTCACATAAACGGTGAAAGCCTGAGCGGGGGCCGGGGTGAGAGGGAGCAAGTCCAGAAGCCCCCTGGTTAAAGGGTCTGTAGAAACATCTAAAATGCGACTCTGTTTTGTAGGTAGGTGTGAAGTTCTTATATAGGTGAGCTTACTAAAGGGTTAGTGTACATCATGCCCCCGTTTTAAAGGGATTTATTTTCACAGTGAGGCTCCCCACAGACATACTCCATGCCATGGTGAACAGCCCTCAGTTTGTTTCCATACTTTACTCATCCATCCATCCATCCATCCATTTTTTATACTTGTTATTCCTGTGCAGGGCCCATACTTTACATGTGTGGGAATTTATCATGAAAAGAAAGAGCCACATATCAACATTTTCGAACACGCCCAAATAGCACTGCGCTAACTCTGCTCCCAACCCCGGACGGTTCCAGGCACACGAAATTCAACTCGGCATTAGCAAAGGGACAGCTCTCAAAATAAAATCTCGTGAAATGCCCCTCCATGCCTTTGACTTTCTGTCGTAATTCCAAGGTCCTGTGTTGTGTAACGTGCCTTTTTCTCCCTTAAGACATCGACTCTAAATCTAAAGTGAAGACGAGGAGTTGAGGATGGAAGATCTTCTGTGACATTTATTGTTTTCTGCTCCCTACAGGCTTTTGCCCCTAACTGCAGAAAGACCTTGTCTGCTGTTGGGCTTTCATGTTCCCTGCACTGACTAAGTGCTCCAGCCATATGAAGCAACATTTTGTTGTTCTCCTTCAAAGAAATTAGCCATTATACAACCAAGCCGGGGTGGCCTTTGAACCAACACATTTTATTTGGTGATCGATTAAGCGATCAAAACAGTGAGCTGACATCCATCTCCGCTTAAATTAATCGATGAATGGGTTAGTCGGCTGGTCATTTGGCGTCAGATATATGCCTTAAATTGGAATTTTTCATTGAGTGATTTTTAATTCTTTGTGGGAAGACAACGTAGCTGTCACATTAAAGTGGAATTTGAGAAACTGGGCACATCTACCGCCGTGGCTTGAATGCAATATGCACCACGTGATGTCTGAGACAGGAAACTAAGCGGCGTTATCTAAGGAATGCAATGCATCATTAAATTCACCTACAGTATTACCAAGTAGAATCTATGCAGATATCCTGCTGGGGCCATTAATGTGTGAAGGCCCTCATGACAAAGTCAACAAGTACATAGCCGAACACTGGAGCAGATATCACTGTGCGGTTGGAAGGCCGCTTGGCAGGTACTTGGTATGTCCAAACAAACATTCTTTCGTTTTCACCGTACTTATGATGAATTTAAAACCAGATTTGGTTATGTAAGTACTTTGTCAACACAGATGAAGAAAGGTTTCGCACTACGTGTCCTTACCTGCCCCGTTTTCTGCATTTTAAAGAATCTTCAGGTCCGTCCGTATAACTCTGTCTTTTAGCTACGCTGTTATCCAGTAGAAGCTGATACATCTTATAAGTGCAATGAAGCGATGGCATTAACTGATATGTGGGCTTCAGGCAAGAGGGGACCATTGGTTTGAAGCTCTTTCTGTCTAAATGGCTGCTTCATGGTCAGTTGAGAAGATGCTGTTAGTGGTAACTTGTGTTGGAGAGCAGATGTAATGTTTGGGGCCACCACAGGGACCTGAGACAGGCTTCAGGCGGGAGGTCCTGGCCAGTCTCGGCCGATGAACGTAGCTGAAAGTTCCACTGTATACATCAATTAGGTCACCCACACTCCTGAACCCTCTCAGTGATGCTTGACATCTTCAGAATCAGCCTCACTCTGTCTGTGTACAGCTACAAAGTGGAGCTGAAACCCCAGCGATGAGCTGCCAGTGTTGGGGAGGGGATCATCTAAGTGACCTCAGCAGTGCAGCATTGCTTCATGGTCAGCCAGTGAGTGCACTGGATTCCCGTCCCTTTGAGGTGTGTAGAACTGCTTTATGCTCAGCCAGTGAGTGCACTGGATTCCCATCCCTTTGAGGTGTGTAGCACTGCTTCATGCTCAGCCAGTGAGTGCACTGGATTCCCATCCCTTTGAGGTGTGTAGCACTGCTTCATGCTCAGCCAGTGAGTGCACTGGATTCCCATCCCTTTGAGGTGTGTAACACTGCTTCATGCTCAGCCAGTGAGTGCATTCAGCACATGGTACATTTACTCAGTGATCCAAAACATCAAATCATTTAGTCTTAAGGTATAATGAAGGAGGTACATAGGTTACAGGCAGAAATATTTAAGCAACACTGTTGTCAACTGAGGATATAGTTAAATATTCAAACACAGCAAGAATGACCAGTTTTCACATAGATCCATCCATCCATCCAGTATAGAATAGGTATACTTTGCTAATCCCTGTGGAAAAAATATCTTTTTGCTTTGTTCCATCATGCTGTCCTCGCAGGGGAGTGCAAACTTAGGGGGTCACAGCAAGGGAGGAGCTGCCTTCTGGTACCTGGGGAGGGGAGGGGGGTGGATTAGGGGCCTTACTCAAGGCCCCACAGACAAGTGACTATTTGGTAAAAGCTGGACATAAACTGCTGACCTTTCGATCACAGACAAAGAGGCTTAGCCTGCTGAACCATCCATCCACCAGCCATCCCTTCATCCCTTCCTCCATTTTCCAACTGTGTGTCTACCCACTGAGTCAGTCTCTGTATTCGTATCAAATAATTTAAAAGGCCCTGATTTCTAAACTTTGTAGAACTTTAAGTCAGTTCCACATATGCGTCAGGTCTGTATTGAATTTACTTCTGTAAAATAATGTTGATATATTCTGAAATAACAAAGCGGAGGTGGCTGTAGCATTCCTCAAACCCGCGCGGTGACTGAAAGTGGCAGGGCTGCGAACCGCTGCATCATGGAGCCTTTGCACACAATGCGTGTTACTCAGATTGTTACCTTTCTGTCAGGGGGCTGAAGCTGCCGGCTGCTGGGCTCCTGTTCTCCGTCCGTGTACAACATCGACTTTAATCTGCTGCTAGAATTTACTTTTTAAAGTAACCGCTGAAGGAATAATCATTTAGCAATAACTTATTAAACAACTTCCAGTTTTTGCAGCCAGTGCGGAATTACATTTACATTTATTTACTCAGCTCCTATTCTGCAGGGCCTCCCTGTAGCTTCTCGGCGTTTAGGACCAAATCATTAACAAACACACACGGTTTCCGCTTTCATTCCTAGTTCGTATATTTCTGCACAGATTCTCCTTCCAGGTGCATCTTTCAAACGATCTTATTGCGCTTAAATCTTAAACAATCATTGACTTAGTCTTACTTGTTAAATATGTTGAAAGGTCTTCTTGAGAGTGCAAGTTAAATATTAGTTCCTCATGTTCATGTTTGGCATAGTTAGACTTTCAGGGTGTTTCGAATACTACTCATAGTCTGATTTATCTGAGAGTCACTCAACGCATTTCTGTATGGTTCTATTTACTCGCAATAGGGAGAAATTTCTCAATAATGACAAATAAGGCAAGAGTTCAAGAAGTGGGTGAAAATTAACCAGAAAATTTACCCTATGGACCAAGAAACAGCAGAATGTTGAGTATCTGCTTTGGTCGAGTATTTGGAGAGCGTATGACTAATGCCCTCGGGATGAAAACTTGAGCTTTAAATTTACGAGGATAGGACCACAAGTGGAACGCAAGCAAGGCAGATAAGAAAATCATGCCAGTTCTTCTGGAATCTGGACGAAAACATGGCCTCCACATATGGTGCACCTGGCACATCGGTTTGGGAGGAGAACCCAGAGGCTGAAACAGAGTCTAATTAGTGTCCGAAGAGCGCCAGGCTGTGACAGGAGCTGACGATTCTCTTCCTGTGTGCAGAAAGGGAGGAAAAGATCGGCATGTTTCAAACTGGTTGGCTGTCAGATAATTGGCTATTGAGTGGCCCCGATGAGACTCTCACAGACACCTAAGCGAAGGGTGAAAAAACCAAGTAACAATTGGTCATCATTTTATCTATAATACAAATAGGTTACTGTGATTTTAAAGCTGAGAGCCCTCTGTTCTCACCAGAGCAACATTTCACGGGACAACAGACCTGGAGACTCTCAGAACCCACAACCATCTGACAGCAAACTCTTTGAGTAGCTACAACCCTCTCCAGAGGAATATTACATTTTATATTTCTCAATTTAGCTGTGAAAAATGGGTTCACAGGACAATATTACTCCAGGATGTGTGGAAGAGTGAACGGCATGAGGGATAAATCATGCCCCAAGCTAACAAGATCACGTGTTCGGGAAACGATGAGCTTCATACCGCTTGTGACAGAGTGATGAATCTGCCTCAGAGAGCACAGACTATCCAAAGCATTGCACTGAGTACTACTGACCCCCACATGACTAAGAACAATGAAAATACAATGAAACAGAACAAAAATATGTTTACAGTCATCATAAATCTGGATGAAATCCGGATGGTAACTACGCAACGTATCACACAGCAAAAAGAAGGGCTAACTCTGCATTTAGCAGTGTCATAAAGTGAATCGTCATAGAGAAGATACTCCAGTGAAAGGGAGAGGGAAATACTCTCACTAAACATAGGTTTCCATTGGTGGATCACAGATGTCGAACTGCGCAGAATCTCAATTTAATCTGATTTTGGTGTTACTCAAGTAGTATATACTAGTATATACTAAAATACTTGTAGTATTTTTTAATAATTGATTTATATGCTTCAACCTTCTTCTGGCCCTGGTCTCGTATATTTTATGTGATATTCTGTATTCTTCCAAGCTGATAGTATTTACTGATAGTATTCATACAAAGTATTCAAAGTGACTCCTGACTCATTGACTTTGCCGCAGTGCACGTTCTCCTAAAGCTTCTGCTTCTCTAGTCACTTATCTCACCTGCCACTTATGCGCCCAACCATTCATTGCAAATTGGGTCAAATGGCTGAGTTAGTTAGATATTCGTTAGATATTTCTTCTCCGCTACACTCAATGGTACGTCACTGCACGCCGATTAACATTATATCACCAGTACTGCCTTTGGGGGACGAGGGAAGGCAGAGGAGAGAAGCCTAATGGTACCGCGTCCTCGGTGGTGCGGCTGACCCGTCCTGGAGCCGAATCCTTAACGCACCATGGCAGCACTAGACACGGTTCTGGAGGCATCACTCCGGGCCCTGGGCAGAATGACATTATTGTTTGGAGAAGCGCGTGAACAATCGATGCGACTTGCACAGAGTGAAACACAGAAGTACGCTGGCAGGATCACATGCTCCTGGGCCGAGACCCAGCATGCTTTGCCAGACCCCGCCTACTATCATGCCATTTACTCCATTTCACTGGAATTAAATTACGCATCCTGGTTTACACATATTCGGATCTTTTAGTCATTAGTCACGTAATCGTTTCTGAGGCAAAATTATCGAGGAACAAAACAATTTTTATCGACTTTTTAAAATTTGATTACATTCATGTCTGCCACTCCTAAATCGAACATACATTAAGCAAACAACGTGCACATTTAGTCATTTTATTTTATATTGATTTTTTTATTGCTATATTAAGGTCTTAATCATAGAATGCAACACTTCCACAGTAGTTTGTCCAAGATGCTAAATGGCAGTGAGAGCAGGGCACTTTGTACCTGGCGTTGGACTGTCTGAGGTTCCTGAAAGGGTTAGTAGACTAGCAAGGTATTAAGAATCTATGTGAGTTCAGACCAACTGCTGGCAGTGAAGCGTGATGCCTCAGAGGATCTGGCTACCATCAAGTCCCTCTGGTCTTCTGTCAAACGGAGGTGCGAGAGCCTCTGCTGGATCCTGGGAGGAATGGAGGTTATTGGGCTCCATCTCAGTGCAAAAGCCTCTGGCTTTACTGGATAGCTGTGTAATAAATGGGCTCATATAATCTCATGTTTGTGGCTTTCGCCTCTTTTACTCTTCCTGGCGCGGCGACGATGTGGGAAGAGCTTCACCGCGTGTGACATCAACCACACTGTTTTTTAAAACATTCCCTTCTTTTCGTGCTATAAGATGTTGATTCTATCCTTAAAGTCACTGTGCTAAAAGGTAACACCTTTTGCCTGAACACAAACTTATGAAATGTAATGTCGGCAGTGTGGTGAGTGAGTGTGGTTGAATATTTATCAGACCAGAGACCACAATCCTTAAGAAGCAAGACGATCTACCTCCATCCCTCCATTGCAATTCATTTGCCTGGAATTTACGATGCTGTTATTATGGTAAAATTAAGAGTGCAGCTTGTTCTCCACACAGCTTTGGAGCAAAAACTCCTGGCTACAGAGACCATGTGCCAATTACTGAACTACAGAGTCCACAAGCAGGCGACCTTAAAAAGAAAAGTCTTTAAAGGGCATTGGAATTTCTTCATGACATTGAAAGCTTTCAATTCATAAAAATACCAAAGACAGGAATGTTTACCGGAAACAGGAGGCACACAGCATACTGGGCACCATTTCAGCTGATAGAATCTTTTTTTTTTTGAGCAGGTAGGACGGGCAGTGTCTGTCCACGTCTTGGTCTCCTGCCTACATCTGTTGCAGTTCTGCAGTTCAAGGAGGGCAAAGGCAAAAAAAAAGCATTTTAATGATTATAGTTTTAATTTGCCCCTGACTGCTGTCATCATTTGGCATCTTGTTTGGAATCTTCAGAGTCCACATTCCCAGTCTCCCTTCCATCGGGGTGGGGGGGGGGGGGGGGGGGGGGGGGGGGGGGGGGGGGGGGGGGGGGGGGGGGGGGGGGGGGGGGGGGGGGG
>JAODJX010000083.1:1947652-1959379 GCA_026776945.1 Isichthys henryi
TGTCCATTGCTTCCGGGATAGGCTCCGGACCCCCCGCGACCCAGTAAGGATAAGCGGTTTGGAAAATGGATGGATGGCAACAGTAATCGATGTTAAAAGCCAAGGTGCCACTACAGCAGCCTCCATTTATAACTCTGCGATATTACGATGTTAAGTAAAATAATAAAATTCAACACAATCATGGAAAGATCAGAAATGGAAAATGGTTTAGAACTTGTTTATATCTAAAAAGAAAAGCAAGAATTAAGCTAGCAGTAGTAGCGCGATGAGCTAACTAGTGGGGTAGCTGAAGTCGCAACTTTGAGTAAAGTTTTAGCATTCAAATGAGAAAGATCTCCTCCCCTCCACAAGTGTTCTTATGTCCTAGGGATTGGAAATCCTAACTGAGATCACAATGTGAGTATATACAACGTCGGATGGCCAAGTGCAGAGGGACCAGATCTGGCATCATCTGCCAAAACGTTTCAGCTCATCCAAGCATCAGATAATCAAAAGTACAAAGGCTGGGACACGATGCACCATCTGCTCTTTACTTTCAAGATTTGAGCAGAGCTTGGGGCCAGGACAGCGTCGCCATCGCCCTCCAGGGTCCCATTCCACAGCAGTGGCTTGAAAGGCTCATTTAAATTTACCGTGATCACTGGGGAGGTTTATATGACTGAGCATTTTTAATTATAGTCCTGGCGAGCTCCCATGAGAAAGGAGACAGATATAAAACAACATGGTGACTGCGGGTTAGTCCTTACAATTCCATCATTTGAGAGTGAAACAAGCAGCAATCACCATTTTAAGCTATTAAGGACTGAGTCTCCTTTAGTCATTAGACAAAGTAACGTAGGTCTACTGTTCATGTTTTTACAGAGGCCACATATTTAATTAGTCCTTCCATTACTTGTAGCATTATTTGTCCATTAGCTTATTCATCCTGATTTCCTTAAGTATCCAAATACAACAAAATTTCAGCAAAACAGATCATTAGTACTACACATTGCCTGAGGTCTACGTCAATCAGAATTCTTCTATTCTAAAGCCAGTTTGGAAACTGTCTCAACCAATAAGCAGGCAAAATGACACATGGGAAAGGTGTGCGCTACACTAAAGCATGTCCCAGGAACCAAATGCCCAAAAATGAAAGGTTCCAGACTATGGGGTATTGCTGACTTATCTACAGATGGCTTGACACTGCATAGTTTAAGGGTTGAAATAAAAAATGATTCTCTTCTTTCACTGGAATGCGTGGGGTGGTTTACAGTAATGAAGCCAAAACATTTAATGCTTACGCTGGGCTCGAGCAGATGGTTAGCCTGAAGCAAGGCAAATGGCAAGAGGAATCACTTTAACTTAGTCATCGGCAGTGGCATATGGCCTGAGGTTCCGCAGTGAAGGGTAGCTGCCTTTTCCTTTTTTTAAAACAGTCGTTACTAGTGTTCTTTCGCAGGGGAAATGATCTTAACCTTAATCCAGCTACTGCAAAACGAAATGGCATGTAAAATAAGGTCTGATGTCCTGATATTCTCACATGTACAGTACAGGCTGTTGGAAGCGGTCCCAAAATACCTTTTGATGACCTGACGTTACGGCATAAACCCAGACCCTCCTAAAACAAGCTGGATTCTCGTGTAGGAAGCATGCAAGATAAGCAACCAACCTGACTGTCCAATACGCAAAACCCACATCCCAATGCCAATCCACATCCCAAAGCCAATCCACATTTCCCACGATCAAATCAGCATTTAATTTAATTTTAAACAGATAGCGCTGGACTTTCATTTACATGCAGTGCCCGTCAACTTAATTACATTTATTTGCTTCCTAAACAATATTGTTTGTGTTATATGGGCAGGTTTTGCATTTTGTTTATATAAAGCGTATGTTGTACATGCTTTTCTATTTGTGCCCTTTATGTAAGTCAGAAGAATTTCCCCTTGGGGTTAATAACAAATATCTCACAATAAGTAGCGTTCAACAGATATGCGGATGGACCAAAATGGCAATAAGGAAAGTAAGGGAAGATGGCAGTGAGGTGAGCAGTAGTAGAGGTCAGCCTTACACGGGGTCTTTCACACATGCTCATACATGCTCCGCGCAGCAATGGGGGGGGGGATCGGTGCTGGGGGTGGCGGCTCCGGGCAGCGCTTACGTTCTGCTTGCCCACGATGTTGTCGAAGGGCAGCTCAGGGCTCCACGAGCCCTCGGTGAAGGTGGCACTGCTGCTTCTGCGGCCGCTGGCGCTGGCCGACTCCTTCATGATGTCCTCGGGCAGTGACAGCAGGCTTTCCTCGGGCTGCTTGATCAGGTACGTCTCGATGTTGTGGCGCCGCAGGAACTCGTTGCGCTCTTTGCCGTGACCCTCCTCCACCTCGTAGTCGCCGTTCAGGCAGTCCAGGGCCGCCTTGGAGATGTGGATCCTCCTGAGAGAGGGAGAGATTTCAGGTCGCAGAAAATACCCAAAATACATCACGAATGTGCTGAGTGGCGGTCAGGCCTGATGCGTCGCTGACGGCGATGTTCGAGGGCCACGCGACCAGCAATGTAGCCTGAATATTTATGACATGACAAGCGAGGTACAAGTGAGGTAAATGTGTGACGCCAAATTGAACTTATTTCTACATGAGCCACTGAGGTATATTACTGCCATTTTGGGGACCAACAACTGTCTGTCAAGAGCTGTAAATTCCCCAGGTCATATTACATGCAAACAAATTTAACTAGTGTGTAGGAAACACCCCCCAAACCGGTCATAATCCATTAAAATTGGTAGTCTTTAGAGCTTGAATATACATCACCTATTATTCTTGGATCACAACAGAGGACTGAAATTTACTGAAATCCCACTACAATAAGTTCAATTTGATTCACTTAAAAGCACAGGATTGGTTAAAAATGGGTCCAGGAGATTCATTCACTTTAAAAAATGAACCATCACATTCACTTTAATTTAACTCAAGGACGGAAAAAAAGCAAATGACTTGTGTAGGTAAAATGAATCGTATTCATTGTCATTTGAAACTAATTGGGGTAAAAGTGTTTTTCAAAAGCCTGCTTATGTTGGTCGGCCTCCAGCGCGTGGATTTCATCAGTAAGAAAGGTTCTGTTCAACGAATCATCTAACCTTTTACTAATTGTTTTCCACAGCAGGTCTCCCATTCCAGCCTTAATGCTTGCCGTTCCAACCAGGAGATTACCTCACGGGGTCTGAAGTCACTTTAATCTGCAACTGGGAACTGGCAGATTCAGTGGTTTATCCAAGAATCACGGCTGGTGGACTCTTAGACACGTGCAAATGTTTGTGGTGTCGTTCTTGACCCCAGGGAAGTGTGTGGCCCATCTGGCGTGCAGTGCATTGTGGGATTCGGTGTGGGGAAAGTTAGGCCCCGTGGAGAAATCACACCAATAATAACAGTAATTAAAGCTTGTTTGTGAGTGATAACCAAGGGGCAGCCGTTGCTGCCCCCCCCGACACACAGTGATTCACTTACCAGTGCGGGTGGGGGTGGTGGGTGTTTTTGTAGGAGAAGGTTACTAAGGGTTATGACGCCATCTATTTAAGAGACCATTAAAGGACTATTTGCAGGAGGAGATGGATATAAAAAGAGAAAAAAAAGTAGGTTCTCCACCCGTAAGGTACAACGCCGATAAATTGTAATGAAACAAGTGGAGTTTATTTTTTAATATGATACTAAATCTTACCAAGATAGTCTTTAAAGGACTTACCACGAAAGTGCTTTTAATTCATCAATTTTAGGCTTTTATCCAAAGCATTTGGCACGAGATGAAAGGGTTGTGGAATCTTTTTTATGGGGGCCTCATGGGGATTCGAACCCATATCCTTTGCATTAGGATCACATGGCGCGACTCGCTGAGCTAATGGAGCTCAGCCTACTGCATTTATACGCTCGGGAGACCCACCCTGGGATCCCACCCGACTCCAGCTTGTTGGCGATGTCGACATCCCAGGACCAGACGTCGAACTGCCACTTGCGGAGACCCAGCACCCCGCACAGGACAGAGCCGGAGTGAATCCCGATCCGCATGTCGATGTCGTGCTTCGTCCGCGACCTCACGTATCTGCAGCCGCAAGAGAGGAAGTGAGTGCCAGGGACGGACCACTGAAACTGCAACTGGAATCGGAATATGAATTCAGGAATCGCGCTAGAGTTGTAGAATTTTCATGCAGCAATATAGTTTTATACAAGTATCCATTCATTATTCTGTTAAGGAACAATATGGCAATGTGATTTTCCACTCATAAGTTGTGCATCATTAGCAACTAAATGTCATATTCATGAATTCATATAAACTGCAGTTCAGCGCTAATCATTCAGGCTTTTGTGATTTGGACTGCCATATGCATTCCGAAATGTGTTTTGTGTAGAAAATGCTAGTTGAGGGGGTGGCGATGGGCGGCATGGGCTCTGCACAGGCCCCTGGCATCTTACGGGAATGGCGCAGCGTGTTAAGTGGCGGCACTAAGCACCATTGTTAGCGGCAGATCGCCAGAAAGCGACACGACCGGTCGATCGTATGCAGCTCTTAACTGCTGCCTTCCGCAGCTAATGGACACGTCGCTGTGGCCGGACATAATTGGAGCTGGATGCACTTTTTTGCTGCGTCAGATTTGTAGCTATTGTCACAAATTGTTTGAATTTCAAAGCCGGTCTCACACCTTCCAGAGGCAGGTTCTCGGGTGACGCCCTGCCTCAGCTACGGCTTACATACATTTCAACAGTGTCATCTTGCCTAAATTGCAACCTTCTGGACTGGAGGTGTCCTTTACTGAGCTCCTGCAGCATGCAGCTATGTCTTTTTCTGCAGTGCCAAATTGGAGCAGTTGGATTTCCCTCTGAAAAGGCCCCGCCCCTGTTTCTGAGCCCACTGGTCCAGGACAACGCACCGGATGGTTTTGATCATGCTCAAGCCCATCTCCACGCAGCAGTGCGCGTGGTCTTGACGCGGCTCCGGCAAGCCTGACACGCAATAGTAGCAGTCTCCCAGGATCTTGATCCGTAGGCAGTGATGCTCCTGAGGGCGCAGATCGGGAGGGGTAGGGATGGGGGTGTCAAACACATTAGCGCAGTCTACTCACATCCATCTGATCCATACTGCAACTTAAAGGGTTCTTTGCAACCAAAGGAGATGCATTTCCTGCGACTGAGGAGAATGCATTTCCTGCATCGGCAGGCCTACATGCACAAAGAGCAGCTTGTCTAATACTAAAGCATGTGACCCTGCAGCCAGTGAATATTCTAGTCTCAGAAAAGCTCCACTCCTGTACTGCTTTTATAAATAATCCAGGTTTATAATTGGGCCAAGCTTTGCATAAAAGTGTCTACATGTACCAGGCAAAGCAATATACAGTACGAATAAAATCAATAAATGCAATTAAAGAGAACCAGCAGGCATGTTAAGATCAGGCCGTAATCAAATGGCCACTAACTTCAGGTCAGAAATGTCACAGAAAGTTCCTCATTATGTAAATTCAAAAGCCTAATAACTAGCGATTCCTGCAAGTTTTGGCTAATGAGACAGTCACTGTTTCCAGCCGGGATTTTCGTTTACGTCTTTCCGTCGGTTTGGCCGATGCGTGCGTTTGAAAGCATTTACGTTTTGTGCTGGTCTTTCAACAAAATCAGGCACTGACAAATCCCGTGATGTCATAAACATGTGACGACACTCTATTTCGTTTGTCTCTTTGACTTATCACATGAACAACATTCTGATTCTTCACCAGTGCAATGCTTATGTTAATTAATAAGGTGATCTTCAAATCTGACATTATCCAAGAATTGGAAATATTCCTGGAAACGATATTGTTTTGACAGAGGCCTCTCAGTATGTGTGGTTGTGTGGTGAATTTATTGTTAGGGTACAGGTTCCGGAGGGGTCATTACTGTATTTTTAAAAAGCCGTTTCACTCGTGTTTTCAATAGCAAATAAAGCAGGGTGATCATTTTAAGGCTACGACGGTATCTTCATAGAGAAAGAATGAAGACGTAGACAGACACACTTAGGCGTCTGAAGCTTTTCCTGTGGTCAACCAGCGCCGTAATCTAAGCTTGCCATCAAAGCCTATTTACTGCCCTTAATGCATCTATGATAAATTGAGAGGATCAGCAGAGGGCAAGAAGATGGAGTTGCCAGTAAAATGGATTTTGGGCGAGGTGACAAAGGCAGCGGCCATCTTGGGCGAGGCGGCCTTGTGGCTGCGATGAAATGCAGTTTCGCATGTATTGTTGCGTTCTGTTAGCCTTTATTAACCCCAGCCTGGGCTTTTCACATCTCCGCAGCCCCAGTCTTCGAGGGACTCCTGTCATCTGTCCTCCTTCACTCACTTACATGCATTTATTCATATTTACAGCCGCAGTATTAGGAATAACAGTTTTTTTACTCCATTATTGCCATTATTTGTCATTATTATGGAAGAGTAAACAATGCAGTATGTAATTAACTATGTAGACTGCTTGTCCCTATTATGAAAAGGCATTGTAGGCATTGTAGCTTCTGTGCTGGACAATTAAAGCTGCGCGAGAAGAGAAAATGGAGGTAATTAAGAAATACCTGCCGGGAATTAATTGACACTTTCAAATACGCTTCAAGAATAAAGGCGTTATTTTCAGAGGTAGACCAGAAATTCGTAACTCAAGAATCAACTCTCGTGACTGGACTGCTGTATGTCGTCCATGAGGTGGTCTGTACAGATTCATTTAAAATATGCTATTATGCATTATTGTCAGCTGTTACTACTTAAACTTTCACAACGCCTTTTATGTATAGTTCTGTGCAAAAGCCGTCTTTCTGGGTAGCAAGGGCATATTTTCTCAGAAAAAACTTAATATCAGAATATATGAAAATCTACAATAACACGATAAAATCTACTAAGATTTTTTTCCTGTTCTCCCAAAAGTGACATATTTGCTTGGATGGCTAGATGAACGCCATCTCAAATCTCCCCTCAGGGGTACCACAGCCATTTCGTGTATTTGTTAAATTTCACCATCAGCTTCATTAGTTAAATAATTTGATTAGGCATTGAGTACCAAACATGGTTTGCTAATCAACGAATACATTGAATGTTTCATGTTGGGGTGATTGTGGGAGAGGTTTTGACTTATATAATATCACAGCAGTCTCATATTATTTCCATTGGCAGCTTATTCTGGCCCAGTACTGTGTGCAAACTGGTCCCCACTTACGTGTGCGAGTCGGTCAAACCTGGCAAAGAGCTCATTCAGCATCCTGACCAGCTCCTGTGCTGACAGGGTGGTGGACAGGTTGGTAAAGCCTTTGACGTCTGCAAAGAGAATGCTGCATAAAGCAGGGAGACGGCGCATTAATTGCAGGGTCGCCTGGAGCAGCTGCTCGCCGATGATAAGGAGAAACGCAAGGCGGCAGGAGTCGCATGACCTCATTACACGTCGTCAGCGTAATTACAAGAACGCGCGGGAGTGTACAGTACTGCCTCACGCCGAACGACAGTGTCGATGCGACAACGCAAGAGAGACGTTCATAATTACAGCTGCTCCTCCCACAAAGGATTTTAAGTGGTCTGTGGTAAATACATTTAAGCAGATAATATGGAAGTTTACGTATGTTTAAATGCAATGAATTATTCACGTGTAGAAAGGCAGCTGTTTACATCACGTGACTGCAAATCGAAGTAGAGTATCATGAAATGTGGGGTTTTTAAAAATGATAAAAGGTACATTTGTACCTCAGAGTTTGACGTGTGGTGTTTTGGATCAACATCCCGGACCACTGATCTGGCCGAGACCCTGTCCTCTTGGTCCGAATGAAACATCGCACACACTCCAATAGGCACCCAGGAACAGAGACGCTCACCTGACGTTCTCATAGCGGTGGATGTAGATCTTATGAAACTGATGCTGGAGGTGCTCATCCTCCACGTTGGTCATGTCATTGATCATCTCCAGCACCACGAACCGGGGTAAGACCGAGAGCACCAGCCTCTCCTACAAGTGGGGGAATCCAGAAAGATCTTAGCATCACTACATGGCTATTATCAACACAGCGCTGGTGGTAAATAACAGAGAACAAGGTACAGTAGTGCTCACCAGCACGTCCAGATGAAGAAGGTTACTTCAACTGGATGAGAATATTTGTTAATCTAATAATAGGCTAATCTATTTTTAACTCTGGGCTGATCTGATGAATATAACTTCATACCTGTTTCATACCTTTAATGCTTAGTTCACTATTCACTCTGAATTTATCTCACCCCAAGAAGCTTCCTAAAAATAGATGCAAGCTCTGCCAAGCAAGCATTATTGTAGTCATCCTGTTTTTTTTATTATTATTCCCGGGACAGATGCCGAGAGGAAGGCCTGGCCTCCGCCCAAACAACAATAGTACATGTCGCGGCGATGCTGACCTCATTTGACTCAGGACAGTGTTTTGCGAGTGTCCCCTACGGACTCTCACTCTGAGAGTTCTAGAAGGAGGGTGAGCGCGGAATGGAGCCTTGGGGGTAAGTGAAATCACACCTCATGCTCCCACGCCGGACAGCGATCACAGAACGGGGTACGTGTTTTACGGCCAGGTCAAACGCTCATTTTCCCCACACCTCCTGTTTTTGAAGAGTTCAATGTGTCCCTTGGTCAACAAGGGAGGGGCTTGCATTTCAGTTCTTTAATCAATCAACGAAATTCATTGTATGACATCATTGCATTAATTAAAACCAACGTTTTGAAAGCCTTGAGTTGAGAAATGAGACAAAGTGACCAATGTGGTGATGTCATACAATGAAGACTGTGATTGGTTAAAGAAGTGAACCACAAGCCCCTCCCTTTTTCAACCGATGACACATCAAACTTGGCAAAATCAGATCGTCCCCATCTCCCCTTTTCCATTTCAACACAAAGACGTCCAGTCACAACAGCGCGTGTCACCACGAGGGCTTATAAAATGCGTGTAATGACTTCTGGGAAATAAGGCGGAGCCTCAGATGTTTGCGAAGCGGCATTGTGTTTGGAGCGCTGCCTCGTTCCTGGGGAGGCCTGGACTTCCTACAAAAACAGTCTCTGTGGATGCTTCTGGCGAGCAGTAAGTCACAAGGTGTTGAGCTGGGAGCCATGTGACCCTACGGGCCTGTTCCCTGGGGCTGCGCCCAAGCCATCACTTATAAATCAGCACCATGGCTGATTCCGGGTCAGCTGCCGACAGCCCGCTCCTGTGACTGACACTGTTAGCCTGCTGTTCACAGGGTTAATGCGCTTCATGCTGTGAGAATATACAGTGGTGACGGTATGTGTTACTAAATCCAAGGGCCTTCACTCGATGCCTTACTGTATTATTCAGAGGCTGAATTTTTGATTCCTAGGCAAAATCAAGGTACTTAAACCCCCCCCCACCAAAATGTTCTGGATAACTAGCTGACTATTACTAGCATAGTGGGAAATGTTAAAACTAAATTATTACTATGTAGCCCAATATTTGATTTGGATTCATTCATCCAACCCCCAATAAACTGACCTTTGTATTTAATTTAAATAGTGCCCCCCCCCCCAATATCAAACTGCTTCCTACATGGTTTCAGTTGGCAAATAGAGCTTGATTTCATGTCATAATTAGTGATGTGCCTGACAAACTCTGATAGCTCAGTCATTATTACTGTCTTTTCCATGTATTTGGGGCTACACCCTGTTTGAATTTGCCTGGAGTATGAAGGTGGCCCCTGTCCAATTGTTGCGACTCCTTGAAAATAGCCGCAGTGACTCTGCGCCCGTGTGGTGGCTCGTGATTGGTGCAGCAGGAAGCATCACTCGCCAATGGGGGGGGGACTATTTGCCAGATCCCCCATCCCCCCCGATTAAGAATACGATCATTCGCTCACATTAGCTATGGATCTTTCCATCTTTCAATGTGTTCCCGCCCTCAATGTGTCTCTTCTTAAAGTTGAGAGACACATCATCGTGGCACCGTGAATAACAGCCATACACACATGGACAAGGTGAGGCTGCCCTGAGGCTTGTCATTGCTCTAAGGCCCCCCAGGGTGAGACGGCAGGTTGACGCCCCCTCCATTAACCAGTCTGTCTGCCACTGGGATATATATGCTGCTTCAGACGATCAAAATGTCAGAACGAAACATCACTGAATGCTTCTACACTTCTTATAATTGTATCTTATAACATGGCCGCCGTCTATGTCACAGCACTTTCAGGTCACAAGCAAAGGAGCTCAATTAAGACAACCCCCCCCCCACCGAACATCACCTGTCTCTGGTTCTCAGTCTCCAGGCGGAGTCGGGCCTCGATACACCTCCTCGTCTCCAAGAAGGCCTGGCGCTGAGCCCGGTCCGACAGGTAGCTGATGAACACACCCGCCGTGTTCATGCACATGAAGAGCACGGCCTGGGCCAGCAGCTGGGGGTAGAAGACGGGGAGGAGGTGGGAGGAGACGACAGAGGACATGATCAGTCCCTCCGTGCTCCCAGCCGAACATCACTGCATTGCCACATCACAACTGTCCTGGGTCAGAACCCCAGTCAATATGGACTGAGATCGATTAAAAACAGAGAAATGCCTCTCATTGAATAATAATAATAATAATAATAATAATAATAATAAGCTAACAGTATCACATTACCAGTAGAAACACACAGGTCTGAGTTTTTCATAAAAATTGATCTGATTTGCCCACATAGTCATGAAACATGTTTATATTATTATAATATAATTTATGTACAAATTACTTGGTGTCTTATGGGTTATTTGTAAGTGGCCAATTACACGCTGTTGCCTTTGTAGTAGATGTGCAGGGGGGAGGTTATTAAGGAGCTACTTTTCAATGGCATTCAGGATACCTTTTATTTATTGAACAAATTCTTTTATCCAAAGTGACACACAAGTGAGGATCAGACAGCAGGATAAGACTTGGGTCTCCCAAGCAGTTGGGGTTAAGGCCCTTGCTCAAGGGCCCGCCATTGATGCAATTATTCTGCTGCCCATGGGATTGGAACTCACAACCTTCCGGGCAGAGTCTCTTAACCAGCTGAGCTTCACAGCACCCACATCAGCGCACTCATGTTAGTGAACTGCAACGTGTTTAATGTCGAGAGACAAAAATGACAGAAATAGCATAAGGAGGAGCAGAGGAGTGAAAGTATAGGAGACCATTATCAAGTGCACGCAGTTACACTGCATCACCTGAAGGGGGCATGAGGAGTGGGGGCGGAGTCTACACCTGGCTCTGTAGCCAGAGAGTCAGGTAACATGTGCAATCATTAGTAACATGTTCCACCCGCCCACCGTTTTCCATGTGCATTAAATATGGCTCTTCCCCTGAGACGGGCATAAGTTTTTGTGCACAGTCCTGGATTTCAGCAAAATAAGTTCATTTTGCTTTTTCCCCAAAAGTGTTTGCAGTAAGTTTCGTCATCCCTGTTCCTGAAAATAGGGGGAATTTCCTAACAAAGCCCCCCGATCTGCGTCAGCAGCGCCCCCCCCCCGCCTGTCCGCCTGCCTGCCTGCCCGCAGTCATGTGGTCCACCTCACTCAGGGTTTTTCCACTGGGAAGAACAGAGGGACGGGTCCGGACACGTTGAGGGCCCCCGGCACCACATGTGGCTCCGAAGGGCCCGGAAGAGCCTGACGCAAAGGCAAAAATGGCAGGCATAACTGGGGCCAAAACAAGCGCGGTAACAGTATATATCTGGAGCGTAATGAGTCCATTAGGGAGCGTGCCAAGCTGCGGGGGGGGGGGGAGAGCG
>JAODJX010000083.1:1996328-2007789 GCA_026776945.1 Isichthys henryi
CACAAACAGGAAGTTAATATCACCAACCATTCCCATTTTATTAAGGTGTATCCATATAAATGGCCCACCCTGTATTTGGTTACAGCCACATGACTCAGTGTTAGCACGAACAGACAGGTGTATCAAACAAACTGTCCACTGAGTCAGTATCATTCTTAAGCAAAACAGACCATAATAATCTAACCTGGAGGATCACTAAAATCTGGGAAGGCAGAGGTATATCTCACACTCACTACAGGCTTAACAATTGCTCGCATATAAAAAACTAGGAAAAAAAACATTTCAAGACCATCCTCCCACTTTTTCCGCTGTCTGCCTAATTCATCTGTTTGTCCGCCAGCCACCTGCCTCTCCAGCCTATTTTTGAATTATTTTTTTCCCCAAATCCCACATTGAATCGGCTGGTCTCGGGCCAGATCTGCCATTCCGAATTTAACATGCTTCAAAGCAGCTATAATTTGTCTAGACTTGAAGGTCATAGTCAGTGCTATCTAAATTAGCCCGAAAAAGTTCTTTGAAATGTACACGGACCAATCGTATACAGGTGAATGCTGTGGTCGTCAGTGTAGGGACCTGAAACTTGTGGGCGGAGGAGGTGTAAGGAGTGTGTAAGAAAGAAGCAGGATGTGTCACATCCTGTAAGGGATGCAGATAAGGGAGAAACTGCATGATTGGCTTCGCCATTCCTGAGCTGCAATAAACACATGCAATAAAATACCTGATGGCTGATGCCGCTCCAACGCATCATCCAGTGTGCAGGGTGGGTAGAATCTGAAAAACAATCTGAATGGTTATCTGCATTTTGTGCCTGCGTGTATGTATGTGTGTGTGTGTGTGTGTGTGTGTGCACACGGTGATGGACTGGCATCCCATCCAGGATGCTCCCATGCTTGGTGACCTGTACTTTCTAAGATAGGATCCAGCCTCTCTGTGATCTTGTAAGTGGTTGTGGAGGATGGATGTAAGGATTATGTCATTTGTGCCATATAATTGATGAGCCTGTTTGAAAACGTTTTTACGGACATTTGTGCATTTGGAAACGTACATATTTTGACATTCGTTTGCAGGATGGTGTGCAAACTCTAACGTGCATCACAACATGTGTTACATAAGTGTGTATATATAGATATGTCTTACAGTATACATTACATCACGGCATGCATACTTTAACATGCGTCACAACACGTTACATGACAGTGTAATACTTTAACGTATTACATAGCTGTGTGCAAACTTTGACATGTGTCACAACATGCATTACATGATGGTATGCATACTTTAATATGCATCACAACATGCTTTACATGAGGGTGCTGTACTTTGAATGCATTGCATGAGGATTTCCGTACTTTGACATGCGTTACATGGGGGTGAGTGTACTTTAACATGCATCACAACATGCATTACATGGCGGTGTGCATACTTTGACATGCGTTCCATGGCTTCAAACCTTCATCTGTCACTCCATCAGTCCATCACAGGGCACAAGGCTGCGGTACACGCTGAATGGGATGCCAGTCCATCAGTGTACACTATAGGCAATGATCAAGTTGTAAAGATATTTCAAGGTCAAAACTTCACGGAAGGGCCCCACAAGACAATTAATTGTGTGGGAGTGGAAGACTGATCACACAGTCTGGATTAGTTTGTGTTTTGGGTTGTTTGTCTACTGGAGTCCACCTCTTGTGTAGCCCTGTTACAGTCGACAGATTTAACGCTAGGTGAATGACAATAACAGAATCATTTAAGGGGATAGTATGTTTTGAAAGGGGATGGTTTTTGGCATTTTTTTCCCCCATGGCGAGGGGGTGGCATCCACATGCATCCCATAACAACTCGAGCTCTGACTGTAGGTGATTTAGAGAATCACTACAGAGGTTAACATAATTTTTTTTTTATATATATGAAAACACCTTAATAGTTTTTGTGATTTACATCAATCATTGATATGAACCACATGCATATATTCAAATATGGAAGTAGGCGAAGGGTTTATTTTGAAGCCGTATATGTTTCCATCCATCCATCCAGTTTCCAAATCGCTTATTCTTCTGGGTCGCGGGGGCTCCAGAGTCCATCCGGGAAGCTACGGTCACAAGACAGGGAACAACCCAGGACAGGGGCCAGCCCATCTTAATTATATACATTTCAATTTGCCAAAAAATCTATCTGTCTGTTTTTCCAATGCAATTTGGAGATCTTTAACACAGGATACTTGTAACGTGACTTGTTTTTAACAATATCAAATTCCCTCTGGCCTGTTCACAAAAGCACTAACACAGTCATTATATTTAGATATAACCCTAAATTGATAGCAGGAGATTGAATTTCCAAACTGCCGTGAGACAGTGTGGCACTTAGAGTGTTTCTGTCATTGAGTGTCACACTTAATTAAATAAAGTATTCAGCAAGCGAGAGGACAACAGTCTGTTAATCAAAACCCCCGCATCCCCGTCAATCCTGTCGAAGATCTGAGGAGTGGCTCCTGTGTGCACCATGAGTGTGGGAGTAGAGGCGCAGAGACAGTATCCTGCATGACAAGTTGGCAGCGGAGCTGAAAATCAGTAATACTGTTAGCACGGAAGCTAACCTACTGTTAGCACGGAGGCTAACCTACCTTTAGCATGGAGGTTAACCTACCATTAGGGCTTTGGCTATCCTACCATTAGCGTGGAGGCTAACTTACCGTTAGCGTGAAGTCCAACCTGCCGTTAGCGCAGAGGCTAAACTAATGTTAGCGCAGAGCCCAACCTGCTGATGATAATGGAATAATTACACAAATGAAGGGAGGCCACTGTAATTTACAGAATCAAGAATTTTGATCCCTTGTATAATAAATCATGTTTCTGAAATTTAATCTGAGTATTTTGTTATTGTTCCATTATTCTCATTGAGTTCCTGTGGTGAGGAGCCATTTCAGCACTGGAACGGCATCGTCCATCAACCAAACCCTAGTCCTGAGACAGAGAAGATGCAGAGAGGGGGAGACCAACTGAGATACCGAGAAAGAAATAATACCACTTTCTACAATAAAACCATGCAGCACCAGTAAAAAGTGTGTAACTAAATCATGTGCTGAGAAAGTTGGTAGCACCAGTACTGCTACTGGAAAAATTAGTTTGGAACCCTGCGCCAAACTTCACAGTACACAGTCACGGTGTGAAACACACGCACACTAGTGCACAAAGAAAACCTTTTACGAAGAGCTTCACTTCTTAACAGGGATGCGGAAGGGGCATGGAAACCCTGGCAGGTTCAGCAGCCCAGCACTTTACAGGGGCCTTGGAATTTGTAAAATTAAATGTAAAATTGGGTGGAATGCCCAGGGTGACGTTCCATCAGGGGGTCCAGAATTCCTAGCTACGCTCCTGCCTCCCATCACCACTCCAGCTATCAATCCCAAGAAGACACCTCAAGGAGCAAGTGAAGGTCACTTTGAAGGGCTCATAGAAACAAAGAAAGGATGCTGAGGCCAGCACGGCTCTGTGACGCCTCTGTGCCCAATAATGAGGTGATCAGTGGCTCCCATCACATCTCTGCTCTGACCAGGGGAGAGCAGCCAATCTGCCAGCCAGCCTGATCACATGGCCTGCCGTTTCTGTTCGGCTGCTGCTCTGAATGGATTCCCATCTGCCCATTATTCTTTTAATTTCCTTCCCAAGACCCTCGCCTCGTCTCTTTACCACCCTGATAAGGTCTTCAGCATGCCATCCACTTAGGAAGTTATCACAGCTCTGTCTAGCTAACAGATAACAGCATCATATGTCGTAATTCAGCAGCTTGTTGAGAGTCAGAGCTGTGCTCTTTCCTTAAGTTTCTGTACCACTCAGTGCATGGGCAGGTGCATCCAGAGAGTACCACTCAGTGCATGGGCAGATGCATCCAGAGAGTACCACTCAGTATGTGATCATATACATCCAGATGCATTCAGAGAGTACCACTCTCAGACAAGTATAGGTCTCTGCAGGCTGGAGTAGTGGGCGTATTTAAAGGTTAGTGGGTGTGTCGACTGGAATACAGTGTGGTGAAGTAGACTGAGTCATACATGTTATTTCCTTTGCATTTTCTGGAAGTATGACAAAAAGTGCAAACAAGCATAGCAAATATCTTACGCTATATGAACAAATATGAAACAGGAATTTAAGTATAGGTGTCAACCATAGTCATTGCCTGACCTACAGTATTTATCTGGTGAACATATGGTCTCTTTCTGAAATGAAATTCACTGACAGCATTTTCGGCCAGTGGAAGTGACCCCACAACACACCCACTTTTAGATATGGCCATTACTCCACACTGCAGAGACGTGTCCGATCAGATGCATACAGTGTACCAGCCAGTGCAGCAATTCATCACCGTAACCTTTATTATCTTCATGTGTAAATGCTAAAGGTTGCACAGGAAGCCGCAACATATAATCTGTGCTACTATTTCAAAATGTATTTTCATCTGTTGCCAATATGATGCCTTGGTTGTCTTGGCAACTTCCTGGCCCTACAACAGCATGCGGTGCTTGCCAAGCCGGCAACCCGCGTCCCTTGTCAACACGCCGACTCCGGGCCAAATCTCATCGCAGCAATGACGTCAGCCAGAGCCTGGCATGGCCGCTGTGCACACCTCCCATCGGCCCAGGAGCGGCCACTGGCCCATTCTGCTTCAGGAGTCCCCCCCCCCTCTACTCATGCCCAGCATGCTGGGTATTACCACGTCAGCAGGGTCCATATAGTCCTTTACGTGTCAAGGGATCTAGGGCTTTATTCTACCATTTACATCTTACTGCACTTGTCATTTGAGATATTGAGATGCCGTGGCAGAGATCATTTCATACATTGTTTACCAGCCCCCTGCACTTCTGGTTGGACTAACACTTACGGTTTGCGCTTTTCATTGTCTGTCAGACTCCTTTATCTTCTCCATTCTTTTCACGGCCCTGAGATCTATTAAATCACATTGTCCCGAACTTTTACCACGTGAACCTTTACGAGTTAAAAGACATCTGCTGTCTGAGCCTTCACATCCCGCCGAAGAAGTAGGTATTTCCAGCAATTTCCTTACAGCCTTCTGTGTGACAGGAACAGAGGCGGATGATTGGTTCCAGGGGTCCTGGTTTTATGGAAGACTCTTCTCAGATTACACATGGCGACTGGCGCTGAGAGCCGGTCTAGCCAAAACACAGCATTAATCCTTCAAGCAGCGAATCTGGAACCATTTGATTTTAGCCCCTTGCAGTGACTGTATTCTTAAATTAATATTTACAGATAAGTCATAATCCTCTTGGCACTACATTACAGGGAATATGAAGTTACCCTTTCGGGCTTCTGGCCCAGACAAAAATATCTCTACCTAACAAGCTAGCAAGTCTCCCTTTTTATTTTAAAGAGCTGGCTGTTTTCATACTTTCCTTTTTTATATCTATTGATTCTCCCTCAAGCATCATTTCTGAGGTAGTTCCTTGGGGCTCCATCACAGAGTTCCTGTCAGAAGTCCCTTAAAGGAAACCGGCCGATTGGCTGTAACACGGTGTGATGCATTGACGCACTTCACAGTTTTCCCACAACCAAAAAGCCAGGAATAAATGCACTAACTCCCCAACTGTGCCGAGGAGGAAGCCAGGCCTGAAGCAGGATTACACCGAAGAGTTATTTTTTAATACAATAACCTATGAATAATGCATCAAACTGTACTGGAAAGAGCTCATTTTCAAATCTGAGTAATCTGGACCTGTTGATCTTTGCTCAGGTTAGCACAGTTCATGACCGGAGGAAAATGCTAGCAACCTCAATTGTCCATGACAGTTTCAGAGCTGCCACTCATCTTCCCATAGTTGATCAAAAGTTCCTTGTGGATGTCGGGCCCATTAACACCAGGAAATTTACAAAGCAGCTCAGGCAAGATTTTGCAGCTTGGTATCCATCTCCACTCTGTCTGAGGGCAGAGACAAAATGGCGACTAGCTTCTCCATAGTTCGTGCTTATTGGTTCAGTAGTTTAAAGGGGGACCTCCAAGAGTAAGTGAGGTGAGTGTGGGAGCCGGTGAGGTAAGGATGCAGCACACATGCTAACCCTCGGATCCCAGTGACGCCAAGTGACTACCCATTGGCTGCCTCTCTGCGGGTCGCTTTTAATTATTCACTCTCCGTTAATAAAGTGGACGCAGAGCCTCCTAATGTTTCTAATTGCTTAACGAGGCTCAAGGATCCCGTTTGTTTGGATTTCCAAATGGAACGAGGGTGAGATGTGTCTGCTCGGAGCTTGTTCTCATTTCCCTCCTGGCAGGCACCATTAACAATGCGAACATAATTGCCTCCCCTTACCACTTATCAAATAATTATGAAAATCGCAGAATGGCAAGGAACAAAAGTTGTTGACATGTATTGCCGATCGCATTTGAATACTAAATGACGGCAGATCTTTGTCGTGAGACAGATCTAACGAGCGCGCCTGTCTTATCCAAACAGAGATGTGATTCGAGGTTCTGACGAGCCAGTGTCGGGTATCTCGGTGTGCCTTCAGTGATGGGAACGCATCATCTCTGCAGCCATACAATTCTGACACCGAGTGAACTGAATCTTCTTGCGACAGTCTTCTGGATGTGACCTGCAGGATAGATACAGGGTACCAAGGTGCATCCTGGTTCAGCGAGCCCACAAATGGCACTGTAGAACCTAGTTTTTTTAGAGTATCAATTTCAATGAGTTGGAAAATAAGTTGAAGGATCCTTTTGGCTACGTTCACACTGCCAGCCACATCGTTCAATTCCGATTTTTTGCTCAGATCGGATCTTGACAGTTCATATTCATAACTACAAGTGATCTGTGTCTGACTGTAATGTAAACGCATCCGTCCTCCGAAACGTCACGCATGCACACATTGATACGTTTTTACTTGCGTCAACTGCGTCACCAACAACAAAAAACGTCATATTTGTAGGACAACTCATGGCATTAAAAATGGAGGCATTAGTAGCTCACGCGTGTATCGCACTTTGCTCTGGAGGTCGACAAACAGTGAATCAGCTGAACATGAGCAGGTCGAAAAGGAGAAAAAGTCAGACGGCTGTAGCTTTTTCTGTTATCGCAGCTCCCCTCCATTTTTACCTTCCCGCGCTGCCGGCGCAGGCTGATGATGTCAGTGCATGCGTATAAGCAAAAAGCCACACGAATTCCGATGTGAGCGTTCACATTCAGGACGCATGGCCACGAGTCGGATACATATGACATTTAGTACCACATATGAAAGTGACACAAATCCGATTAGAAAAGATCAGATTTGCGTGTCCACACAGCCCTGAAAAGATCAGATCTGTGTCACATTAAGGCAAAAAACCCGATTTGAGTCACTTCAGCATGGCAGTGTGAACGTAATGTTCTACAGGGTGTGTCTGTGTCTATTCTCATATGCTGCACTAAAGGTTCTAGAATCCTACAAGCGTGCTTCTTTGTCATGTGATCTTTGTAAATCCGAATAATATTAGATATGAATAATGTTTAAAAAAATGTACTTTACCAGCTCTGCCATTGGATGGTGTCCCCCATTGTTTCGCTAAACAACAACTTTTATTGTGAGAGACCACCCCCCAGGCTAATTCTCTTGCCAAAATATCCCATATTACCATTATGCCAGCCAATCCTACCCAAGCCTCTGTCTAATACAGTCTGGGATGGACTCCAAGTGACTCTGACCCCGTAATAAAGTCTCTGAGAGGGAGTTTTTCCCCAAACTCCACCTATATCAATAATGCTAATAGTCCCTAATGATATCTTATGTGGGATGGTATCGAGTGCATTAAACAGTGGGATGCATCTTAATGACTTGACAGAGGTACAGAAGCGCAGCGTGCTGTAATACTCATGCTGCGTTTTCTGGTTTAGTGACGGTAAAATAACACATAGGGTGATTAGTGCAGCTGTCCAGATGTTCCATTCTGACATTAAAGGCACGGCTGACAGAAACATTATCGATCTGACTTAAATCCTTAGAAATTATCTTTCAGGCGGATATAAAATAGTCCCGTTGTAATAATAACATAGATATTGTGATGAGATCTCTGGTGGCGAGTTGTTCCCGTCTCTGGAACATTCCGCCCTTATCATCCACGTCCAGATAGTTTTATAAATTCATTGATTTTTCAAGTGTCAGTTTCCTATCTTCTTGCATTTTATATATATGAAATATTCCCCATCACTCCTACATGGACACTGTGTATACAGTATTAAAAACATCCAAATAAAAAATGAATTAAATCAATGAAACAGATTGGCTTCCATTATTAGATTAGTCAAAACTCAACATGCCCAGTTGTCTTGGCAACAGGCGAGGAGAGTGAAGACTTATCCTAGATAAAGCTAATGGTCTGGAATTCAGGGAGTTCAACACCTTCCAAAACAATCCAAGATGTTTAATGCTAATGTGATGCCTCTACTGCGACATCAGTGCCAGTCTCTTAGTAATACATGGCGTTGTCATTTCACCCAACTCTCTGAAATTAAGGTGTATTTGCATCCCGGGAGCAAAACCACTTCGATAGCCAGTCACAAAATTGGAGTCACGTATTGTAATCAACGTAGGTTTTGCATTGTTTGTAAATACTTAACCCAATAATAGAATTCTATTTCGGAGTTGGATCTGTATATTTGTCTTTCATTTGCACCTTAATATAACATTATGTAGAAGGTTAGCTGACAATAGTTGACTGTCAATACAGTCATCAGGTCTCTATGAAATTGATTGCTATTCACAAATATGTTTGGTTTAAAGGAACTAGTCGAATTACAAATACATTTACGGTTGGCCGACATGCCCTATGACTTTCGCTCAACTTACCTAGTCTTGTTGATTGTTGTCTGTCTGCCATCTCCTTATTTGACAATATGAGGAACATGGTAGTAAAGTTAGTGTCACTAAACTATTTAAGAAAATGTTTATGACAAAGCTACTTTATGACCCGCTACATCCGAAATTGACAGCTAGCTAGGTCTGTGACAGTGTAGAAATCGCTACGCCTATGCTAATCCCTACGCCCTTCCAGACCACAAATGGATTTTAGATCCCTACAATACATATATTACCAGAAGTATGTGAACACCAGCTCTCATTCCAAAACCAAGGGTATTAATATGAAATTGGTTGACCCATTGTTGCTGTAGTAGACTCTGCTACTCTTGAACGGCTTTCCATCAGATGTTGGAACATTGCTGATGGGATTTACTGCCATTCAGGTTGGAAATTGATGTTGGGTGACCAGCTCTCTTTCTGTCAGTTTGTGTGGCCGTCCACTTCACAACTGAACTCGTTCTCAGACGTTTTGTCCTTCGCTGCCACTTCGGCTGTGGTTGACCAGGGCAGCTCTAGCAGGACAGAAATGTGGAGAACAGTCTTGGTGAAAAGATGGTGTCTTATGATGGTGCCCAAGTCATTGATCTCTTCTAAACAACCACCCGTTCTGCTGTTTTTGTTTGTTGCTAGAGGATTGTACGATTGTGTGCTTAATTATATACCATTGACAACAGTGGGTGTGACTCAGTTAGCCAGTTCCTCTAATTAATAGAGGCATCCACATACTTTTAGCCATATAGTCTGTGTCTGAGTGGCCAGCAATAATATGGTCTGATAGGTAAATTTATCTCAAAGAGAAGGATAGTGTTTACACAAAGAAAAATCGACACGCACACAAATCCTTAGACACGTATGATTATGCATTTTGTGGTCATATGCAAGCAGTAAAGTTTTATGACGTTACATTAGAGTTTTGTATTTTGAGGGCAGGTGTCCTACCAACTAAAGACAAGGGGCCTGTATCACAAAGCTGATTTTCCTGTTTAGCCGGATAACTTGTCGGATTTAAGGTTCCTTAGTTTAAATAGACTTTATATTTATTCCCATACATTTAGCCCAGACTACCTTAAATCCAACGAGTTATTTGTCTAAGTAATAAATCCTGCTTTGTGATACAGGCACAAGGTCTAAAGACTAAACCGTATCATGCCTGGGTCTATGAACATGGGGACTTTGGGGACCCCCTGACAACTGGCTGCAGGTGTGTGGAGGAGAGAGTGAATCTTGGAGTCTGAGTACACTGTCAGCTGCCCATCTGATGCCTCCTGGGAAATTTTGGCGGGGGGAGGGTTAAGGACCTTTGCTCACGGGTCCAACAGTGATCTGGCTACTCTGCCGAGCACAGGATCTGAACTGTCGACCTTCTGATCACAGAGAGAGGCATGACCTACTGTGCCATACAGCCCTCCACGTCGTTTACATCTGTTTGTGATTCCAACACTTTGCGTGTGTGTTTAAAAAAAAAACTTCCAGCACTAATGTGTTGGGATTCGCTTCTTGGTCTGAAGAGCAGCGCATAGTCAGTATCACCGAGTGCAGTGACAGTATTTGAGCTGAGTATGTGTTTTTTTTTTCAATCACCTGCATTGGGAAACAAAGAACATAGAAAATTCCTCTGTGGTTCATAATTAATTACTTCTGCAGCCATCCCTGACCCGTCGCCCACCGCCTACCTGCAGCCCGCTCTGAGGATCTGAAAGTAATTAGCCTAAATGCTTTATTTGTATAAATATGCAGGTCAGGCAACAGACGGTGCCACTTTGTCAAGGAAATGGCCTTGCCGGAAAGTGCCTTGGGCCTACCAGGCGTAGGAGACCTCAATTGGTGATCCACAGAGCCGTGATTGGTGATTTAAGTCTGCTGCGATTCACTGGACTCTTTCTATGCACGTACCCAGAATTCCCCTGGTGCCTGATGACTCTTTTTTTTTTTGCAATAGAAGATTTATTTTGGTGGAATTTGACATCCATTGCGTACTCATTGCCAATATTCTTCTTTGAGGGGACAGAAAACCACACTGGGGGGTGGGGGGGGATTAGCTAATAAGGAGAATGGGACACATGGTCAGGATGCGTGGTCCTCCCCCAGTGTGTCTGTGTGACTCTGTGACTCTGCAGTCTCATGTGTCGGCTCCTGAACATGTAAGCGATGGCACCCAGAGGGCACCCAGATTAACTTGGGGGAGAATTGGCGTGCGACTTCCAGTGTCGAGGCACCGGGGAAACATCCTGTTCGGGGAAACTGGTGCATGACACCAGAGAATTTTCATGGATCTTCTATGAAGATTCATTAATTTTTTTTCCCTTTGGAAACATCATATAGAATTCTGGGAAGTTAGCGGTGGAGGCTGAGCAAGGTGGAGGCTGAGCAAGGAGGAGGATGAGGAAGGCAGAGGCTGAGTGAGGAGGAGGCTGAGGGAGGCAGAGACTGAGCGAGGTGGAGGCTGAGGGAGGCAGTGACTGAACGAGGAGGAGGCTGAGCGAGGCGGAGGCTGAGCGAGGAGGAGGCTGAAGGAGGCGGAGGCTGAGTGAGGCGGAGGCTGAGTGAGGCGGAGGATGAGGAAGGCAGAGGCTGAGTGAGGAGGAGGCTGAGGGAGGCAGAGACTGAGCGAGGTGGAGGCTGAGGGA
>JAODJX010000083.1:2026975-2038668 GCA_026776945.1 Isichthys henryi
ATCCTGGAACATTGGCTGTACCCCCAAACTGACACACCTGGCCCCCAATACTCATGTAAGCTTTTATCTTAAAATACCGAAATGACTTCATGTGTGACAGAGCTAATTGATTATCTATTTTTAGCCTTTTGATTATATTTTTACACACACACAAAAAAATGATCAAAACTGCATCTAATTTCATAAATAAACACGAAGTAATCTCGTTCGTATACCCAGTAAGCATGTGTGATGTTTTCTGCTTAAACAGAAATAACGTTAAAAGATTCCGCCATGGAGTGACAGCAGCTGAAAGATCTGATGTCTTTCCGCTAGCCATTGTTTTAATGAATGCAGTAACAATGATGTCCACCAGGGAAACAATATGGTTAGGGAATTTCAAGATCACACGTCGAGGTAACTAATCTAACACGTTGATAATATGTGCTGAAAAAAAGGGAAACGGAGGGTGGAAATTACACAATCACTCTTTCCACGGAGAATGGAGAGCGTGGCAGCATCTGTAATGCGTATAACAATAGGACGATTGACAGCATATTCCAAACACTGACATCTAATCTTTGGTATAACCTTTGATATCTTTCACCGCAATCGACTCATGGATCAATTTCAATCAGCCGGCTCAGGAGAGCCGAGTGATCCTCGATGGAGAGACGGTGAAATAAATGTCCGGCCGTTGTCGTAGTAGCCTGTTGCCGTGAGACAAAGGAGGTAAAAATCAGAGCCGGAGAGCAACAAATCCAATTAACGTCTTTGGCTTCTCTCCGGACAATGGTCAGGCGACCTCCTTCTGTGCGGTGTTCAGAATGCACCATGCAGAGATTCTGGGAGGGCACGCTTTAATCTGAGGACAAGCTCATTTGCCATTCTCCCTGTAGTTTGGCATAGCTGTCAGCGACCGGGGTTGTACGACCAGATGTTGCCGGGCAGGACGTGAGCTTTTAATCACGAATAAGTCCAGAGAAGCTGACAGCGAGGTCCCCAGGAGCTCGAAAGCAGAGGATTCAGCTAATAGGAATCTATTTCCATATGCTGTATCTTACGGTTATTGCGGCAGGAGATTGTTTACCCTTGGACATTCAGTTGGGAGGTTAGATAGCCTATATAGGCAATTACACCTTTAAATAACCACTATTTTACATTTGATTACTATTGGGCGGGGGCACTGTTTACTGAAGATAGCAATCAAGGGGCCTCTCAGACTGGTTCAATAGTGACTCAGTGGTATCGTCCCCCACCAGAAGCACATTTAACATCAGCCTCGGTGCTCTACACTTGTTGATCTTACACAGCAACTGTTTTTAGTTCATCATATCTCACATCACTACTCAAACTGTTTTTTTTGAGGAATTCTAACAGTTTTTTTTATTTTGAAACTGCATGGAAAACATTTTGCACGGAAGAACCGTTTTCCTCGGTCTAACGATCCAAGTAAACAATCGGCATCTGTGTATACACTGCACATCTTGTCCCACTCAGCGACTGGATCTATTACATTACATGTTCAAAACTATCCAATTTTTTCCATAAAATTCTCTGCTTGCCTTATTTGCATTCAATTGCGCAAACACATTTCAAACGCTCACAGGATGCCATGCCTTAATGCTGCCTGCTTCTCCTCACTTTGAGCAAACTCTAGGTGTCCTTAAGTGGTTCCTTTTCCACAAGCATTTTTCACAACGATTAGATTATGTCCACAGTGGGCATTGCCAAGGGGCAATAAATAGGTGAGAAAAAAACATCAACTAAGGCCAACAGCTTAGAATGGAGCGGTAAGGATTCGACAAATTGTCAGTTGATTCCCTTCTCCCCTGTTGAGACCAAAGACTGTTAGAGGGATACATACTCAGGAAACTAATTGTCGCACTATTTTTTATGGTATTTATTCAGTTGTACTGCAGTGTTTATTAATCCGGTCTCGGGGACCTACAGCCAGTCCATGTTTTTGCTCCCTCCGATCTCCCTGCCAGACAGTCCATATTTTTACTCCCTCTAAGCTCCCTGCCAGGCAGTCTATGTTTTTGCTTCCTCCGAGCTCCCTGCCAGACAGTCCAAGTTTTTGCACCCTCCCAGACAGTCCATATTTTTGCTCCCTCCAAGCTCCCTGCCAGACAGTCTATGTTTTTGCTTCCTTCGAGCTCCCTGCCAGACAGTCCATGTTTTAGCTCCCTCCCAGACAGTGCATATTTTTGCTCCCTCCAAGCTCCCTGCCAGACAGTCCATGTTTTTGCTCCTTTCCAGCTCCCGAGGACCGGATTAGGAAACACTGATCTATTGTATTACTATGTATGATGCTTGCAATAGGAGAGCCTGCTACCTCATTTCGTTCTGCATGTGCACAATGAGAACAAAGCTGACATTGACGCATGCAGAGGGCAGCTTGTCTGCAAACACAGATTCTGCACTGGCAGGAAAACCTCAAGCTTATCACCTTACAGGCCATGCAAGCGGATGGAAAAGGCCTCTGCTCACCGCCATCTCAGAAGCCGGCCCGAGTTCCTCCCCATCCAGGAAGGAGCATGCTGAGCTGGCTGCTATTATTTCACTCGTACCGTGAGTCATTAAAGGAAAGGTTAGCCGTTTAGGTCATTACTCTGCTGGACGGCTAGGATTTCAGATCACAGGTGGCATGCTGAAGCAATATTGCTGAGCTATTTCTTTGTTTTCACCCGTCACAGAAACACAAACAAAAACCTGTGATCCGTTTATTGCGGACTGGTTGTCAGGCGCATCTGAGCGTGAATCAGACTTTGTTTCAGCGGGTGTCCACTGAGGCTAGTCGATTTACAGCTGATGCAGTGAGGCTGGCACACCTTCAGAGGCGTGAGCCCTCCAGCCACCCGAGTCAATTAATGTACTAAAATGCACGCATGCAGCAGTAATTCCTGCGATCTTTATCAGGCAGTGTGCACTTTGCAAGCAGGTGAATACATACTGTGTAATATATACTTCAAAAATGTCTCAACTGCCAAATCTCTCAGGAGTTTTTTTGTTTTGTTATTTTACACCATTTTGCCTGCCAGATGAAGCGAGCGTGACATTGATTACCTAATGTTGTTTTTTGGTACTTCCCAGTGCTATGACTAAACACACCTCAGTGGTGTATGTTGTAATTGTAAGCATTTCTCCCACATTTTTTTCCTACAGGAATACACACAGAAAAAACTAGATTTAAAAAAAAAACAGACCCAAGTCTCCCAGGCCCTTAAATTAAAAGAGCTGTGTGAGGTACACTAATCAGACTCCATTAATTCCCACTTGTTTTTGCTCTTCTGTTTTCCAACTGTACAGTGTATATGAGCACCCATGTGAATTGGATTGAGGGGAAAACAATCTCCTTAGAGAATTATTACTTAACTTTGAATCCAGCAAGGGCATTTCAACCCCCATATTTGGTTTATATCATTCCGCACCCCCAGCACCCTTAATCTTCTCCTTCCCACAGATGGACTATTTAAAAACATCATTCCATTGTCTTTCACTGATTAGCCTATTAGGAATGCAAAGAGCCATTTTTAAGTGTGGGAAGTGCAGAGTACACTGTGGAAAGAGTCACACTCACTGTTGCAAACATTCAGGACATATGTTACACAAAGTCTTTAGTGTACTAAAAGAAACAACTTCTGACTCTAGAGAGACTGTTCACAGCCCATGCAGACAGAGCTGAGGCTGATTACCCCAAATCCCGAATCTCATTTTTACTGTCCATTAAGAAAATGGCAGCTCGACCAAATCTCCTTATTTTGTGGCATACGGTGTGAACCACTCAGGGATTTTTAAGGCAATTTCACCAATATTGCACACTATGGTTGCAGTTCATGCACGTGGTTTCCGCAGATATATTATAAATTGACATAAATATTATGTACCTGAATATTATTATTTGCAAGCTGCAGGTCCACGGCCCCGGTAGGAGGGACCGATCGCCGTAGCCTCACTTCCTTATTTAACTGCGGGATTGACAAGTACTGACATCAGCGGAAGAGAGCACCCTTTAGTCTCCGCCGGCTACCTTTCCCGGCCCTCCTGTTAACTTTACGGCGCAGGCCAGCGGACCACCGCCTCCCCTTCGGAAAGCGCGAGGGTCGGCACGCGGCTGCCCAGTGGGGGGAAAGTGAGCGCGACGCCCCGCGAGACGGACGTGGAGGTAACGCGTCACGAAGGTAAAGCAGCCGCTTCCGCGTCGCGCGCCGATGTGGGGCGCATTTTTAGGGCAGGGAAGCTGCGCTCCGAAGGGGTTAAACCAGCAGCGTCCCCGGGCATTTACCGACGAGGCGCCGGTAAAAAAAAATAAATAAAAAAAAATACCATCGCTCCTTTTAAATATCAGTCAAAGTCTCGCTTAAAAATAACGTTTTAACTTAAAAAGCACACGCACGCCACCTCGGCTAAACTGCCTCGCTGATAAGTGTCCTACATGTCAGATGTTGAGGTGATTTCGGCGACACGTCGAACTGCACTTAGCAGACATTACATAAGGCTGCCTTTTAATTAAGTGTGTATTTATGTTTTTTTTTTCTCCTCGTTTTATACCGCAGTGTCCTTAGAAGGTCCCTACCTCCTCCACCGCCAAACCATGAAGTGACGAAAAGCATCGGCAGCCCCGGGATATCTCTGCACACGGTCTAAGAGAAAAAAAAAACCACCCCGACGGTTTCCCAAAGCCGAGGCGATCTCCCGGCCCCGTTTCCCGGAGGATGCCAGCCGGTAAGCGGCGTCTCTCCCCCTTTCTGCCATATTTCTCCATGCTAAATTAGCTAATGCGTTTGACTGCTAATCGGGAGGGAGTGCGGAGGGGGCGGGGGTGACCTTCCAAGCACGACAAACCGAGACCCAAATGAACCATTTTTGCCTAAAATGTGATGAATACTTTTGTTTTTTCGTGGTTGGCATTGTGATTGCCGTGTTGCAGGGGTTAAGATTACCTGTACAGCGCTGCCGCTTTCGAGTTCATTTCCACGGCAGCAAACTGCCAGTCACCGCGAAAAAACGCAAACGGACCCAGGATCTATTATTATTTTTAAACGGTAAAAACCCGTGTAACAAGTTTTAACATGTGTCCTGGTCGGATTAACTAGATTTACAGCGCAGCTGTTAAAACGGTTAAATCCGGTTCCCACGCACTGTTGGATAAATGACATTTATTGCGTTGCTTTTCTGTTTTAAAATAGACCGCCGTTTATAATGTTGTAAACTGAATAAACACGAGAGGCACTAGTTCCTGTTACCTGTGTTTGTTTTGAGGCAAAACGTTAAGTTAGGAAAACAGAAATCATCCCTCAGGAGTGCGTGTTTGCCTGTTGCGTGATGTTGGACAACGCGGGTTTGGAAGCACGCTGACCCGGCCGGGTGCTTTGCTTTGCCGGGTCTAATGTGTGTTTGACGTGCAGAACCGATCATAACGGGTTTACTAAGGTACTTTAAGGCCCAGGGTGCGTATGCATTCTCTGGTGGATGCAGAAATCCCGCCCTGCTCCCATAGCTGAACCACAGTGTGACGTTCAGCTGATTAAAGGTAGGTCACAGTAAAGTTAATCTCGGTCAGCTAGACCCCAGAGAGAACATGGTGGAGATCCAGGGTCTCTGCTGACCTTGCAGTAAGGGCTTCCACTTTCCTGATTTTGGTGCAGTGCTTAACTGATGTTCATACAAATTTTTATATGAAAATGCAACAATTAATGACTGCATATTACTGTTAGTCGTATTTTAATTGGATTAAGCATCTGTTTCTTAATTTACCGAAGCCTAAAAGTGGTTTGATCAGTGGGGCCTAAAACTTGCTTGGGTGTTGTGGTATTGATGTGTTTCTGTAAGAAGGCCATCACATGTGGGGGAAATGGAATTTGGCTGCCCTTCCTGTCTGCAAGGGGATGCTCTGTGAGCTTAGTAGTTGGTGCTACTGGTTTTAATATCATTGAATATTAATGCACTCTTGAGCTCCAATTTGGATGAGCAGAGTTTGGCATCACTCTTAAGGTATGCGGAACTTTTAATGAAATTTTCACATCCACGGAGGAAAGGACAGGGATAATGGGGGAGCGATATGCATGATGGAGGAGCTCCTTAGAAGCTGTAGGAATGTTTGGTACATCAGCGTGTCGCCCCTGATCAGTGGGGGAATGAGAAGAGGCCAGATAGCTGTTTTGTCACATAATGTGTGACATTGCTTCTCTTCTTGAAAGTTGCATCACGATAATGTCATGTCACAATGGTTCATTGCACTTTACTGACAGTTTAGGTTGGCTATTTGTTGAAGATTTATTAATTGATCGAATGGTGTGGTTTTAAAAAATTTTAGTGCTGTTCATAGAGTAGGAGATTGTTTTGGCGGGTGAGCTGTCCTGAATTGGGGGCTTTGGTGTGAGAGTGATGAAAAGCAGTTGTAGACATGGGCATAAAGTTTGTGATCCCTCCAATAATCGGAATTTGCCGATACACCCCCCCCCCCCCAAAAAATAATCATGATGTCATGGTGAGCAGGTGGGGACCTCACTCCCCCATCCCCCGTGTTTAATCTGAAGTTACGCCCTTTTGTGTAGACTACCTATGGTTTAGAATTGACTGCCAGAATCAGAATCGCAATTATAGAGAGAAATGCACCCATTTTTCTTGTTCACAGAAATGAACTTTCAGTTTTCTGTCATTATGTACAAATATATATTGCAGTTTAAACTTAAAATGGAGATATATATTTTTTGTAATTATTTCCCCCCCAGTAAATGACAGCTGTCTCAGTTGGGGACTTTTTTTATTGTCTTATGTATGCTGAATCTTTTTCTTGGAGTTTTTTTTTGGGTAGCAAGATTTATGAGAGACAATTTGAGTTGTTAAAAATATACCACTGAGAAGAGTGAATTGCTTACTATCACATAAGCTGTGTAATTGTTGATTTGTCTGTTGTTTGATAAACTGGGGAAAGCTAAATTGTGTTGTTTTGATGTTATGATTAATCCTTTTCCCCTCTGACATCTGATTCATTGTCTTCTGAGTAGGAATATATAATGCTGCATTCTCGTGGAATAATTATATCCATAAAGAACTGGGCTTATTTCAGTGCATGCTAGTGTTTTTGTGCTATCTGCAAGCTGTGAATATATATTTATTTTAATGAACAAAGAATAATACATTTGTGCGGTATGTGTGGGGCAATTAAGCTTTTAGGAAAAGCTTTGTATAACTGCCTTATACTTCCCAATAGTCACATGACCTGTTAGTCTTTCCTTTAATCAATGGGGAGGCCTAAAAGCTCACTAACACTTGTGAAAGTCTAGGTGTGTTGTGGTGTTTGGATTGGATCGACGGTGTTGTTCATCATGAATTAAGGATGGGCGGTTTAGTCACCAATCCTACATTTCCCTTAGTATTTATTTAAAATGTACCACAGATGCTATTCCAATGACTCCTCACCGCTGAATAGATTTCTTCATTTGGAAAAAATGTTTCCTTGTTATCTGTCTCTTAAATAGGAAGACATGTTGCAAGCAGGCTTTTGGCAATGCTGCCTCTTTGTGTGCTGGTTTTATATGCTGGTCAAGCCCAGGTGAACAAGGCCCCGTTTCTGCCCTAATTGCAGTGAGAAGCTCTCTTTATAGTTACCCATAATCCTTGGCACTGCTGTCTGCTCATTGGCTGGCTGCGACCTAGGGGGAAGAGCCACTCGCATAACCTCGTTAGCTTTCTCGCTCCTGATTTATTTATTTATTTTTGTTGTTTTTGGGCTGTTAAAAATAATCACGTAATACGCCCGATTTGGAAAATCTCCCAGTTACAGAAGGGGAAAATCACTTTGTCTCAGTCGTCACGTGCGAGGAGGGCACATGGTACCTGAGTTTAGCTGCATCTCAGGGCTCCCGTTTACTGTCATCGTGCCTTCCTGGCGCGGGAGTCTCTGGCACAGCGGAGGTGCTGGTTCACAGAGTTCTTAAAAATGATTTGTTTTTTCACACTTCAGGAAAAAAAATAAGTCTCCAGCATAGATTTGATGAATCAAATTGTTCTATGACAGTGTTGTTGAGAGAGACAAAGAGAAATGAAGAAAAGAAAAATCAGTGCCACTTTTTAATAAGGCTGCCCATATAAAGAGTTTATGAATGGTTTATAATCTGGTTATTAATTAGGTTGTAACACTTTGTAATTTATTAATAAACAGTTTTAAACAAGTTATAACTTTTCTTTTTATTAATGAGTTACTACCATTTACAAGTGGCAAAAGGGAGCCTTATTGTAAAGTGGTACCAAACACTCGTTACGCATGTATTTGAGCATTATATGTTTAGAAAAACTATAGGCACTTTTTATACATTGCTTTTTTGAATTTTTGTTTTCTAAATCTGTGTGCAAGTGGATTTTTTATTTTTTTTTAAAATCTCTTGTGAGATTGTGGTGCTTTCATATCTTGGGGGGTTTTTTCCTGTTCCCCATTCTCTGGATTAAAGCTTCATCGCAGGCCTTTAGAGATTGTTGGGGAGAATTCCTGCTGTCCTCTGAACTAAGGCCCTGCCGCATCTTTTCATTGTTCTGTCTTTGTTTGTTTCAAACCCAGCGTGGGATTTCTCTCCTTTGTCACTTGTAACACATGTCAGTGATCAATTGCCTTTGTTCCTACCTCACTGTACAAAACTTTTTCAATAAGATATGTTTAACATCTTCTGCACTGCATCCTTCTTTGATCTTGGAGATGCAGAATCCAGAAATGTGTCATAGCATGACTGGGACACCAGGCAGGTTTTAAATGGCTGAAGATATTGTACAGTAAAGGCATTCGGATCTTCCGTCTGTTTGCTGACATACCGCTCGACCAGCGGCTTTAACTGCTTAGTAAAAGTCCACTGGCTGGCTGGCTGTCTGGGGCAGGCTGTGGTCGTGATCCTTGCCTTCTGACACGGCCTCGTGTAGCTATTCCAGTGCTCATTAGATGGCATCAAGCCATGAGGACTCCCGCAGTCGCTGCTGGCACGCTGCAAGTACGCCCACGGGTTCGGGTCGTCTGTTCGGGGCCTGCCGGGGGCTCGTGAGCCTGCCCGGTATGTGTCGGCACGCCATTCACCGAGCGCGTGCGCTGGCCCTATTGGAGCAGTGGCATGCATTAATGCCCTCACTCTCTCTGGTGTCCACCCCCCTCACAGCAGCTCCCTGTGGTGTGGCTCCATGGAGAAGCAGACAGCAGGTGCTAAGAGTTTCAGGGGGGTGGCGAATGTGGGCATGTGGCTCTTGGTGCCCTGTGTGGCACCAGCCAGATCTTTAAAATAACGCCTCTCTGTGTTTAACAGTCTCTGGGAATTTTGGCCTCAGATCGTCTCTTGTGACTGTTATTCTCTCCTTATTTGTAACCTTTTCCCCGGTGTCCTTTAATATTCTTGGCTTAGCTGCACATGCAGTTTTGAAATTCTTGCATGCTTTTTTCCAGTTCATTTTCTCTTTTTTTTTTTTTTTTTGAACGACCCACAGTTTGTAAATTTCCCTCTATCCAGACTGATCTATCTTTCATTTCATTGCAAACTGACCCAACACACATGCTTGCTCCTCTAGATGCCGCAGTGATGAGAGCGGGTTTCGGGGACGGTGTCAGCTCTGTCATCTTTCATGCACAACTCGTGCCCCCCCTCCCATTACCAGATTCCAGCCAGCAGACATCCGTTTCACTTACTGCTACAGATGAAGTTTGGTCGTCCTTTTGCCATCAGCCAGATATGTGTAAATGTGATCATAAAATAACATTTACAGATCCAGAGGTAATGAGCATAATTCTCCGTTGTCTGCCAGCGCTTGACGCGCGCAGATAAAATCTGACGTCACTGGCGGTTTCCCCTCTGTGGAAGGCAGCTGCAGGTTTTGTGTGTGCGGCTGCCCACCGCGGTGCAGTAGGCTGGAAAATGCAGCTCTCACCTTGATGCCGTTTAGCGTCTGGTTGATCGATTTGTGTAATACTTCGGTGTGTACATTGAAGGGATGTCTGATCGACTTGCAGTGGGGTTCATGGGCCTCCGTATGAGGAATTAAGTAGCAGGAGAAAATCTCCACTTCGTCCTGATTCTTAAGGCGGCACTGGAAGTAGCTGTGTGTGGGGTCGTTCGTGTGGCTTTCTTTCAACCTCTTAATTAGTACAGGACCAGTGGGAACCTGGAGTCTATCCCAATAAGCACAGGTCACAAGCCTAGGGACACCCTGGCCAGGACACGTACATGCAAGCTACTGGCAACTTGCGCTGCTTTTCCACTGCCACCAAAAACCAAGCTGTACTGCAAAGAGACAGTTTTCCACTGTATATTATCTGAGCTGTACCTGACCCGTACCTGCGCTGACATGGTTCTGCTTACTAGCAGCATGACTAAATCGAACTGCTTGCATTCCCACCATCCGATTGGTCGAAATGCACTGAGATACCGATGCTTTGTGCATAGTTTATATGAAGGGTAAAAGGGGATGTTCTGTATATTATTCATTATTAATAGCATCACACATTGCAGTGTATTGATCCCTCCCACTTGCAGAAGTGCTATAGGATGCATATAGTAGATTCGTAATGCAAATTTAAACATGCGAATGCTATTTCTGCTTGCGGTTCCTGCTAACATAAAACAGCGATTCTCACAGATGTGCTAGCGGAAATTAGCACACAGTAGATCATGACATACCTCATGTAAACGGTAAATAGATCTCTCTTGACTTCTACTTCGCTGTCATTTCCAAACCTGACCACACCTTTACTGAGCCAACCCCTCCTCAGTGGAACCGTGACTTGAGCTGAAACCATGAATGAATGAAATAGTGTCTTTGCAGTTCCTGTATGCCAGTGTAAAGGTGCTGTTAGAGACCAGTTCACCTGCCAGTTTTTTTTTTTTTTTTTTAAGGTGGAGAACATGCAGTATCTCCACACATGCAGAGTGGGTGGGACTTGAACCCCCAGTCCTAGAGGTGTGAGACTGTTTCGCTCTCCTCTTAGCCTATTTGCTTTAAATGTCCTGCTTCTGTTTTGCACTTCCCCTTCGCTGCCCGTATATGTGAGTGGTGTTCTTAGTGAATGGTTGATGTAATTCTCTGTGTGGATGCTATTCAGCCTCAGTGCTGCTTGCTCTATTTATAAACCCGTTAGACACACCGTATCATGGCTTTGTTTACGGGCCGTTTGATGTCGGCCCGTCTGAAAGGCTCCGTCTTGTGTACTGCCGGGGCCGTGCCAAGGCTCCCCGTAATCTGACCCCTCGAGGGAATTGCACATAAATGCCCTTAATCATTGGTGCTGTTTGGCCTTGATGCAACCCTGAACTAGCCTAAATGTAGTAGTGCCCTTTTAGGGTGAAGCTAGGTATGACTGGAGGAAGGCTGGGATGATCCAGATGGACCTGACGGTTCCATGGGGCTGTGGTTATGAACGCTTCAAAATGGAGGCTCCCCTCTGCTGTTCTCTTTGTAATTAATATAAAGGTTTTGATGCAAATGACACCTGTGTCCCTCATTTCATGCTGCAACTGACTGCTTTTCCTGATTTAAGGTAAATCTAAACTTCGCTCACCTCCCTGATAACACTGCCCTGGAATTCGATGTCCCCTCTCTTTATACGGCTCAGAAAACATTCGAGACACGGCAGATTTGTGGGTGGTAAACTGGGGGGGGGGGGGGAAAAGTGCAATATAGGGGGTGAGAAAAAGTGGTGAGGTAGAAAGGATTTTTGTGTAATTAACCCCAAAGTTGTT
>JAODJX010000083.1:2055596-2069454 GCA_026776945.1 Isichthys henryi
CCCCCCCCCCCCCCCCCCCCCCCCCCCCCCCCCCCCCCCCCCCCCCCCCCCCCCCCCCCCCCCCCCCCCAACGGCTTTAACTCCAAAAGGAAGAAAAAAAATAATCAAATCTGCATCTGATAGCAGATTTGCCACTATTGGATTTTTAGTCTGGCTGTGAGGTGAGCTGATGAGTTTAGGGCAAATGTAACGTTAAAGGAGAGAGTATGGATGGAGAGAGATTCTGATAGGAAAAGAGGCAGAACCAGAGAGGGGGGCAGAGATCATCACCATCTAGGTCACACTGCATCAAGGACGTTGCTAATTTGGAGAGTCGGTCATTACAGACTGTTCTGGGAGTCTGGGATCGGGCGGCCTTACTTTGCAAGAGGCACATAGCTACTTCAGAGGGATAAACGAAACCCGGAGTGCTCAGCCGGATGCAGGATGCTGCTCTGGAGCCGGGAGAATTCACACGGCTGCATGAAACCGGCCCCAGGTGGTCTGGGAGACATTAAACTGATGACTGGCCAATCAGAAGCGGGGAAATGATGACATGGGTGCCTTGTTTTATGCATTAGAAGGGTTGCTTTATAGGATGCAAAGGCCTTATTTTGAAATCTTTACATGCATTCGTATTTGAAATGTTTTATTTTTAGTGTGTGTCTGAAAGGTGTTACTATTTTATTTGGCAGATGAGTTTTGGGCATGTGGGAATTGCTGCTCAGAAACATTGTTAAAACTATACATTTGTGGCCCATAGGGATGTAGCTACTGGAAATGTAGTGCTGAGAATGATTCCCTTATTGCAAGTGTCACTGACAAGACCTCACATGATGGTTATTAAGTTCCTCATCTGGGTTCTTGTGGGGATCCTTGCTAGCCCGGAGAGCAGAGTAGTGATGCCCGTGGCGTTTTACGCCTTAGGCAAGGCACTTGGCCAGTTTTTGGGGTGGGGTGGGGACACAAGGTTCTCCTCACAGACAGTCCATGTGTTTAACCTATGGCTGATTTACGCAGCTTGCAGTGCATCAAAGCAGCATGTCCTGTCGCTTGACGTTTTTTGCGCATCTCCGTTTTAGATTTTGACGGAGGTTAATTGCGTTTGCTTGTCTTAAAACGAGTTGGGAAATGAGATGAGTTTGAACAGAAAGCGCCTAATCAGCTATAATCACCTTAAATGGACCTCCTGGAAGTGATACGTCCGTTAGTATAAAACTGCTAATGATTTTATTCCCAGCGTTCTTCGAAGTTTAAGTCTTCCACGGCACGGCGTTGTGCACACAGTACCCCGACGTCAGTGTCACGACATGCCATGTGACTCGAGAGCTTCTCAGGCACAGGATGGCCCACCTGTTCCCTCTCCCTGCTTTCGGCTGATACCAAAACTGAGACGATACCTGAGCTTTCCATCGTCTGATCCTTCTGTCCCGTGGCCCCGGAGCTGTCACCATAGTGGAGAGAGGCAGCGGAAGAGCGTGTGGGAGGGGCTGTTTGGATGCCAACGAACATCCATTATTTATATTTGGTATTTGGAGGTGGCAGCAGTGGCGGGCAGGTGGGGGCAGGGTGCCCTAAGGTGAGTGTCATATTAATTTAATATCCCTCTAAATATGGAACGTAGGCCGTTCGGGAAGCTGGCTGCTCTGCAGGCCTTATTGGATCTAAATTGTTTTTTTTTTTTAAACCCTAGAGTGACATTTCCCATAATGCATCAGTAGAACAGCTGCCACATCTGTACCAAGTTTTCACCATTTCCGGTCATGTGCTGAGAGCTTGTAATGTTGAGCCAGATGTTCTTGTTTTGGGCCTGGTATTTTGTAGGATGCTGTTAGCTGACTAACTGGCATCTTGTACCCCATTCTCGTGCCCTGTACTGCCTGGGACAGGCTCCTGCTCTCCCCCACCCCTCTGTTACCCTGACCAGGGTAAGTGCCAGTAAGTGGTGGAGATGGGTGCCTCTGTGCAGCCATTGTTTGAAATGGTGGGCAGTCACTTCTCAAACAGTTAGCGTTTCCTCCCTGCCTGGCTGCAGAGAGACAAGGTCCTTCTGTGGATCTTGCAGGTTACAAACCTCACCCTTAATGATCCTCATTCAAAACTCTGCCCTTTGATCTTGTGAATGGTTTGCGGTATATTACAGTACAAGTAAAAAAAAATAATACTGAAAATCATTTGTTTTTGAATAGGATAATGACCCTAGGCAGATCTCAAGGTTATGTGGTATTTTCTTTGGAACAAGAAAAGAAATGGAGTGTTGCGACAGATGGCCCGGCCCCCACAATTTCCTGACCTAAACGCTATAGTGCTGATTTGGGGTGAGCTGGATTGAAGAGAGAGAGCAAGGTAGCCGATAAACTCCTTCAGGACTGTTGGAGAAGGTTTCCAGATGGTTGCATCTGGATGCTTGTTGAAAGAATGCCAAGAGTCTGCAGTGCGGCCATTGAAGCAAGAGTGGACTGTTTTGAAGAGTCTAAAATGTGAGGAAATGTTGATGTTGACCACTTCTTTTGGTCGTTGCGATATTTTGTATGTTTTACTTAATTTCCTCAAGGCCCTTTACTATGTTGTGAATAGCATAGCTAAAATCGAGACAACTGCATTAAAAGCTGTACTGTCCAGACATTTGACTAGTACTGTACTATGCAGTGTTCATGAAAACCTGTGCGTGCTCAGGAAAGAGGAAACACACCAGTGGCATTTCTTGGTGTGGTACTGGTAACGCAGTCCATCAGCTAATCAGCTGGGGAAGGTTTGGATGGAAAGCGAGAGTTGGAAGGTCAGGCGAGAGATTGGATGATATGAATCTGAGGAAACCCCATTTTAAAGTGGGGTTCCTCACATCTGAGGGGCCCTTTCAGAGCCAAAGGCTGAGATGTTCTCTGATGCCCAGCTCTATTACGGAAATCAAAGGATGGGTGCACTCTGACGGATCTCCATTCACCACTTTGCTTTTGTCTGCATGACACCATGCAGCCAAAACGTGGATTATATGCTTAGTATTTATGCAGTACTTACAAATTGCACATTTAGAACAAAGTTGATTCATCCCAAGGACAAGGTTTTTGATATCCTCATCTTTTTGTGTAACAGACTTCTAGGAAGACAAATCCCGCTATATCTCTAACTTCTGGAAAAGGTACAGAGTTCTGTCTCTTCTATTTTATGAAAACCGCCATTCATTAGCATCTAAATTTGGATAACTGGTAGGGGTGTAAAGGTGCGTCTATGTATCATGACCTGAATAAGGTGGTGAGATGTAGGATGGCAGATCTCATTAAGGAAACCATGCCTGATGATCTTTGAGCTATGGTGCTTTCTGGAAACTTTCCTCTGTTCTGTTGCGGAGAACACTCTCTGGTTGAGATGATCTTTGCGCTATAATGCTCTTGGGAAACGGCTCTTTTATTGCACAAAAGTTGCTTTTTCTGCTAGCTATGGTCAAGACTCTGAGGTAGTTGACTGGCAAGTAAATAGTAAAGCTATCCTTAAAGATGCGTGATATATTGGTTGACATATCAGACAGCAATTTTTAACTAATATTAACCAATACTGTCTGACATATCAGACTTGGTTTATATTGCTGGCAAGCATTTAAGCTTAATCTATATTCAAAGGTTGCAGCACCAGAGCTAAAGACCTCCCTACTTAAATAATGGTGATGATTGCATTGGATGATCAGCCATTTTCTGTCAAAGAATCAGGGATTTTTGTCAGCTCATTTGCCACTTTAGAAGAGGTCTCAAAGTATGGGCCCATGACATGCTTTTTAATTCATTGTTAAATCCTGTCTGCAGATTGATATTTGATAGCGTCATACTGCTAATCAGAGATGGCCCGCTTGGCATGGTTAATGAGTACTGTTAGGAGCCTGTTCCCTCATTAGTCCTGCTCAGAGGGTAAGATACCGTTCCTTCTTGTTAAAGCCTCTATGTTGGTTACATGAAATTGCCTGAGGGTGACCTTTCTCAGGCCAGGTCTAATTGCCCATTCAGAGGTGGCCGTTTTCCTTCCTTGCCCTTAACCTTCCGCTGCCTTGATTGATCCTTGACTCGAAGATCCTCGGTTTGTTCCTCAGTGGTTTGCGAAAGGACTCTATGGGTTTTTGACTCGGCTTAGCTTTTGAAAGTTTTGTCTGGAGTAGAGTTTGTAGTGACGTGGTAGCTTTTTTGCAGAGCTCTTCGGAGAACAGGCTTCGACGACCGACCGACCGACCGACCGACCGTACTTCAGGCCTGTGGTACCGCTGTCAGTGCTGACTACGGCTATGCTGCTGAATTATAGGGTACACGACGACAAATGTGGTACCAGTGGATGGTTGTGTGACACATGTCTCCTTGATGTGGGCGCCCAGTGCCCCGCATTGAAGAGCTGTAATCAGTACACATGCTTTACCCGCTTCCCATGAGTAATCACCATTACACACTCCTATGTTGTTCAACATTTTTTTCAGTTTTTTAACAAAGCATTAGTCTGCCTCTGTGAAGAGGATCTTTCCTGCTGGTGTTTCTTTCAGCCTCATTTTTGCCCTTGTCTCACATCCTGTGCCTTTATCTCTTCCAGGGGGGAGATCTATTGCGGCGCTATCATGCAGAAATCGAAGCTCATAAGCCAATGGTCAGAGAGTCATATGGGTCCATCAAAGAGGGCCTTTGAAGTCGACCGCGATTTGATTTATTTTTGAAAATTGTTTGTTTGGTTAGACGGATGGGTAGCGTGTTTCAGAGCCAGTCAGGCCAAGTGTTGTTCTGAAAAAGGAAGACCAGTACCTCCATTTGACTGGGCTGCTAAGAAGTTTTTGACTTCGGCACTGCTGGAAACATGATAAATCTCTGTCTTTGGATCTTTGATACTGAACAATACGTATTCCAGGAGTATAAACGATTATCTGAGCATCCAGCATGGTGCCTGGCATCCTGACTCGAGGTCCCCCAGTTAGGAAGCTTGTTTCCTGATGTCCTGCTTAAATTGCTGCCTCCTCGCAGATGCCTTGTGTGGGGGATGAAGGACTTTTCTGTCTACCATCAGGATGTGTCGACAGGGCAGTGGTAGCTTAATGGTTAGGGAAGCACGCTTGTAATTGAAAGATTGCTGGTTCGAATCCCCAACCAGCAAGGCACCACTGAGGTACCCTGAGCAAGGTACCGCCCACAAGCACTGCTCCCCAGGTGCTGAATTTGCTGCCCCCTGCTATGTCACGACATCACATACAGGTTAAGAGGACACATCAAATCGTTGTGTGTCAACAATGACCACTGATCACCAAATTCTAAAATTCCTGAGAAAGTGTTCTTAGCACGCAACACTAAACTCGATTTTAAACATCCCCTCCCTTCATCTCTGCCTCTGTGCGTGTTGAGGTTCGTTTCCTTGGTAAGGTATTCCCATCCCAAAGATGGATTGCATGCAGGCATCTGGGCCACCTGTTTTCCGCTTGTGGATAATCATAGGATGCTCGGGGCATGTCTGTCAGCAAGCAGATCCATGTGCTCCCGAAAGACCAGCAACCCTCGAAAACCCTCTGTCCTCTTTTTTGTCTTTTTTTAACTCAAGTTTGTCAAGTTTGCCAACATTGAGGAGGACACACCTTCTTACCACCGGCGGTATGACTTCTTCGTGTCCCAGTTCAGTGCCATGTGCCATTCCACTCACGAGGACCCAGAGACCCGGACGAGGTGGGTGACCATGTTCTGTGGAGTGTCTGGTCTGGTCTGGTCTGGTTCTGTGGAGTGAAAGGGTATCATTATTGTAATTCATATTCTTGCTGTTTTTATATTTACATTTATCATTCTTATCCTTATTACTGATGTTACTTTTAACAATAATAATGTTTGAGTTTTTATACCAGTCTTATGTTCAGTTTTCTTGCAGGGGAGTCTTGCATTTTCAGCTAGGATTTGCTGGTGTCTGGGTCTTAGCATTTTAGGGTTTAAATTACAGGTGAAGCTGGCCTTGAGGTTTCCATGTGCTCAGGCAACGGCTGGTGGCCCTCTCTGCTACCGCTGCAGGGCCGGCACTTTCTTGGGCAATTTTTTTTAATTAAGCCAGTAATAAATATGCAACTGTCTTTGAGGTTGAGAACTGCTCTGTAGATCTATCTCAGTGATTTATACCCTGAAAATTCTTGTCGTCTGACACGTCACTGGGGAAAACCTACAATACAGCCGTGGGCGGTGATTTATTCGCAAAGAAGGGGATTTGTTAGTGACTGTCAACTATATCCCTGCCGGCCAATAGCATTGATCAAAACGACGACGGATGGCAGTGGAATCTGGGACGCCTTCACGGCGAAATGCCTTCTCTGTGCCTTAATTACAGATTACGGTCGATACGTAACCAAGCAATTACAGCTAAGAAGAGGCCACACCTAAAGGAGTTTTACAAAGATGTTTGATTACATTTTAGGTCCCGGAAACTTCTCGGGGACTACCAGAATAATGCGTCTTCTCCTGGGGTTATTTTTATTGTTTTCCTCCTGCAGTTCAGCCCCTGATTTTGATACGCAACACAGTGTTTATCAATTTCATCCCCTGGGGCCCCTAGACGGTCCATGTTTTTGCTTCCACTCAGCTTCCTGTAGAGCAGGAACATGTACCATCTGGGTGTCCCCGAGGATGGGTCTGAGAAACAATAGCATAAGGGAGCAGAACATGATGGTCATCACATCTGAGCCAAGTATAACCAGCAAAAACATGTTGTTGATGTTTTGGTTGCCTACAGAACTCGTCTGCAAGGATTTCTGGGTCTTGTTAGTCTTCCCTAAGGTCTTTGATTTGCCTTGGCTCTTTCCTCCAGCTGCACCTCACAGATGTAATGGGTGCTCACACCCTTCTCCTGGCCTTACCTTGCATGTGCTTTGTCTCTTGATTTATGCGGATGTTAGACCGGTGTTAAAATCCCTGATCCTACAGCCCCATGCTTCCCGCAACGGGTCTAGAGGACAGGTGACCCATTGCGTCATGGGTCTGCCAAAAGCCATTAAAAGTCGTGGCATGTCAAACCCGTGACAGCGGCTGACCCTCCAAATCTCCAAGCCTTCTTTTCTTTTGACTTAACCAACCTAATAAAGAAGGGGTGGCAGGTGATTGTGGGGGAGGGGGCCTCAATATCATGGTCAAAAATGGAGATGTCAGTCCGGCAGCACTGAAGTAGAGCCCCTCAACAAGAGGCCTGGACCTTCTCACCCCGAAATCGATGTAGCAGTTGATGTTGGTGTTGGCATTCATGCTGTACGTATGAGGTCATGCCTCATACGTGCTCAAACCGGGTGGTCCTGCCCACAGGATCCGCGTGGCGGGCATCCGCGGCCTGCAGGGCGTGGTGAGGAAGACGGTGAATGACGAGCTGCAAGCCATCATCTGGGAGCCGCAGCACATGGACAAGCTCATCCCCTCCATGCTGTTCAACATGCAGGAGTCCGACGAGTTTGACAGGTGAGCCACACACCGCCCCGCAAAACAGCATCGTTATTAATATTTACATTTTTATTCTCTGTATGCTGATGTCGTCATCATCATGGCCCAATATTGCAGATTTTCGTGTCATGACTGAGTTTCATAACTTTGTTGGTCCCACAAGGTTTTGTGTCCCATCTAAAACCATTACGTTGTGGTTCGTTGTGCCCTTCAGTCTGCCCCCCCCCCCCCCGGTAAAGAGTGATCCAAACCTTTTCCGATGTGACTCAGACTGGATCCTGGCCCAGGGCTGATGCCAGCGTGTGTCTGCCGCCCCTTGGTGCGCGTCCGCGATGTCCCTTACAAACGCATGCCCCTTGGGGGAGCTGGCGTGGGCCTCAGTCCAGCAGCCTGAGGGCAGCGCCGGCCGCTTATCCCTGTCCTCTGATAATCCCGCTGTATTCAGCCCTTCATCCCAGTCCTACCCAGCCGCTGGCCTCATTTCCACGAACCCTGGAGGTTATGAATCACCTCGCTCTCCTAGTCACGCCGGGCCGTGCCCCAGCCTAGCTGCATGCTGTCTTATCGCTGTGTCCGCTCCACTCCTCCTCCTCCACCGGTTTCCTTGCTCTAAAGCAATTCATAAGACTACTACTACAAGCTTAATCTCGGCATTCTTATGTAAGTATTGTTAAAGGAGAAAATCACCTGGAAAATGGTTCTCTTCCTCTTTCCGGTTCTGATCTATTTCTGTCTCTCCTTTTCAGTTTTTTTTCGGTGTCTTTCCTCTTCCTGCTGGTGTTCTCTTTAATCCCTCCCTTCCTCCCTCGTCGGTTCATCTATTCGAGTTTTTTTTACTCCAGTCAGTAAATTAAGCCTATTGTCTGCCTTCACGTTGACGTCAATTCGCACTACTGCTAAAAATGAAGGCTTGTCCTCAAAATGGCGTCGCGTGCCCTTTATGAAACGGCGAGCGGGCTGCGCCGGAGGAGTCCTGCTAGCAGAGGAGGTCCTGCTGTGAGCTGCTGCTTCTGAAACCTTCGGTAATCTGTGGGCTTTACCATGGGGGGAGGGGGAGCGGGGGGAGCTCTAACACAGCTCAGGCTGTGGAGCAGATCCAGCTGGGAAGGTAATGTGGTCTGTGGGAAGGAAATCTGGACCCGTGGTGATGAGAGCCCCCAGGACGTCGCGCCGAGGACCTTTTAACGGTTGCCCGGGGTGACGCTCGTGTGGTATTTTTCTGCCTGGCTGGGAAAGAGCGCGCCGTTCCCATGATCCCGGAGCCAGCAGGCTGTCTCTTCCTGATCATAACCCTGGAAACAAGTGTCATTGCATCCTCTTTGGAGGTGGGGTATCACAAGCCTAGTAGTATCTTTGTCTCTTGCATCCCCCCCATGATATCTCAGAAATGCAGCAGCCTTTATTTTCTCGTAACTGTTCAGGAGCTCGAGCTGAGGCGATATCCCTGTCACTCCAAAATGCCCCCTAAAGCATCTCGTGTTAATGGGTCTCACTTCGGTGGGCTTTCTGTCAGCTAACCTGCTGTTAGCAGTTAGTATAGAGCCCAAAATTAGGGCGGGGCTGGCTGGCGAATCACCGGCCCTGAGCAAATTCGTCTGGCTGTGGGCATTTTCTCGGGGAAAAAGGCACCTGTGCCACGCTGAGGCGTGTTAGCTGCTGCAGGTACAGTGTCAGTGTGATTGCCTTTGGGATTATGCACTCACCTGCTGTAGAAATATAGCACACAGCTGTAAACAGTCAGCATCCGCTGAGGCAGCTCCGCGCCATTTTGGAGGCTGCGGGTTGGTTCCTCCACCCGAGGAGGGACGGCCAGGCAGCACGGCAAAGCCATGGATGACATCTCTGAGACACATCCGAGAGGCTTGCTGCTCCCCCATCCACCTCCGGAGCAGAAGCCGAAACTGGTTTATTTCCTGTGATGTGGGTTATTTCCTGTGAGGGGGGGAAAGGTGGGCTTCACCCTGGGTTATGAGGCAGCCCCCCGCACGGTGCCCTTCAGTGAGCCTGTCTTTATTATCTGTTGATGTCCCCCGCCCTCCCTCGTAAGCTTGGTGGCGGTGAAGGGGTTAACCGAAGGGAGTCACTTTGATAAGACAGTGTCTGTCAGTGCAGGAATGGGCTCTATGGAAATTTGTAACCAGATCCTACAGAAATCCCCAACACATGTGAGGAAGGGGGCCGTTTTTCTGGCTGACTGCATGCTAACCGGCTTCAGATTGGCAGATGTTTGTTCAGCACTGCCGAGTGTCGACAGTGAAATCAGTTTTAACTGTAATTGAAAATAGTCTCTCCATGTATAAGATTCCTCTCAGGAAGATGTGTTAGGGACTCGGTTCCACTGTTTGCTTCTGTTGGGTCTGTGCGTGACTTGACTGCGAATGGGAGTCGGGCTTTAGTCCGATCCGTGTCCCCTGCCTGCTCCCTGTCCTGGATTCTGCGGCTGGGATCATATAAATGCTTCACTGCCAGGTGTGACAGCATGGCTCTTTTCGGAGGAATGAACGGGGCAATGGGAGTACTTGTTTCACCTTCTTTAACCTAATTGAAATCATTTGTCGTCCCTTTCCCCTCTTTTGAATTTAATTATTGTATAGGCCAAATTTACGACGTTTCCATTGTTGGATTTTTTTTTGGGCAGGATTTTAAAGCCTTCTGGTAAATGGCTACTCTCAGTAAATGATTGATGCTAGAATATTCCTTTTTTGGTGTGGGGTGGCGAGTAGGAACTGGGGCTCCGGAATTGCTCAGCTAGGGGCGCTGCTGATTTCATGTTTGTGTGTGCGCGCGCGCTGCATTGTCCTCGATCCCCATGACCCTGACGGATGTATATAAAACATTTTTACTGATTCGAAAGCTCCATGTAAGACATCGCTAATCACCATGTCTGAGTCTTTATTGCAGTCGTAAATTAGCTTTTATTATGCATTGTTTTGTGTTATAAATCCATCGTTTCCAAACCCTGGCATGCAATTTATATTGTATCACGTGATTCAGTGACCTCAGTAACCTCAGTCGTTATAGATCGACTTTAATCTCTAAGAATACAAGCGTGAATGTGAAGGTTGCTTGGGCGTTTTTTGACTGCAGAGCACAGGCCGGAATACTTGATTAGAACATGGTTCTTGAAAAGCTCCTTCACTGCACCCAGGAGTAGGAAAATGGTCCCGGAACACTTTGGTCAAGGGCATTCGATCCTGTTAATTGCTTCTCGTGAAACAACGTGACCAGAATCTGAGAAGCAGGTATTAATGGTGCAGGACCCGAGATTGGGGGGTCTCAGCCTGTGGGTGGGTAATCGGTGTGCCCATCGTGAGTCTCAATGGCTTTTAGCAAGACTTTAGAATGACATGAAGACCGGTCCGCTTTAAATGCTCTGCCGTCAAGTCCCAACCGCGATCCTACCAGCCCCTGCTTGAGCTGGTGACAGTGTCGCCTTATGGCCTGGTCATGTGACAAGTGCCTGTCAGGCTTTACTGTGGTAACAGACCTGCCAGCTGCCACACCTGCGTGGGAGCAGAGTATTCTCTCATGCAGGTATGAGTCCCCGTGTGAATCCTGTCCATTTACCTTTGGCATTGTTATCTACGTCCCATAATGCACCTGTGGAAACGTCCTAGAGCAGGGGTCTCAAACTCCACTCCTGGGGGGCCGGAGCCTTGCACATTTTTGGGTTTCCCTTCATTTAACACACCCAATTCAACTCCTTGTGCTAATTACCACACAGCTCTTGAGCTGAATCATTTGTGGTGGAACAGGGAAAGAACTAAGCTATACAGCCCTGACCCAGAGGTATGGAAAGCAGTCTGAGGTACAGTAGATGTGCCACCAAGATGCTTCTCCAGAGATGTAGCTTTGGTGTAAGCGTTAGTGTCAGTGAAGTAATCTGAGTGGTATTTTTTCGTTGATGTAGAGACGTATTAGTGTCTATAAGCATCATAAACTAAAAGTACTTCCCTAGTTCTCCGAAAAGGTTACTTTTAAAACAAGTAGCTTTGTTTTTTTAAAATTGCATGAATTTACATTATGCATAAATTCTCATGATGAACACGTATCACATTGGCTGAGGTTTTTTGGATTTGGTTATAGATGCAAGGAAACATCAGAATTAGCAAAATAATCTTAATGAGCTCTCCTACTGGGAATGCGCCCAGCAATTAATTTAAATAATGATGATATCCACAGTTAGCCTATTTAAACTGACTGGGCTCCGAGGAGAAAAATAACACAGGCTTGTTAGATGGAGGTTGGCAGGGTGACCACACGACTGACCTCTGTGCTCCGTCTTGCTGGCAATTTGGATTTCGGTTCTTTTCAGTTTATTCAATGGGCCAAGTGCAGCCACTCGTTCTGTGAGCAGGAAACTCCAGCAAATCCCCCAAATAAAGTCTTGCTTCCAGGGATGACATAAGTTTCAGCTCAGCCTCCACTGGCAAGGTTTCCGAATGGTTTGTAAACGGAGGCCGAACCACGGCGGCGCCTTCGGAAAGGTCTGCCCCGCCACACTTTTTTTTCCCTCCTTTCGGTAACTGTCGTAGTGTCGCACCCTCGACTGGCCTCGAACGTGTCCCGTTTACGGGCAACTTATTGCTGCGGCAGGAAGCGAAATGTCACGGATTTTGTAATAGTGGTGGTCAAGATAAGATGAGCGTAAGTTGTTCAGAAGTGAGCGACGTTTCGGTCAAGCTCTTAATCTCTGTGACATTTACTGCATGTGCTGAAATGTTACAAAAAAAACACCCCAAATTAAATGTGTGGCACTTTTTTAGAGCTGGTTTCTCACACCCAGAGTGCTTTGCTGGTGGTTTGGGGGCACGAGCATTTAACCTTGGCCTCCGCCCAAAGCAAAGCACGTACCTTTGAGGTACAGCAGCCGTCTATTCCCCCGTCAGACCAGTTGCCGCACGTTGGATTTCTGGCTGGGGATGATATTAATCATGTGGTCCATTAGTATACTAGGGAATGTGGCCGTGATGCTCTGATAGGGACTGAATGGGCATTTGGCCGGTGGCCCTGCATGAATTTGTCAGCGCTGTGCGATCTTTATCAGTCCTGCCAGGACAGAATCCGACCCAGAGCTCCCCCTGCTGTTTGGACTCTTATTGCATCGGGGTATTAAGCCTGTGTATTATCGAATGACAGAAATGTATGCACAGCCATGTCTGTGTGCAGCCACAGGCACAAGTAGGAATAAACAAGGTAAGTAACAAAGTAGGAGACAAGGTAGATGGAGGTGTTTTTTCTGATTTTTGACAAACGGTGTAATTCTGGAGCAATGTGTGGGCTCGGTAAACTTGGAGAAATTGAATTTTGTTCTCACGGGAGCCGCTGCCCACCAACCATCTGGTGCCGGTTTGTGAGGAAACGATTTATCACGGTGGTTATTTCTGGTCCGAGGTGACTCGCTCGCCACTGGCCCGGCGCCGCTAGATGTGACCCTCCACGCTCGCGGGTCATGGACCCTAAGCGAGGGGCCTGTTGACTTTGCCAATGATACCGCCGGTTTAATTATAATTTTTTTCTTTCTTTTATAAAAGCACTGACTACAAAGAGTGTCGCGGAGGGCTGGGAGGGCTCCCCCGTCTGGGTCCCGGGGTGCGTGCGTGATCGCTTTAAGCGACCCATTCGAGAAGGACACATGCTATGCTTTTAAGTCCTCTGGAAGCAAACAGTCCCCCATCTCTGACCATGAATCTCCTATAACGACTGTAGAATTACTGCAGAACGGGCCGGATGGGTGCCTACTGCCCCCTAAATGCACCTGGGGTGTGGAGGAAATGATCATCACTTTTCTTGGTGTGGGGGCCTCGCCGGGAAAGCTTTGCCAGGAGCCCCTGAGAAGGTGGGGCATGGATGCCCAGGCAGATACACCCAACGCCTCCCCCCATTTCCTCAAAATAGATAACAGCCTCCTCATAATGTTTCTAAAGCCCACTCCCCAGGATGCTGATCTGCTCAACAGAGATCCCCTGGTATGAAGTCCATTTTGATGTTCTTTCCCCCCCCCCCCCCCAAACCTCTCTATACCTACCCTGCAGGACGGGCCACCCAAGCTCCCCAGCAGGTACGGAGCGTGAGGAGAACCCAGTGGTGCTGGCGGAGAGCTGCTTCAGGGAGCTACTCGGGAGGGCAGCCTACGGCAACATGAACAACGCCGTGCGGCCTGTGCTTGTGTGAGTGCACACCTGCTGGGTAACGCGTGCACACACACACACCTTCCTCTGTATCTCTGGGATTGTCTGCGAGATTCATTCCGAAGTGATGCTCCGCTGAGATGACCACTGTGGCCGTGCCTCTCTCAGATTGGCCGATAGGCCTTGTCCCCTGTGACACATCGCATACTCAAGAAGCTCATTCCCACAGCTGGCAGGGCTGGGCTGCCAATCTGGCATCTCGGGCATTTTCCCGGTGGGTCTATGGGGGGGTCCTCGTGGGGGGGGGGGGGGGGGGGGGGGGGGGGGGGGGGG
>JAODJX010000083.1:2083967-2098640 GCA_026776945.1 Isichthys henryi
CACCTCCACATCATTGCATTCAGTTTTTATTCACGATTTGTATAGTGTCCCAACTTTTTTGGAATCCGGTTTGTACCTGTAGATGGTACTATACAGGTAATGGTATTGGATTCTCTCTTTACTTCTTTGGTAATATACTTGTAGTAATAAACCATTTGGTAATATACCATTATTGTTTATATCACAGTAATGGTATAGGATTCTCCCTTTACTTCCTTGGTAATATAGTAGTATACCAAAATCAATTTTGAATGGTAATATGTACCCGTAGATGGGACTACCTTTACCTGCATGGTATCTTTAATGTAGCTGTAGATGTTAAAACTCGCCCAACTGTCTGATACATATATTATGTGATGTTGGAGAATAGTTTGGTCAGTATGGCAGGCTTTTATGCTATATGGCAGTCAATATGGCAGGCTTTTATGCTATTTTCCCTGAAGCATAAGCAAATCTTTGCTGTTTTTCTTTATGCAAAAACCGCTTAGTCTGAGCTGCTTAACCTATCAATTTATCCGCATTAATCCTCTGTGGCTGCAGGTTAATGGTAATGGGTTTTATCCCTGTTAACTTTAATTATAGTAATTTATGTCTCCAGCATACGTGGAGGTTTTTTTTTTATTTATTTATTTTATAATTATTTTTTTGAGCACGTCCTTTATTTTCAGACCTAAAAGGGACTTTGAAAGGATCTTTGCCCCATTTTCCAGGCTTCTTTGGGGGTAACCTTCCAGACTATCAGCAGGCAGAGGTGATGATGTTCATCATGGGCAAAGTGCCTGTCGACGAGGCACCCAGCCTAGACACCGCCAAGATCGGGTACGTCATGCCGGCCGGCATCACAGCGCCCTGTGCTTTGGAGCTTCTAGAGAGGGCTAGGCTTTTAACACGGAATCATTCAGGAATCCTTGTTTCCTTGGTGTTCCCTTTAGAAAGATCCACTTTGGGGACGCGTCAATTTAAAATCGAGCACTAGGTGGCGCTGTAGTTAAGGACCCTGCCCTAACCTTAGGGTTGCTGGCCTGAATCCCATGCAGCGTTTCATTTTTGCTTCAAAACAAAATTCAACCCAGATTTCAGTAGGCTTTCACTAGGCCTGCATCATGTGAACATGTGTGAACATTTGTCCAGACGCTGGCTTTTTGGTACGATACAGACGTTCAACATCCATAATTTGGTAAGAAGATTATTAGTGCTCCAGAAGTATTAATAAGAGGCGTGTTGTGATGCCCAAAGGTCAGTGATCTCTATAAACTTGGTATATCCTTATGTTTATTAAATTCATTTAGCGGAGCTTCTCCTGCTTAGGTGCCAGTATCTTGGTTTAAAAAGGTCACTCCAGCAAGAGGCAGCCCTAGCTTGACTCTTGCTATAACTAAATATTTTCAATTCGTTTTCAACGCGTTCAGTGATACATCATTCAAATGATTCTTTTTTTATGACTGGATAATATGCTGCCTTTGTAGCTGCCTGGATGGGTCTGCGTGGTCATTCGCGGAGTGAAAAGCCCCCTTTTGTATCTTTGTATATTTCTGTCCTTTATCTGGATGTCTGGCAGCTATACTTGCCTTTGAACATCCAGGGACACGTTGACCATTAGCTGGACTGGCTTTTAAATGAGTTTTCTTTTAGTTTTCCAGAAACGGTATTTTCCTAAAATTGTTGTGAGGGCCCCTCGCCCGTCTTCTCGGCCTGCTAATCCCGGGGTCCCCCCCCACTTTCTCGGCCCGCTAGTGCCGGGGTCTCCCCTCCCCCCACACTTTCTCGGCCCGCTAGTGTCGGGGTCGTCCCCCCCATCTCGGCCCGCTAGTCCCGGGTATCGCCTAACGGATTTCTGTCACACTAGCAGAATTACAGTACAGTATACTAATGTTACCCCTACTAATTCATAGAACACGGCATTGGCTGCCGTTTTCGTTTGCATTCACAGTCAGGTAAAATAAGTAAACGAACGAGACTGTAAAATTATTGACTGAAGTCATGTATGTAACCAAGGTGCAATTCAATAAAATACGTAAAGGAAACATACTGTACGTACAGGGTACCGATATTCAATCAATGAAAAATTACGTTACGACATACAGAAATAAGTTGAAAAAATACTATGTGTGCACTAACCACGAAAAAGAGAGAACAAAAATACATACATTACAAATATTTAATAAACCACAGTATTATGGGTATTCACCAATGATAATATTCATTTAAGATGATTAGGAATTAGCTGTGCAATACGGCGAAAATATGAAAATGACTGCATAGCGTACATGCAGAGTTACAGCTCCAGTGACATTTTCGTGGATCTGTGAATTCACGAAGTGCGAATGCACGAAGACTGACTGTAATGTGGTAATTTGGTTCATTTTGTAACGAGGGATTATAAGTAAATGCATTATGTTTATAACTCTTCAAAGCATCAGATTCAAATCCAGTTAAAAAAAACGTAGTCAGGCTGGTGTCATTTATGGGTTCTGCAAAAACCTGAGTATCAGTCAAGTCTTAAGTGGTGCATTTGTATTAAATTTCTTAGAAGGACATTCTTAGATGCTCTGTAACCGTGAAGCATTTTCTTACGTATTTTATCGCTGTTTGATGTTTCCCAGATATAGCTGGCAGCGATTGAGCCGTTTTTTGAAGTTTTCCTCATATCCTGTTCAAATTCTTCTTGGTTAAGCATCTTTCATTTAGTAACGTTTAAACTACTTGCTTTATAATTTTTGAGAACATGTTGGTAAAGCTAAATCTGACTGGAACACTGTCTATTTCAGTAATTTTAGTCACTATGGATGGTTTTATTGTGAATAGAAATTTACATAACACTAAACAGTAGGGAGTTGATTTAGCATGTGCAGAATATCCTTTCATACGGAATGTTGTGTGTTTTATTCTTTTTCTTGACATCTCCATACATTCCCCGAACATTCTCCTTATACCGTGTGTGTTTCCACAGGCAACTGGGCATGAAGCGGATTCAGACAATGCTCCTCAGCTCGCTGATCATGGCAAGTTGCTCTGACCTGAACAGGCACTAGCGAGCGCTGCTCGTGCGCCCCCGATGCTCACGGCGACGGAAATGACGGCCGTGTGACAGTCCGGCGTGCGGTTAAGCTTGTTCATTTCACAGAGGATGTCAGGTGACCTTGGACTGCATTCTTGGAGAAGAGGGTCGTGACATCTGCTTTCTGGTGACACGTCAGTGGCTTGGCTGACATCTTAAGCTCCTACCCTTCACTTGAAGGATTTGTGTTGTTTCTCCAAAACCATTCAGGGAAATATTTACTCTGAATTGCCCTGGTGAACATGCAGCTGTCTACATTGACCAGTCTGTGGATGTCTCCTTGCTCTAAATAACCACCAGTCCAGTAATGACATGACCTGTCCTGTGAGCTAGGCCCCCCCAGCAAGTCTTCATCTAATGACTAGTTTCCTGTCAACCTAAAGGTATGATGGGTAAAAATCGTAGGAGCGGATTGTCAGGCAGAGAGGAGGCCTCATCTCCTCCGCAAGGAAGTGATGCGCGGGGAATGTGTCGCCCCCGCTTGCATCGGGGAGTGTTGAAAAAGGTTAAACTATTTATAACTCGCTGCAGCTGTGGCCGTGAGATGAACCCCTCTATCTTGGCTGCCATGGCGCGGTTTAGAGTGGGGGGGTGGGAGGTTGTGTTTGCCCACGGGCTCTGCTCGATCAATCGAAGCAGTCAGAAGGTCATCCGAGCTGATCAGAAGGTCTAAGATTACAAGGCGCTTCTCTAAGAGGATTGTCTTAATGCAACGTGGCCACAAGCCCCGGTGGCCTCTGGGAATGCGTGAGACTTCCGGCATCTTCCATTTCCCGCGGCTCGGCGGTCCATAGCAATGATGGCACGCAGCTTATTTGCATAGCAACCTATACGTATGGTTAGCAGCATGGGTGCTGAATGTGATGCCATGGCGTGCCGTGCCCAGTAGGTCCTGTATCCATTTTAACATCCCTATCCATAATCTGCACTCTTTAAAATATGGGTGTTGACATGGTTAAGGTTTGAGGGGCTTTTCTTCTGGTCCTGCAGCTCTCAGAAATCCGCTTATTCTGGAGCTGTATCTTTTCATCTGTCTTCTCAGGTCACAGTTTTGTCCTTACACCGTAATCCTTTTCTCAGAACGTCTCCCGGTGCACGTCGATGCCGAGTTATCCGGGAGCGTCGTAAGGAGTGTACAGGTCGCGCAAGTCAGGCTTTGGTGTGAAAGGGCAATCTTTGATGCTACAGAACACGTAGTGTTGTGGACTTGGATCTGTGCTTACGGGAGTCCGGAGAACATCTGGAAAGCTTTTTAAATGGCACCTGACAGACGCCTGAAGTGTTGAGGTGACTTACTGCTGAAAGGTTGACTTTGTCAGAGATGCATGAATGGATTTCTAAGGCGTAAGATTTGGGTCATGGCTGCTGGGGGGGGTCTGCCCCCGCCATGCCGTAACACCTCGCCTTCCCTACTGCGCCCCAGGTGACGTCCGGCTTCAAGGCGAAGACCATGTCGGCTGCCCTGCCCCCACCCTTCTTGGACCCGCTCTTCTCCATCTCCCTGATGGAGGACAGTGAGCTCAGGCAGCTGGTGCTGGAAATCCTTCACAACATCATCGATCGCCACGACAACCGGGCCAAACTCCGGGGCATCAGGTAACGCCTAACTGACAGTTCCTCCTGTCCAATCAAACGCCAGGACTCAGGCCCTCGTTAAAGGGCAACTAACGATCAAATTGGAATTGGTCTGGATAAGACAACCATAAACAAACATGTTCTCAGGAATAGACTGGCCGGTGGGGAAGGTAACACTCAAAGCTGCAAAACCGAAGTGGGAAATGGTACTAAATTTATGGGAATTTGTGCTAAATCTGCATGTGCATTAAAGGTGTCTGTCTACACTTTTGCCCGTGGGACGCCATCGCCTGTACCTCTCCAAAGCCCATTAAAAAACGTTTCTTTGGCTGCAGAATTATTCCCGATGTTGCGGCCTTGAAGATCAAGAGGGAGAAGATGTCCAAACAAGATGTCAGTTTTATGAAGAAGGTACTAGCTGCTCTTATATGTGTGTTGTGTATTTTATTTATATTACATGTGTAACACTGGCAGTAAAACCCAAGATGTATGAGCTTGAGTCCCAGATTTCATCTATTCCTCTCAAGCCATAATTTAGGAATGTCAACAGCCAGTAACATCCATCCTCAGACAGAGCTGTGAGCAGCGTGCCTGGGCTTGTGGGATGGATGTGTGAGCTGTATACTTGCGGGCCACCTAGACACGGGTTTTTCTCAGATCTCGTTTGCAGCTCGATTTTTGATTCCTGGTGGTGTTTCTGAATCGGCCGTGCCTGTCGGGCCGTTAGCGGGGGCCATAGACCCTCCGCCCCCCCTCGACAGGGCCGAATGTGGCAGCTGTACGGCAGCCCATCTCGAGCAAAACAAACTTCAGTCAGCAGTTTCCCTCACCTGCGGTCTGAGGAACGAGGAAGAGATTTTTTTAACAAGGTGCTGCCACTTCATCCGCAGCCGTTCATCAAACGCGGATGTTTGCCGCGATTTCTTTACCCAGAAATCCGTAAGCGGGATTGAATAATGGCTCCTTTCCCTTCTCGAGTCCCTTTTCATCACCCCGCGCGTCCCATTCCACACTCTTCTGAAACCTTTTATCTCAACGCAGATTCCTACTTTCCTCTGTCATCATCCTAACGATTTTGCACTTCCTTTTCCTGCGGAATGCGTTATCCGTTCTTAATCCTGCTAATTATAATTGGAGAGGGCGAGAAGATGAATGGCATCGATCCATGGGCTGAAGCTGAGAGGCGCGGGGCCATGAGGTCGGGACGGCGTGGGGAAAGCCAGCCCCCGTCACCACAGCGATCGATGCAGTCCCTGTCCTTATTAGCTTTTCGAAGCCCGCTCCCGTTGCGGTTAGCACTGTTCTGCAGACCAAAGGGCCTCAGTCTGTCTGATCGATAGTAATCGCACCGGCACCGTGTTGGATGGGACTGGCCGTTAGTCTCGGTCAGATGGCCTCGCGGGTTCTCCTCACGGCTGTTTTGCGTAGATATACGTTTACGTGTGGAGCTTTTCACGTGGGCACCACTACGCATACACAGAGGTAGATAATGAGGCTCTGGTTTTTTTGGGAAACGTTTTCAGTGTACCTCTCTACAGGGGCGTGTATATGTTAGGCAACTCGGGGAAGAATTACGAGTGAGCTGAGCATCGGTTTTCATTACGAGCTCGGAACGAGACTCGGATGTAACCGGACTACCTGAGCCACATCTAATGTGCCAGCTTAATCATTATCCGCCGTCAGGTTATTACTGCTGGGCTGTCGAAGTACCTGTTTCAGGGGTGGTGAGGGTGCGCGGATTTACCACCTGTCCCCTCGACGGCTTTACCCCCGCCTCAGTGTGAGAATGCATTGCAAGGCTGCCCCCGCATTCCCCACTCTGCTATGCCCCCCCCTCCCCGAATACCGAACGATGTCTGCTTGATCCTGTTAACGCACCGCATCGACGCATGAGAACATTTGTGCTTGGAGAGCGGTGACAGACACTGCGCCGCGCTTGTGGGTTTCCTTCAGATGAGAAGATTCCCTTCACTTCCGTTCCCGGGAACCCTGGATTACTAGGTCCCGTCATTTGCCTCCAGAAAATGAGGAGTTATTTTAAACACTGTGAAAATGACTCATTCATACCTGCACCACATTTTTGTACTTGTACATCTCTGTTGCCGAAGGAACTTTAATCTGATGTCAATGGTATAATTGAAACCAGGCTTTTAAGAATATAATTTAATCTAAATATGAGCCATAAATTGATGGCTGATGTTAAATGGATACAAAAACAGGGAGCAGTTCAAGCTTGTTTTCTATGCGTATTCAGTGTAGCACAGATGTAATGTCTGCTTTGAGCAGGTTATTCAGATGCATGGCTCGCTGCTGCCCTCTATTGGTTAAGCGGAGAGGTGACTGGCCCGATCGCCTCAGGGCGGTCGGCTGCCGGTACTGAAGGTACTTGCACGCGTCTGGCAGAGATGGCCGTTGCTGCGTCCGTCGTGCTGCCGTCGGTGGCTCGCAGCGAAGCGATGTGGCGCTTTGGCGGACGCCAGTCCGAGTGCGTCATTTCACTGGTGCCCATCACAACTGAAAATAGGGCGTCTGCGGCAGCAGATGGTTTCACATTCTGGCTGGAGCTTACCGTGAGAAAGGGCTACCACAGGAATGGGGAGGGGCTTCCCCATCGTGCCGGGCAGTCAGGGCAGGACAGTCCGTCACATCACACCATCCATCGTACGCCTTCTTAGTCTGATACTGTGCTGTATGGACATGCTGAACTAGTAGGGAATAATGGCCGTCTGCCTGTCTGTGTCTCTGTCTGGCTCTCTCTCTCTCTCTCTCTCTCTCTCTCTCTCTCTCTGCTTTCCTTCTCCGATTTGAGGGAACCTTGAAAGGCGAACGGCCACCAACGATGAGCTACCGGCCTGACTAATGTGTCCTGTCTGACTCGCGATCGGTCCGACACGCTGCAGGATTGTTTCCGTCCGCAGATGTGTTAATCTGTGTTTAGGGACACAGCCCATTTTATGAATAAGCACACATCATGCGCACAGCCATATGTTATGTTTACCTCATTTAATCGCGCGTGTCAACATTTATTCACGCGTTGGTTAACAGCATATTTCATTTGTCCCGTTTCTTGCTTTTGAAATTAATTCGAATGCATTCTGGATGAATTAGTATTCATTTTTCAGCATGTAATTCCCCGCGATCTGTCACGCCGTCCGTGTATTGGCTTGCGTTTACAGCCCCCCCCCCCCCCCGTAAATTTCGGAAAGGACAGAAGGTGCGATGGTGGGATTACTCACTCGCTTCTCGTGACAAGCCTAGCTGTCCAGTGTGCCGCCAAGCGCTGTGGCCGATAAGGGGCCAGCTGCAGATGCTTCAGGAATTCTGCTATTAGCCGGCGCTAACTTGGCTAAAACATTGTAGCTGGCCTATGCTGCTCTTATATGCGAGACTTGGGATTACAGTTCTGCCTGTATTTATCTTAAATTTTCTCATTTTCCAGTCGTTTCACCTTTCCTCCACGCATTCAGGCTTGGTGTTTTGACTGTCTCGCCTCTCTTCTCCACCAGCATGGGCAGCAGCTGTACAGGCACATCTACCTAGGCTGCAAGGAGGAGGACAACGTCCACAAGAACTTCGAGCTGCTCTTCACGGCTCTGGCCCTCATCACCATTGAGCTGGCCAACGAAGAGGTGGTCATTGACCTCATCCGGCTGGCCATCGCACTGCAGGTACCGGCATAGCTGCGCGTGGACTCATCTCACACCCCTCTCCACAACTCGGCAAGCTCTTAAATGTCACGCCCTAGAAGAGCAACGAGCACACATCCCCTTGGAAACGAGTCAAGTATTTATTTTTTTTTTCCACGCTCTGTTACTAAGACTGCAGATTGGGGCCAAGTGATGTCATCCTTTGGGTGTGATGGTTTATCTTCCCGGAAATGTTTATGGGCTATGAGCAAGGTGGTAAAAGTGATGTGTGGCAGTGCAGCGAAAGTATGGCTGCCCAGAAAGATGCACCAATACTGTAAAAGGATCCAGGTGTGATGTTTCGCCAAACTCATCTTGTCAAAAAGCTCCTTTTTCAGATAGAGGCTTGCAGTTCTCTTCCTTTATGGAGCTCCTGCAAGGCAATAAGGCCCCTCTACCCATCCATTCATTTCCGCCCACCAACACTCAGCAGCGTTGCTCCACGTCGAGGTTATACCACTATTATTTTCATAATTATTTCTGCCCAGACTGCATTCTAGATGCCGTTTAAATGCTTCTCTGACATAGACGCTCCTATGTTATTAATACTGTTCTTTCTGATGGCCGAGTAGCTTGAACAGAACACCGATGACCTCATGATTTTCTGTGCGATTTTAGAACTTAGCTGTGTCGTTCGGGTTGTAATGTATTTTCAATATTTGATAGCTTTGGTCTTGTGTAGCCGAGCATCTATTAAACGAGTTTAATTAAAGTGAACATGAGTCACTCGCCTCAGTCCCGGGGGTGTGGCCAGGCCCTCGTTCCTTCCTCAGCTGAATTGAATAACCAATGAGGATGCTGCAGATCTTGGCTGTGTCAGGTTTTCAATATTGTTGAAAACCTTGAAACACTGTTGTGTTAATTCTGCCACAGGTTTCTAAGCTTATGCTCAGGGAGGCCATAACGGCAAAGCTTGCATTATATGACCCCTAGGGGGCAACGGCTATTGTTTTAATTATGCTGCAGAATTGGGTATTTAATTTCTTTAATGGAGAAACAGGGAACTTGATGAGGCTCTGGTGAGTGTTAATTGCAGTCGGTGGCTCCCCCAGCACGTTGTGTTTCATTAAACGCCATCAAGGCTTAGGAAGCTTTGCACCAAAGGAGAGCCTTAAAGGAGTCACTATGGCAGAGGCCATGTGATCTTCACTGACTCCAAAGACTGTTTGTGGAACTACACTTTTAATATGGGAACTTCTGAATAAGCATTTCTGTTATAATATTGAGGTCTTCGTTTGTCATGTTAAGACACGGTGAGGTTCTTCAGCGGTACTCCTCCAGTAAAAGTCAGAATGGTTTAAACATGGATCCTTCCATTCACATGGTTCACTCATTATGCCCCCCCCCCCCCCACCCACCCATTTTGTAGGACATGGCCCTGGCCAACGAGGAGAACATGCCCATTTTCATCCGCTGCAGCATCATGGCTCTGGTGGCGGCCTACCTGAACTTCCTCAGCCAGATGATCGCCAACCCGCCGTTCTGTCAGTATGTGGGCAAGGTACGATGGGGAGCTTTCATTGGTGGAGGACCGGCCTGGGTTTCATTGGTCTGGGACCCCCTTCCACCATTAGCAGAGGGCTAATTTTTGTGTTTACTTACAACCATTGATGTACCATAAAAGACGGTCCCTGCTTTCTGACTCCATGCTCCTGTCTATCAGGTCCTTGAGATGAGGAACTTGGAAGCTCCTTACCTTCTACCTGAGCACGTCTTCAGGGAGAAATGCCCGTAAGTTCACTGTCTGTTCCTTTCGTACTGTCTAGGCTGAAATGCTCAGGACCCAGATAATGGATTTTCTGGGGGCTCCTTGAGATGGAGAGCAGCGTGATAATGTCGCTGTTAGTGTGTGGGAAATGTGACCCACCCTCTGTAAGAAAATGAGTAGAAACTGCAAGGCAATCGGTTTCTCGACGTTTTGAGTCGGACTTGGTGAAAAGTGCTGAGGATGCTCCAGTTGCGATTCCGCAAGTCACTTTTCCGACATGAACGCATTCCGGAGCTGGAAGCCCTGAGAAGTGTCTGAACACAAAGCCAAAGAAGGTTGCAGCACATTGTCAAATGCATAAAATCCCCAAAAAGCTACGCTGTGTGACGTTAGCTTACAGCAGTACCACGCTTTGCTTTGTAGTTGTTTATTCTTTTCCCTGAGCGAGACCTGCTTCCAGAGGAATTCTCCCAGTGATATGGCTCATGGTGCCCCCCACCCTCCAGTTCACCCCCCGCCCTTTCTGTGTCCCACAGGCTGCCGGGTTCCCTCGACATGGATGACCAGAACTTGTACTTTCAGACCCATGAGATCGCCGAGCTGTTGGCCGGCCCAAGTTACGGCGTGGACCGGCTGTCGGTGGCGTATGTGCCGCAGGTGACGGGTAAGGGCTCGTCCCCAGACCGGCGTGCGGGGAGGCCAGCCTTTGGCCTCAGACGAATGCATGAAGGAAGGTTGAAATGACCGAACATAAAAGGATAGTTTAAGATGGAATAAGGTGAACTTTATTGATCCCTGAGGGAATTTCTGGTTCATATAGCAGCAATGTATGTAAAGTACAGACAGACAAACATGTAGAGCCAAATAAGACAATGCAAAGATAGCATACCTATCCGAACCGTGTACTAACTTCCTATTTTACTAAGCATCCTGTCTTTCCTTTTCTTCCCCTGCCTAATTTTTTCTCTCTAAATTTAGTCCTTTATAGAGTAGGGAAAGTCCTTTATCAGCACAGACAGACATCCAGAGGTAATCGGTATAGTTAGCCGTCAGTCCTATGGACGTAGACTCTACATGCTGCTCCTCCACCCTGACCTTTGACCCCTCTGCTATTCGTTACTATGTGAACAGTGCACCATATTCTGTTGTTCCAATGTCAACACCACCCCAAACTGACAGTTTAATTCCAGTCCCCTCCCCCACCCAGATAATTTGACATTTCCCTTAAAAAACGTGGTGAGCTGGGTGTGTTTACTGACCTTTTTGCATTGATTGTCGAAGATTCTGGTATAGGAAAAAACCTACAGTTCCTGCAGTATTGCCATGAGCTGGGTGTCACTTATCCAACAGTCTGGTCTGGCATTAGTGTACTTCTTGGTTCTTCGTCGGTACTGCAACAGTAAAAGTCAGAGATGGTTTTGAAGACTTGATTCGTCTTTCCAGAATATTCCCGTGTTTGTTTATATAAAGACGTGTGAGTTTTAGAACTAGCAAAATACGTTAAACGTCATGATAAAAAGCAGTCGGATCGACCAATCGGATAAAAGCAGCTGCTCCCTCACGACTCCCGCCAGTGTATGAGTTGCAGACTCTTAATTGGGTTTCAGAATTCATTATCTAGCTGTTACTCAGACATTTTAGGGTTCAGCTGACCTTTATTTTCACACTTGCAGCACACAGAACACAGCTGATTTATTTTCCCATCCAAAAGTTAGACTTTCAACAGACGTGTGCTGTATTTACCCATCTTTTTTTCTTGTTCGTCTCCTGACACTTTTCTCGCATGTCGATGACGGCTGTGGTGAGTAAGAGCTCGGTCAGGCTGTCCAGTCAGTTTTATTTTAGTTGTGCTTATTTGTGCATGTGCAGCATAATCACAGGACGTAGAACTAAATGTCGTTTATGTATTTTTGTAGTTAAGTGCTGGATCCAGCTGTGTATGAGGAATATACACATCTGACTTTTCAGAGGTGATGTGTAGTAGCTATGAAAGTAAATTTGGTACTAATTTCATTTTTGGTAATGGGCCTTTGCTGTGATCCTCGCATGAAAGATATTTAATTGAAATTGCTTGAATAAAATTTGCTGCTTTTATACAGGAAATAATTATCTGTCACTTTGAGCAAAATTGTCAGCTAAATAAATGTGAAACCCTTTTCTTAATCAAGTGAATTAGCCCCAAAAGGCTTGTAAGTTTGGTCTAAAATATACATTTCCAGTTTGCCCCATGTTGAGCCACAGTAAGTGGGGAATTTGCAGCCCTTTGTGTGTCTGCGGTCTGTGGAGGGTGGTGCTTTCATGCCCCCCCCCCCTCCCCCCCTGCAAGCCTGGCCCTCACACCCCAACTTTCAGTTCCTGGGTCATCCGTCCTGTTCCTGCTGCTCGTAAAGCCAGCAGTGATGCAGGACAACTTAAGAATCAGTCTCAAACAGCAGCCTCCTCACCACACACCAGAAAGGCAGAAAGTGGAACTAAGACACAGTGACTCTGGAGCATTTTCCTCCTCTCTTTTATAAAAGCAGATCACCATCTGTAAATATGCTCAGCCTTCTACCAGTCACTGCCTAACATGTAGTCCAAGGTTCTGATGATGTTGGACCTTCTATACCACTTGCTGAAGCTTTTTGGATCCTTCTCAGCGATGCCTGGGGGGTGTAGCATCTTCTCCATGTCTGTCAGCATCTTCTCAGTCTCTCGTCATCCTTCCCTAGATGAAGACCGCCTCTCCAGAAGGAAGAGCTTTGTAGACACGATGTCGCTCCAGGTGGACATCGTCTCCAGCAGCTTACCAGACAAGGTAATTGTCTCCCCATCTTGCATGTCCAGGCAACTTTAAATGGCGGTTTAATTTTTGGCTTCTGTCAGGGAAAATGTGAATTTTGTCATGTGCAATTTGTTCTGAAAGATCAAGAATAGTTTCACGCTAATTTGCTCTGTGCATCTGCAAAAGTCCCCCTACCCTCAGCTAACGTGCCAGATACTTAATTATATATTAGGGGAAAAAATAATCAACATGCATCATTAACTTGAGCTTTTGCACGTTACCTCATGCTGGATTGTGAAGCCACATTACCCCCGTCCACCCAGACAGCACCTGTCCTTCCAGAACAACGCTTTTTCTGGGAAAGACGTTGCGTTGCGATTATAATTCACCCCAAGCTGAATGGTGTCGGCCTTGTACCTTATATGTTGCGAATGACTATGGCCTTGGGGTGCAATTTGTGGAAAATAGAAGGAAATTTCTAGAAAAATAAATTGTCTTCGAGTATTAATATGACAGTTGATTGAGACTTCAGTGGAAACACTTTCCCGCCATTAGCCTACATGCTTCGTTTACTAATAAAAAGGCCTCTGATTGTGTCCTTTTCTGAAGAATTACGGCTTCAAACAGGATAAATCAAGGACTTTCATGGGAAAGCCTGTCCCTGAGTGTTGTTTATTTAATTTTTCTATTTAGGGTGGTGACATTTCCTGGTTTGGACGGGATGTTTATTCACGTTAATGGCTCTGGTTGAAATGCTAGCAGAAGGTCCTCTGTTTTCAATGAGCTCTCACCCTGGGTTCATTAATATTTCCGCGTTAGACCCCAGGCAGCTTCTCAGAGAGCCTTTTTACGGGCGATGTCCCCAAAAACCAGTATCGCACTCTCTTGGGGTCTTGCTCGTCCCCTTATCGGAAAGGCTCTTGCAGGAGACTCCTGAAGTCTGTCGTGTCCGGACTGCGTTTTAAAGCCGCCATCACCGGACGACAGCGCTGTTCACAATGTCACGAGGCCCGTCTGTCTCGTTTTCTTCACAGTCCCAGCTGGCTGAAGAGATCACCTTCGAGACATTGAAAAAGGCCATCGGTGAGTCAGTGGGGACAGGCGGCCGTCCGCAGGCTATTCTCTGATTAGTCAGCGATGTGTCACCGTACGCCCTTCTCGTCGAGCCGTCTCGGGCTCGCTGTTCTGTTACGTGGGTTTCTAGGGCGACGGGCGTTGCGATTGCATAACGTTTTCGCAAGTTTGAAAAGTCTAAGTGTTTTGCTGATGACTTTTTTCTCATTTATATGACTCGTTACTCACCTGTAACTTACTACCCTCAGATCTCTTAATTTTCTAACATCTTGCAGATCTCTAACTACATTGCACGTCTTAATTACGATGTCCTCACAGTCACAGCTGAAAGTCAGCTAACTTGTGGAAGTGCACCATTTTGGGTGCTTGTTTTGTTCCGTGCCTTCGGGGCAGATTAGGGGGTCTGAAGGGCTCATCTGGCACGTACAGTGGGGTGAGCGGGATCACTGATGGATGTTCTCCGCAGACACGACAGGAATGGAGGAGCAGGAGAAGGAGAAGAGGAGGCAAGTGATTGAGAAGTTCCAGAAGGCTCCGTTCGAGGAGATCGCGGCCCACTGCGAGTCGAAGGTGAGCCGCCAGCAATGAGTGAAACCCAGGCAACTTCAGCAGTAAATGTACTTCAGAGTTCTTAAGCTTATGTTTACAATGTTAAAGAATGGAAAGACAAGTCAGTGAATTGATCTGCCTTGGAAGGAAGTGGATGGTTACTTTTTATAAAATCGGGCTAGTCAATTTTATACAGAATAAGGATCTTCCATCTATCCAGTTTTTGTAGCCCTTTGTCCTATTCAGGGTCGTGGGGGTC
>JAODJX010000083.1:2104872-2127173 GCA_026776945.1 Isichthys henryi
CCCCCCCCCCCCCCCCCCCCCCCCCCCCCCCCCCCCCCCCCCCCCCCCCCGCCCCCCCCCCCCCCCGGGATACGGAGACTTCTGAGTCCACAGGAAGTGGGTTTTGCTCTGCATTTCGAGACCTAAAGCTGCACAAACTTTAAAGTGCAAGGTTTTTTAATAAAGAAAATAACCTCACAGTGGTTTTGGGCTGTTCTGAGAGTGCCCCCTGTTGGTACCCCCTGTAAATGCGGAGGGAGGGCTGTTTTCTAGGCTCCTTCCTCAGTCAGCTCACCCAGTCCCCCAGCTCCTTCATCGCTGGTCATTCTACTGGTTTCCATGGCAACACTGTCCCCCGCCTCAGGCCGGATGGGGCGACTCCGGATCTCCTCCCGTCTTGTTCCCTCCCAAGTTCCACTCTCTTCGCTGGAGTCGGGCAGGTGGGCCGGTGGGCGGAGCCAGGGCAGGGCGAGTGGCCTGCGCCGGCAGGGGGACCTGGGGCCGCGGCACTGCTGCGTGGAGACGCTGTCATTGCGCTGGGCAGCAGCCATGCACTGGGCACTGGCTTTGTCACACACACACTGCAGCTTGTCACAGACGCCAATCCCGAAGCCTGGCCAGGAAGCACATAGCAGCAGCTACAATAAAGCTAGTTGATAGCTTAGTCGCTATAACATACAAACATGCCCCCCCCACCCCGCTATGTGCAGGCCATGCTCAGTGTTAAGTTTTTGGGAGCTATTGGATGGGGCCAATATGAGCAGCGTGACATTGCGTAATCCATAAAGGGCGCAGTGACAGGTTCGTGCTGTTGAGGGCACTCACACTGCGGCTGGCCCCCTTGGCAGGTGATGTGGATGCCCAGCCTGCGTTCTGGGCGGCATCCCAGCATCCTTATCTGCTCCAGGCAGCACTGGTGGAAGAAACAGCAGCTGGGGGAAAGGGGGGGGGGGGGGTGGCCTGTATTTAGCAACTCTCCGCTCTTGGCCTTTTCACGGTTCATTTCGGGGGAATGGATGTTTAATATCTGGTCCCTAGGGACCCACGGTAAGTCGATGTTAGCAAAAACATTACTGAGGACCGGATTAGGAAACACTGAAGTTTTTTTTTTCCACGGTACGACATAGCCACGCCCACCTGTCTAGCTGGTCCACGGGCCGGCCACGCCCCTCCTGGCCACAGTAGCAGCCATGCATCTCGTAGTCGTGCGGACAGCGGCCTGTCAGGCAGTGCAGCATCTCGCCCAGTGCGGGCATCTCCTGGCTCGGCCGGCCGTCCACGCCGTACTGGGTAAAGGTGTGGCTGCACTCTGCTCTCCACAGAGGGGGCAGGAGATACCGGGGTTATGCTGACAGACTATACACTATATACTACCTGCCTAAAACTTTTACGCAGTACTATAGTAGACCTGGGCAGTATTACGTCTGCCTGCCTGGCTGGATACATCTATGTGTGTTTCGTGAAAATTTAGTGACACTAGCCTTTAGGTGAAATTTACCATTTCACTGAGATTTTAAAATACCAGAACAGCGTCGCTTTTGAAAATAGCATCAAAAAAACCATAAACCCAGAGCTGCCACCCATCCTATATATTCTGAGATCTGAGTCTTGATTTTGGTTGTCCTGGATAAAACGAATTTCATTCCGGAACACAGAATGTCCCTATAAATTTCACTAAACTAGCCTTCAGAATGGTGTCACCATGTGATATTTTTGGTGAATGACTGTTGTCCAGGATTTTACGAGACTAATGTCTCTCTCTCTCCAATATTTAATGCATCACATCTATGTAAAAGCGCTTTGGGAAAACCCTGTTGTGAAAGGTGCTATATAAAAATGAATTGAATCGAATAAGGTGATAATCCTACATATACCACGATATGACATCTAAGTTACCACCAAAGGTAGGGAGAGTGTTAGTAGTGCACCTTCAGGGTTGTGGTCCACAGGAAGGTCGATGAGGCCAACCGCTTCCAGGAGAGAGAGCGCAAATAGGGGTACAGCCTTTGGCTTGGGCTGGTACGCTGGGGGGAAAGTGAGGTATAGCAATACTGACACCAGGAAACACTACATGAGTGTTAATATTCACTAGATTGTATTGTTCCTGCAAGATCTTGGTCTGGAAAAGGATACACTTTCCAAGTGTCAGCACTTTTTTTTTTGGCATAGGAAGACAATGTAGATTTTGAGCCTGACATGTTCGGCCCAGAATCTGGTTCTAGAACAGTCTCCGGCTGTTGTTCCACTTTAGGGTTTCAAGCTTTACTTAGTCAAAGAGAATTCAAAGAGAGGACGGTTAAGCTCTATGCCATTAATAAACAAAGCTGCCTTTAATCTTTTTTTAAGTGTGGGTCAAGAAGACGGTGGGTCATTCGGCAGCTGTGAGTCCTACTTCCCTTGCCTGGCCAAACGGACACGGAACATCTACATGTCTGAGCAGCTCCTCTGATTTTCAAGAGCAACCATCAGAAAAGGGATCCATTTACAAAATGAGAAGATGCAGAGGAATTTCACGTATGCTATTTATCTTAGCTTTGTGTGACTTAGCTTGTGGTCTAGCTGACCACTGGGCAGTCTCCAAATCAGATTTCAAGGTCATATGTTCAAAGCTGGTCGTCACCGTACAGCTGCGTTAAAAGGTTAATATTTTTGCATTGGTATCAGCTATTGAAGTAAATCCCTAACCTTCTTTCTCTCGGGATTCATCTCGCGAATCTGTCTCTTTGCACGAGGGCCTGTCTTGCGGTTCGGCCTCAGCAGACGTGTCAGGTTGTGGCACCGTCCTCTTCCTGTCTCTCTGAACTGCACGGCCTTTTGTCACGGACACCGACTCCTCAGCTGTGAAAATGCAGCAGAGACCAGCTCCATTAAATGCTTTGAAATGAGATCGTTTCAACAAAAAAAAAAAATCTGTTAATCAGTCAATGCTTTATTGGGAAAATCATCCCTAGATACCACTGCTGTGCAGTTGTGGTTAGATAAATGATGAATCTTAAGCACAACACATTTATTTATTTATTTATTTTAAAAAGCCCTAGAGAATCAATACGATACTTGTCAGGTCTGATTAAATCCCTGCTTAACCACCTGACAGAAGTGGCAGTTTTTACAGAATAAATTTTTAGCAGCAGTGAATTACAACAAGTAACCTAAAGGATTTATGAACATTTATATGAATGTTAACACATCTTGATATATTTATTCATTTATTACAAATCATTTTAATTTGGCTGAACTGAGTAGCTATAATTGAGTATTTCAGATCACATTTCTAACTTTTTTTTTTTTCCTTTTCAATTAGGTCCTAATTCTTATTCTGAGCATTTTTTACTCTCCCACTGGAATCCTCACTGGTGTGATGACTGAACTTCAGCCTCAAATAATTCCAAGAACTTCTGTTGCACTACAAACACATTTGTCTGTTTTGGGGAATCAACTAGATGAAGAGGTTAAGGATCTCGCTTTTTGGGGGAGCAAAATCCCACAGACAAACTATGGAAGGAATATTTCCTGTGTGAGTCACCCACCTTCTGTGAAAGAGTCAATTTCTGCAGAGTTCGGGGTAGAATGTGTCGTGCGGATTGGTGGAGCCACCATTGTCTGCATAGTACCAACCAATGACTCTGTTACAGGTTCGGTCACGTCTGCCAATCAAAGGAGGAAAAAAAAAGATATAAAAGGTTGTGACACCAGCTGTGGGTGATACACTATTTATAAACAAATACGTTTGGTGTGTGATGAATTAGCTGTCACGAAATCCTGGTGTTTAAGAACATTCTCATCTGCTAAGGAAGAGAGTATAAAATCGTGAGGAAAGTGTGTAAACGACGTACCTTCTGCCTCAGCATCCATTTCTTTCGTTGCTGCTTCCACAGGGGGGAGAGATTTGCATGAGGCAAAGTGATTAATACATTTATGTGAAGCTTCAGGCCTGCTTCTTGGATACTTCATACAAGTAGAAAGAGTATTTACAAGCAGTAAATATTCTACAGAAAGATTATAAAGCTGAATATATACATTATATATTTTTCAAAAATCACAGCTCAAAACGTATGACCCACAATGGTGTCATCACATGAGCAGAAGTGAGGAGAACCTCCACGCACCATCAGTGGTGGACGGCAAAGGCTGGCTAGCTAGCGTGGTGTATGTCTCCCGTCTCTTGGTCGGCACTGCTGTCTTCGTTCCTTGTCTGTTTAGGACTGTTGGAAAAAATAAGTCGGGTTGAGCACACGGGAATCTCACGGCAGGACCAAGATGAGACGTCAAGTTTGTGTGGCTGGGGGGGGCTGCAGGACTCGGCAGCTCACAATGACCTGTTTTACCTTCAGAGGGAGTCTCCACTGGGACCTGCAGAGGCAGCTGATGGTTCTGCTCAGCTTCTGGGACACGAGTGCTGCTACTCTCTCTTTCTCCTGGAGATGGAACAAAGACATTAAATATAAAATATTAATTTTGGCCAATGAGGGGATTATTTCCAAATACAGAGGAAGTAAGTTACCCACTATGGTCTGCCTAAGGTATCTCACTGTGTACACAGCTTAATGAGAATTTCTTTACATTGATTTTTGCATTTGGTTTTGGCTTCTGCAGAGTGACTCTCCTTCATATAAACTGAAGCTTGGGTTGCCAAATATGAAAAAGGACTCGGTTGCAGGATGTGGATCCTAATTGTTTTGCTCCTGTGAAGAATCCGATGAATTTCCAGGTGTGAGGTTGGCGGGGTTTGAAGAACATTTTTACCTTCTAGAGAAGGACGTGGAGATCCTGCAGTCAGCTCCGTCCCACCTGCCAGTTTTAGATTGGAAAATGTAACTTCCATATTTCCATGTGTTCCGCCTAAAAAAATGCATGTTTTGCCTTTGCTAAATAGGTCCTACTTTATTTTTTTAGCTATTCACATATCTTTGTGGTGGTGTCGTGAGTGAATGTAGAGAGTTAAGGTCCATGACAATAACCAGCTATCTGGGTTCCTATTAAACAAAAAAACCCAAATATAAAAACAACAGGGATGCAGTGAATAACAGGAGAGGGTAAGAATGCAGGCGTAGATGCAAACTAACCTTCTGAGGGAGATGAGGGGTAAGGGGCGGCCTTTCCCGAGGGACTGGCGGTCTCCGGTTCCCCTGTCGCTCCTGCTGGATCCACGCCCCCCCCATGAAGGGCTGCAGATGAATGGGGACGGACAGCGTCACGATGGCATCACGACACGACCGTCATCTTTCAGTCGGGGCCGATCGCTCAGCGCCCGAGTGCCAGCGGAAAAGGCTCTTTACGCCGACCCTAACCCTTTTACCTTCATACAGAGATTCTGCGGAGAGGTCAGCAAACACCAGGGTCTGGTTGAGGTCAGGCTCAGGGTCCAATGTGCTGGTGGCCAGTGTTTCATTTTCTGGTAAGAGGGACCCTAAAATGGATCACTATTATTATTATTATTATTATTATTATTATTATTATTATTACTGTTGTTCTTAATAATAATAATAATAATAATAATAATAGTATATGTGGTCCTTTATTACAAGAATTTATAATTAATATGTATATGCTACTCAATTTGTCATGCAAATACTAAGCAAAAGTTACACCATCTACATTTTTATATGTAACCAATCAAAAAAAGAAATATGTGCAGGATATATGTCTCGATGTTGCTCTGCGTATATAATGTACGCAAGCATTGGTTCCTGTTCTCCTCCAGGGTAATGAAGCAGACTGGCCAGCTGTTCTCACCATCGGCGAGGAAATGCACAGCAGCTGGCGGAACCGCGGGAGAACCTTCCGCCCACTGCTTCTGAAGGGAACCGTTTGTCGGCGGCCCAGAACCTGGTACGGTGGCAGGAAACAATGACCTTGCATGTCAAGTCGTCCTTTTGTGTCGAGGCTGCTGAGTCAATCTTGCCGCAGTAACCTGGCCGCCGACGAGGATTATTTAAAGGTCATTTGTTTGTATCTGGCCGCTAGCTTGGTTACCCTGACGCGACGCCTTGCCACACAACATTAAGCGGCATAATCATCCGGAAATGATGTTTATTTACGGCCGGGTCGGCACAAGGTAGGACTGGCGTTTGGCATTTTCATTCATCACAAAAATTATACCGGCAAAACCCATTATGAAAAAGAAGGGTCCTCAGCTATAATTTACCCCTTTTTTTTTTTACGAGCAGTAATGCAGCACCTGGGAGCAGATCATCCATTTTTGGAAACCACTTTGGGAGGGAAATAAAATGTGCAGTTCAGGCTAAAGGGGGTGACTGAACAGAACGCCACTCTTGGCACTTTGTCATCGAGAGAGAGCTGAAGCGGTGATTGCCTGTCTCTAATTTCCTGTCCCATCCCGTCCCGTCCCGTCCAGTCCATTCCTATCCCCTTGACACACGTGGGTGGGTCCATTCCGAACCTGACCTTAGGCATCGCCCTACCTGCCTGCCCTGCAGCTGTCGCCCTGGTCAGGCAAACCTGTAAGACGGAGGGCGACAGACTAAAGGACACATGGCAAAGAGACCTTCCACCGCTGCAACCTCTCCTCCCACTGGTCACGTGGGATATATAACCACATTCTGCCATTTGCTTCCAGAACCAAAGAGTTTTGTGCCTGTAGTGACTTACTAGCGCTTTCCGCTCTGATGTTTATGAAGAGCACACTGGAGAAATCATGTGACCCATGTCAAGTCAATAAAATCCATAGGGACCATATCATAGGATAGGGAAAAAAAAAAGCTGGTTATTCTTAGAATCATCTACAAAAATTATACTCCACGAACATTTTAGTTTTGCAGGTTTTAAAAGCCAGTGGTGGGTTCTGGAACCTGCTCCCGCACCTTCTCTCGCTCTCGCTCGGCCATGCAGTTTGTGAAATGGTACGCTGAAGTTACCGGTCGCGTGGCCCGAGGGGCACGGTGCGGAGTCCAGGTGCTTCCAGGAGGGGTTGTAGGGGGACCGTCCCATGCATTCGATGGCCGCCTTGTCACACAGGCACAAGTCCCGGGCACATGGATCGTTCACGTCTGCAAGGCCAGATCAGGCTTGAGTACATCAATTGTCTATGTTTAATTTAGAACGCATTTACCTAAAGTACTTTGTCCTTCATCCTGAGCTTAAATGGCGCCATTAAATGTGCCTTAAGTGTGCAAATCTCTTTCTCAGGCTAAGCGTGTTGGGCTGAGTGACGGATCTGCATCGCCTTACCACAAATCACGCTGCTCTGGCCGCAGGTGATGCTGTAAGACGTGGTGTCGGGTTGCGATCGGCAGCCGCGCTCGCTCGTGGCTCTGTAGCACTCCCTGTGGTGGAAGCAGCACCTGCAGACCGAGGAGGCGAGGAACTTTATCATCTCCAGCAATTCAGGGGTTTGGACCGAAGACGGCAGCACTTGGGGAGAGTCCGGTCTCACCCGTCCATGTCGTCGACGGTCCCCCAGCCCCCCCGGTATCGGCAGGAGCAGCCGTAATCCTCCAGGTCTCGCGGACACAGACCCGTCGTGCAGCGCAGGCACAAGGCGAAGCGGAAGAGGGACGGGAAGCCTTCCTGCAGCTCCTGGAGCCAAGTGAAGCGTGTCCCCAGGCAGCCTGCAGGGGGCAGGAAGTGACATCGAGTGGCAACAGGAAACGCGAGATCACTCCCACTAACGGGTGGCAAAAACAGTAGGTACGGCAGGCTCCATGGGAGAAAGCATGGTCACTCTCACACACTTCATACTTCAGTCTTTTTATCTCTGTAATCTAATTTAAAAATATGATTAAAACCTACCTAAATACTACTTCAATTTCAATTTCATTTCTGTATGGTGCCAATCACAAAGCCGCCCAAAGACGCTTGGCACCGGTGTTGTAATACATTACTAAATCAATTATGCATAATAATGCACAAAACAAGGAAGAGAGAAGACAGAAAGGAACAATGAAAGAAAGCCAGGCGACTTTTGACAATTTCCATGACCATACAGAATGATGTAAGTCAACACCGAAGTGGAGCATCCTCACATTCTTTTGGCTGCTCTGTATGGGTGATGCATCATTTCTATGCATTAACTGCACCAGTGACTGAATTTTTTCCAAACGGCACCATCCTCACCAATCAGAAGCTGAGCAGCTGCGGGGTCGGCTGGCTCTGGGCAGAACGAAGAATTCTGGGGAAGGACTGGAGGTGCGAGACACAAGATTAGCAACTGAGAAATTACACAATTCTTAACAGCGTCCTGCAAAGTTGTCACTCGGCCAGAAACTCCGGCTGCTGTTTACTGGAGACGGTAACAGCTGATTTGCACCAGGCTGGCACTTACCGGTCGGAGCTGATAACAGCGTCAGCAGCAATGAGAGAAGCATGTTCTCCAGCTCTGGAGAGACACAGAAAGAAAATCCTGCAGCTTATTCGGGCCTGTAGTCCAGGACTCTTCAAATTTGAATCTCGATTCCAAATCCAGGCCTTGTCTTCAGTTCTCCCAGGTAGTTAGTTTAATAATTACTGATTCTGATTGCTGAAGGCTTCACACCTGTCTCACAGGTAAAGGAAGACTGGAAAACTAGCAACGCTCTGACCTTGAGGACCGGGATTTGAACAGCCCTTTTCTAGTGGCTTCAATGTTGGCCCAAAAGGTTTTCCTAAACGCTGACAGCCCAGATGCTTTTAGCGAATAAGCACCAACACTATACTGAAATGTAGAGGAATATTTTAATGGCCAAACCATAACCTCATATCCCATCCTTGTCTTTAAGACTGTTGTCTGACATTTTCTAGCCAAATACGTTTGTACAAACGTCAGATTTGTATGTAACGTGCAGTGGAGGAAAACTTCCGGCCTTTTGAAAGTGAGCGTCTTTGGAGATGCCGAGATTCCCCCAGACACCCCCAGACTCTTCCACCGACACCTTCCCTCACGTCGAACCCTCTTCCTCTCATTAAAGCTCCGGTTAGCTACCGAAACGCCGTATCCGCCCTCTTCCACGCTGCTACTAATGAGGCCCCTGCCGTCTGCCAGCCGCCGTTCCCGGGGATCAGAAGGTCCCGCACAGCCCCCGCCTTGGAGTTCAGAGCCCGTTTCCCATAATGCACTGTGGCGCCACGTTAGCACGCGGGAGATCACCGTGTTGCTAAATCGGGCCCATCCGCGGCTTTTCCACCTAAGCCGCTGTGGAGCTTCGGATGAAGAGATCATTAGCAGGCTCCTCTTCACGTTCTCTGATTGGCCCTGGTCATATCAGCCCGTCAGAACTATACATCTGCTGCTGCAGCTTCAGATATCGTGCACTTATGCCCCATAAATGGAACAACAATTTTAATTATTTGAGTAGATATTCTGATTTCGGCTTGTTCAAGTCATTGATGGTCTGTGGCAGTAACATTATCCTACAGCATAAATACCATCTAGAGCAGCGTTGGCCAGTCTGGTCCTCAGGGACCCGCAGACAATCCACATTTTTGCTCCCTCCCAGTAGGAGCAAAAATATTGACTGTCTGGCAGGGAGCAAAAACGTGGACCATGGTCCAGGCAGGGAGACGCTTATCTAGAGGCCTGAAACTCCAATAAAGGCTAAATATGCATTATTAGACATTTACAAAACGATTAGGTAGCACCAACGTTTTCTCCATATAAGCGACGTGCAGAGGCCGGTTAAGAGACGGCAGGTGAAGCCAGACTCACCTCTAGTGTTTGGGGATGCGTGTCTCCTCCTGGGTGATGTTCCATTCAAATGGCCTCTGATCCAGTGGGCTTTTTAAAAAGGTCCCACACAGGCTGCCTTAATTATAAGCTTAACAATGAGCTAATACATGTTCTGGGGGGGATGGATCCCGGACGCAGCTACGGCCGGCCCAGCAGGAACGAACCCATCGGACCAGGTTTGCATGCACGGGTGGTCACCATGAAACAAGGGTTCCCCTCACACCACTGCCTGAGCCCCCCGTAACCGAAACCGGGGGTAAAAAAAGGAAGCACACAGCACTTAGACCTCAGGGCTGAAGAGGTCCTGACCTAAGGCATCCGGGTCACGGAGGCCTCGAAAGGGCACACCCCCCCCACCCAAGAGCAACAATGTCCCCCTATGCTGAGTCCGGCCTGCCAAGACACAGAGCCTGTCCCCCAAGCGCCCCCCACTAAGCAAGAACACAGACCGAGTGACATCATCAGTAGCAGGCCTGTCATTAAAGCAGTTATCCGGCAGGCCTCAATCCAGGTGCATCAATACCCCGCTCACACAGCCAGTCGTTACCGAACATGCGTTACCGAACATTGGTCTGGGTCAGTCATCCGTTACACAGCGTGACACAAATACCGCCAAACAGCCAGTTTAATTATTGATTCTTCTGGAAGCTATTTACAGCAGCCCAAGACCTATGTACAGTATGTTTAAATAACTTCTTCTGCATCTCCTTTGATAAACAGACTAATTCACAGTTAAAAGAAACCACGAGTGACCTCTGTAAAAGTACGTTTTATAATTATATAAATGTTTACAGCATGCATTGTCGTATGCATTACACACCCACCTACTGATAATCCATTATAATGTATATTATTATTATTATTGCTGTTGTGATATATTTACTAAGTGTTGTACTATGTGTTGGTATGTGTTCTGTATCTACATGTGGTGCCCATTTAAATAAGTGTGAGGTTTGAGGAGGCACCCTGCCCCCTGCAATCCAGCGCCAGCTACTGCGGCCGCGAGCATTCGGGCGACAGACAGACGGCGAGGGCTGAGCCTGTTTCCTCGGGAGCCCTGAGTGGAAGGTTCTCCTCACGGTTTTGCGCACATCCTCGCCAGACACCTCTGCTTCAGATCTACGTGGAGAAGGAAGCAAGGAAACTGGAGATGAGCAAGAAGAAGGAAAAGGACACACGCATGTGCACACATAGACACGGACACACACACATACAAAAATCTGGTCCCCACGATGTAATAATTACGAAAACGCATGCCCAGACACACACACGCACACAGACACAAGGGCATTTATAATTGTAGAACCCAAAGGAATTAAAAAACAAAAGTTACTGCAGTGAAAACATTGACAGGTTCATGAACTCAATTAACTAATGACGCAGTTAATTAATGACTCAATTATCTGATAATATTAGTTCTCTGCAGCTTATCTACAATGTTGCATAAAGTACAGCACGTTCAGGGTGTGGGGTCAACATGGTCTGCAAAGTGCATAAAGTCAGGATTCAAGTAAGTTTACGTTATAATTGTAAAAGACAAATATATATATATTTTTTTTCACACTGTATTTGAGCCTTTAGAATGAAGAGGAAAGCCGTTATAATTAAGGAAAGAAAATGAAAATCTAAAATATCATAATGGAGTCAGGTTATCCTTTCGCTTTGATCTTCTCTTTGAGGATAACAATCACTGCCTTTAAAGCACCTGTCGTGACCCCACGCCCCCGCGGTGCCTCTTTAATTACACGCTTCCTCGCGCACACTGCGGATGCCGTTTCACTCAGCGCCGCATCTCATTGGCAGCCGCAGCACGTGACGCGGCTGACCGCAAGATCACGTGATTCGTGGCTAATTGTTCCGCTTTCATAACGCATGGTTACGTTCGCGGGCCGCAGTAAGCGCGGGTAATTATGCCTTATGCTACAGTATGTAAACAGTTACGTTAAAAGATCAAATTAACTTAATGTACTTTATTAATAAGTCAATGGATTTACGAATAAAAAAATTAAAAGCATTACCACTATGTATCCTTAGGAGAATGGATGGCAGTCAGTGCAAAAACATGATTTGTATCAGTGGGATCGTCCCTCTGTACCGAGGTGAGATGCCGTACTTATTGTAAAATCATTTTTGTGCCGGATAAAAATTAGAGTCTGTACTATATTAATGTTGATTTCATGATTTTGGTGTACAGTAAAAATGAGATTCTGTAATGTATTAATGTGAAGCCTATCATTATGGTGGAGGTTAAACGTGAGATTCCAGCAGTCTGACCCACCAAAACGCGTTTGTGTAAAAAGACAGTATCTGGACAATCAGTTAATTAAAGACTTCAAAGGATTTGAAGAGGAAATCAGACCAGAGAGGAAATCTCTCCAAGTTAGAATAGGCAACGGTAATCTTTTTATATGCAAAGAGAGTCTTACTGAAGCTCGGGGAATATGGATTTCTTGCTTTTACGTGTCTGTGTGTGTAGTTTAACTTGTATTGTTATGCTGGTGAAACAGCCATAAAATTCATTTGCCAGGTTCCTTAACACTTACTTTTTGAGTAGGATACTCGCTTAACCCTCTTGCACACCTCCATCGTGTACCTCGCATACCAACGCTGGTTTTCAGCACAGTACCTGAAATTCACCGGAAGCAATTTCATTCCCATTAAAGGATAATCATCATTATTGCCCGCATTCATGGAGAGTCATTTACGCAATATACGCCCAATTTAGATATATAAATATGACACGTACAATGCGAGCTGCTCATTATGAACTTATTGTAAGGTTGTCATGGCAACGTGCCGCCTTACCGAGCCGCTCCGCCGCGGTCGGAGTCGCGGCACCGGCACCGCGAGAAGAACTTGCAGAGTTCGAGCAGGCAGGACTGCAGTTTCTGGGCGCTGATGGGGGTGGCGGCAGTGCTGGCCGTGGGCTCCACTTTCCTTCTCGCTGTCCCAGCCTGGGAGATGTCCGGTCTTTTCCACGGACAGCCTGCCGAGAGACAGAGACGGAGCCAGCGCTGACCTGTGTACTTGTTGATTTTCATTTATTTGCTACCTCGAGCAGGTCCACCTTCGTTGTAAATACAGACAAATGCTCACAACCCATTTTACCAAAATTATTGCGATTACCGGGAAAATTTGACCTTTGAGTGCAGATAGATTGGCTTCTTTATTTCTGTAGCTGTACAAAGTGTTGGATCTCCTTTGTGCGGAAAAAAGATTTTACTGTCCATTATAAGTCTATTATTCACAAATGTGTCTTAATGGTTTCTTATAATATATAATGAAGATTTAATTTGTTTCCGAGTGTCTTTCGCACCAGGCAACCTCTCATGATCGTTTTTGTTATAACCATCAAACACCTGGTGAACGCGATTACCATTCCGGGTAGTGACAGCGGCAGCATAGTGCGCAGTGTCACAAATGTGAAATACCCGCGATTAATAAGTCCCCGGGACACCTAGTGAAAAGAACAGCTCAAAGACATTTATAATGCAAAACAGGCACGCTTATCGCCTTTTAATGGGCAAATCAGAACATGCTTTGATCCGCAAAAGCCCAATGATTCATGTTCCCCCAACCAAGTCATACAACCCAGAAGGTTTCTATGGGAAGGTGCTGCCCTCTGGTGGTAGTGTTCAGTAGCGTTTCTTGAAGGAGATACGCTTTTTTTTTTTTGCTTGAAAACGCGATCTTTTGGTATTGTTTTTTAATTATTTTTTTTATCCATTTACCCAAGGTCGACTGTAAGTCTTATAGTGAATGAAGAAGGAGATGGACTGTTTTCCTGAGCAGCAGTAAGCCGCCGCAGTATAAACAATGCGGAAACGAGAGGGGGAGGATTTGCTCTGTATGAAATTTCTCCGTTGTTAGTGCTGTTTGACTGCAGTCCAGCAATTATGCGCTGAAAACACGGGCGTAATGGGTTCTTATTTTGTGACCGCTGGTTTTATCTGGTCACAAATCGCACCCATCATGCATTTATCCTTTGCCCCTGATCCATGCCCAGTACTGTGAGTGATGGAAACTGCATGCAGTGCAGAGGACGCCTCTTTATTACCGGACCTTTAAGCCGGTTCGCCCTTGGCCTAATAATCCTCGCAATTCAAAGTTTATTTATTTCACAGTCTAAACACGTCCTCAACAGTAATAAGAACGAACACACACACACCACTGACCATGGTCATTTAACCGAGTGCCTCAAATAATAAATAACATCTGTTATCTTTTAAAGAAAAACTATAAATAATAAAAATAGATAGACTTAATTTGCTTTTACCCTTTACTGACCTATGCTTTGAAATAACTGCTTGGAATGGAAAACTGCGTTTCCATGGTTACTATCACGCGGAACCATTTTGCTATTTCCTTTGACTGGAGACAAAGAAGAACTTTGACCCAGCGATGAATCAAAAACTGCAGAAGATACACATTAAAAATCCTGAATTATTGGGGGGGGGGGTGGGCGAACAGTGTGTCTTTGGAAGAGAACCAGGAGTCACCTGGATGTGAGAGACATCCTCGGGACTGTTCCCGTTAACAGCAAAAAAAAAAAAAAAACACACCTGCAACCCTGCGTGGTCTCTCAGCGAAACTGGCCGGGGACACTGTCCTGGGGCTGGGGCTGGGGGTGACTTCACCCCGGGCTGAGACTAAGAGAGGAGAGGACACAACGCAAACTAAAGAGAAACTCACTCGCCACGGTCGAAGGTCAGATGGCAGAGGTGAGACTGCCTGAACAGACCCCCCCCCCATCTCATTGCAGTGATTAAAAGTGGGCCCAGGCGTGCAGCAGGGTGAGCCGAACGAGGCAGGGAGGCTTACCGGGCGTGGTGGCGTTTTCGGGGCCGATCTGTGTGCCGCCAGGCTGGGCCGAGCTCTCGGTGCTAGACCCGGACAGCGAATGGTGCCACTCTTTTGGGGGTGAGATGACATCATGACGCTGACATACAATGCCGCTCAAATTATTCAGGAATCAATCCGTTACTCTCTAGAAAAAAAGACTTACAACATGTCTGCAGGACCAAAATACAAGAGGCGTGATTTTTATTGTATAAAATTTCAATTTTATATTATTACCCAGTAAAACTTCCACTTATTACTCTACACTTCAGAAAATGATGAGATTGCACTGTAGGTATATAAATGCCTTTATCCCAATACAGTATTATATACTAAACAACAAAATTACAAGGAATAAAGGAAATCCTCAATCTTAGAACCTATAACTATTGTAATTTCACTATAATGGGCTGCCTACGTAGGGTTATATCTAGTATTTACCGCCATTCAAATCAAGCGTTTGATTAGGGCCCCCTGATGGCCACAAACAGTCACTACGCCAAAATTCACATAAGCACTTCCCTTATTTAGGAAATGCATGTTCTTCTAACCAGCGAGTCAGCTACGATCTTCTGAAGAGATGCATCCCTGTTCATACCTCATCGGCTTTCCTCTTGTTAGAAATGATGGGAGTGTGCGATCAGGGGAGCAGATAAACACAGAAGGTTCTTACCCATAGCTAGATGAGGGACTGTGATGTTGCCTTGGAGAGGAAGGAGTAAAAGGAGAGAGAGAGAGAACCAGCTGTTGACCTGACTCCAGCACGAATGTATAGTGGGCAGGAAAACCTACTGCAACCTTTGTTGTGGGTCTTTCACAGACAAATGAAGGGCAGGGTATTCAGTGACATCTTACCTGCTCTGCCCTCATGGAGCTGCTGTGTGTTACAACACAGGAGTACAGGGGCTAAAATTACCTCTGTGGATGTCAGCAGTAATAGTCTGATTGAAGAGAGGCTTGACGGATTCCACCTCCCAGAGCTGAGACAGATCTCTCTCTGGAGAGGAGCAAACTGGTGAGATAGGGGGTGGGGGGAATCGAACGCTCCACCATAACCCCAAGCATAACACAATCAGACAGCCGTGCCTGAATTCAGGGGCTTTGCCGCATATTTCATATAATGTTTTTGCAGCCATTCTGAAGATGGTTTGAGAGACCATAACACAGTAGCTTAAGAAATGTGCTTCAAGATGCTGCAACATAGCGTCATTTGGACAGGGGGGGCTGTCAAAGGGGATGGTTTTTGAAGTATGAAAATGGTCATTAACAATATGGGAACCTAAGGCCTAATGCACATCGTACCAAATATATACCTTTAAATGGCTCAAAAGCAGTAAAATACATGTTCAGGATTGAAGATCCACCGCTGGATCAATACAACACATGGGCTTCCTTCACTGGATGTTCATCGACATCAAGGACGCGGTTCCGTCCTTCTCCAAACTCAATAAGGCAGAAGTAAGAACCAGATAACTCACCAGTCTTCCCAGCCATCACACAGATGTATATACAGTCCGAGTCCTTGTTCTGACTCACTGCGTAGACACATCTACCATCAGCCACATCCCAGACCATCTTAATGACCTGCATCTCATGTAAATGAGGTCTATCCTGATTTCCGCTTCGAACACGAGGCCGAAGACCAAACAGGCCTCTCACAAAGGATGCTGAATTTCAGTAGCTTTGCTGAAATCCACTCACCTGACAATATGGAGCTGGATTTGAAGATCTCGTGAAGGTAGCTGGAGGAATTCCCCATGATGTCCAATAATATGGCAGTGAAGTCTATGCAGAGACCAAAAACGTCCAGATGTCAGTTGCCCTTGTTAGGGTACGCCAGCAACCTCATGTACGGTGACATACTATCCAAGCCATAAACTCTCCAGCGTTGATAAACTTCAGAAACTGTCCTGATACTCATCAAAATCTGGTCTAGTATTATATATATTGATCTGTATCCTGTTACCACAAAACAAGCAAGATGAATAATAGCATTTGGAGATGTATTACACCACAAAAAATCAAAAATGCATTTTCAGCATGTACCCTTTGTATCGGCTCACCTGTCAAGTCGTTAGACCTATTAGTCAAACAGTAGCAGTATCTCATTGGAAGGAGGCTACTCTCGATGTTCCTGAAATTGGAAACTGTCGGAAACCAGGTTTCACCACACGGAACTGAATACTTTCGATCAAATCATATAAGCTGTGTATTTCTGGATAAATTATCCGATGGGGCGGGTGAATGCCGGGTGGCTGAGAGGATTAGCCAGCCCACGGGCAGGACGTACTGTTGTAGACGAGAACGGTGAGCTTGTTGAAGGCCAAGGAGCTATGAGACGTGATGCTCAGCAGAGTGAAAATATGCTGGGAGCCTGGAAAACAGGACAGGGGGCGACAGCAGGACATGCACCATGGCTCAGCGGGATTTATGACAACCTGTAATGGAAGATTGATGGCTGGGTACGCTAATGCTACAAAATGCTAAAACAAGATCCATTCCACTTCCAAGAGGGGTTAAATTCGTAACCTTTTAACAAAGTAACTGCTTCTTAACAGCGTAAATCCAAAACCGAAGCGTTGTCAAGCCACCCAGGCAGATACACGACGGTATTATCTGATTTTATGAAATTTCAATGTAAATGCTACTTGTCATCAATGAAAAGCTGCGCAATGCTCAGTGGCCACTTTATTAGCTACACTTGCTTGGTGAACAGCCTGCTCCAGCGAATCATGTGGCTGAAACGGAATACCTGCAGTATGCTGACAAGGTCAAGAGGTTCGCTTCCGGTGTGGCTGTGCGCTCGAAGGGTCAAGGCACCTCATCTAAGCGATTCTGACCGTGTCGAGATTGTTGGTGTCAGATGTGGTGGTTTACGTTTATCGGAAATGGCTACCCTGCTGGGATTTTCACTACAGCATCTAGTTTATACATAATTCTGCAATTAACGAAAAAACGTCCAGTCAGGGGCATTTCTGTGGGTGAAAACGCCGTTTTAATGCCAGAGGTCAGAGGAGAATGGCTAGACTTGTTTAAAAAATTAAGAAAATGTCGTGTTCTGCAGCATAACACTGTACAAAAACCGTGAGTGAATCATAAAATAGTCACTCATATTGCCACATACCAGTTTGTGTCGAGTTTATTAACTTATTCACCAAGAGAGTCAGGTCAATGGAGGCAAGGTCAGTATGTCCAGCTGGAATTTCTGGGCAAAAACAAACCACAACGATGTTAATATTATGATCAGTCATAAAAAAGCTCATGACACCTGTTTAAGTGCAAACTGGGTTACATTACAGAGAATGTCCACCCCCACCAACAGTAAATGAAAATTAAGTTGGCTTTCATTAAAACATTATGCAGTTATTCCCCCAGTGAAATAAAACGATATTGATTAATACTGGTAAACATTTCAAGAGTTTATTATGAGATTTAAATCATTTTCTAAATCTGTATACATAATTACCTTATGTTGTCCTTCTTTGAATGAACTACTTTAGCACAATAGACTGTAATATTGCACTGTATAATTACGGCCTTTTGCGTATGAACACTAATTTCACTGATGTGCTCATTTTCCTTAAGATACAGTTTTAAACAAAGGCCGACCATTTTCTCGAACTACCTGTTGATACAAGAATGTCTCTCTTCTCCAAATGTCTCTCAAAGTTGCTTTTCAGGGCTGCAAAAAAAGTGCAGAGTCACTGCACTGGTTCTGTAAGTTCATGAACGGTACATTCACAGTGTGTGCAGTCAGGCAAGGACACCCCAGAGACCCTGGGCGGCAAAAAGCAGACGTGTGTGATGTAAATGAATGACTGGATTTGGGGAAAAATACTTTAATATACAGGCAGCTCTCGATTTACATAAAACCAGCAAGTGAATCCAGACCGATGCAAACAAAAATATCCAAAACACATAGTTTATGGGAACCCTAACGCAAAGAAGTTGGCAAACACTGAAAATATATTTCAGCTTTGTCTTTGTTATTTAATGTTTTCTTTAGCATGTATTGTAAGTATATTTTTGGCTCATGGAGTTTTTGACATAAGGGGTCTTGAATAGCATGAGCGGGGTAAATCCAATTTACGTAACATTTTATGTTCGAAACAGTTTATGGAACAGATTATTTACTCGGGAAAGTGGGATATGTGAAAAACGGGAGGGAATTCCAGTCAGATTTCAAACATGAAATCAGTACCGTAACCAACATAAATAGAGTGTTACACATAAGACAAAATGAACCATCGACTTTTTAACAAATAAATACACTTCCGGGTTAGGTGGTTTGAGAACTGCCTGTATGGACCTTCTGATGATTAAACAATGCATAAGAATCCAACTTTAACTTCTGTATAATTAAAAAAGAATTATCATTGCTGTCATTGACAGTAGAGGCCTTGTGGGACGGTTTGCTCGTCTTTGGCCGGATCGTGGGGGATGGCGGTATGGGGAGGTTCTTGCCCACTGCAGGCTGCAGCCCCTACCTTTACCGTAAAGGACGGCCAGGGGAATGAGGGCCACGCACAGGCTGACGCACAGCCCCCCGTGTCTGCCAGCCCCCCCGGAAGCAGCCATGGCAAGGCGACGACCTGCGGCACGACCACACACACCTTCACCGGCGTGTGCACAGACAGCGTCGCCTCACTCATGTAGTCGTCCATTATTCCTCTACAATTACCGTCCTTTATGTCTATTGATTTCTATCGCGCAAGACATTCATGATTATGGTAAGATGTTAAACGGCAAAACCAGTCACACTGACGTTAAAATCAGTTACCCTTCATGTATATTATTAACATCTATAAACAAATAAATATCTCTAAGTCAGAGTCAAATGACTTAATTCTAAACACTTCTAAACACATTTTTGGACACAAAAAGGATAAAAAAAAGAACCCAAATAAACATAATGTTTCCATAATTCCAAAAAAATGACAATTACTGTGTTCTACTAAACTAATGCACAGTGCAGCATAAAAGGATGTTTAAAATTCAGAAGTCTTACGTTTTTCACTGCACAAATCACATGATATTCATCCTTTATAACCTTTTTTTCAGATTTTAAATTCCCCGCAACTTCCTTCACCATTAATGTTGAGTCTAAACTTACCTTTTTTTTATATTCTTGGTCCAAGATTTGTTCGACCTGAGACGGGGTTACTGTCTTCGGGGTGAGATTAGTCCACTTCCATTTGTTCTGGGGGGGGGGGGTTGATCTTTGGAGATCGCTGTCTTACGTCCGTTTGGCCGATCCCAAGTGACAGGTGGGGGAGATTTATCAGCAAAACGAGTACCAGCCCGACTCCACAAATGGGGCCAAGCTGGGGTGGGCAAGTGAGGTGCTCAGCCCCCTGGCCAGACTCACGTTCTAAATGGTCGTAATAACAGGCGGGCATGTTATTTGAAACTGCGGCTGTAATTGCTCTCTGAGAGCAACTGAATGGCCTTTTTAATGTTGCGGTGGTAGCACCCTGATTCGCTGGTGCACGGCCTTAATTGCCAGGAGGAAATAAGGCTGAGCATTCTGGGTACCACCAGGGGCCTGGGAAACACTCCGCTATGGAAAACCGAGACCAGGCTTGACACCCTGAATACTCTGTCACGTACAGTATTAGCCATTTGTATGTAAAAAGCAGTACTGTTGTTCAGAGCAGCCTTCAGACTCATTCAGACATAAATAAGAATCACAAGATATACTGTATGCATATCTGCAATACAAGAACATTTTTTTTTTAAAATTTCTCTCTCCCACTTCCTCTCTCAAGGTCAAACTGACAGAAGCTGGCTGAAGTTAAGAAGGATTAAGATTGATGCTCCTTTGGAATTTATGCATCTCTGGGAGAAATTTATAGACAAAAAAAAAGGTCTTGCTCCTTTAGCAGAGCTGAAGTCCACATTTCTACACCGACAACAGGTGGATCATACCGGCAGAGACCTCCCACCAGCGCCTGGGGTCTGTTCCCCCGCCCATCACAGCAGTTTTAATTTACACCCAGAAGCCCAACTGTGGATAATCTTCAGAAAAACAACAAATGCCTCGGACTACCTGCTGATTTGCACTTTCTGTGTTTTCTAGGGGATATTTCCAGTCTGCTAGAGTCTCTCAGATGACGGACACAAAGCCTGTACGGCCATGAGGGTCAGGGTGAGCCTGCAGCCTATCCCAGGAAGGACAGGATGTGAGGCAGGGCACCTCCTGAGTGGGACGCACATCACTGCAAACATAGGAATCAATAATACAGGCATTCCAAACACCCTGATGTACCGGCATTATTCATAAATGCTCAAGTAATTAAATCCCAGGCCAGTACGCATCCTCTGCATGTCAAGCAAACAAAGATTGAGTCCAGGGACCCAGAGACGCCAGAGCTCACATGTGGCACCGTATTATCGCTCTGCTATTCTATTCGTATCTCGCCTTACAGTCGAGGTCTAAGGGGGCACCTGGTTCTCCTGCCCCTGCTGTTCAGCCACGAAGGTGAGGCTGGCTGACCTTAGCATGCCGGCTAGAGATCACTCAGTAGGTCACACTGCGCCCCCTGTCATTTTACCTGGATCCTTCAGTCCCACTTTGAAGCTCCTTACTGGTAACATTTTTCAGAGAACATGGAAAGGTTCTCCTAACTAGGTCACATTTAAATAAGACAAGTGAAATATCACCTTCATTTCTAAGTTTGTGAGTTTAACTGTTGTTAACGACAACAGAAAGTTGAACATAACAGTTTTAAATCGATTCCAAAACATCTTTGGGTGTTTTGAGAGAATAAATTACTTAAGGGACATTTCTGGAAGCTACATCTATGGTGGTAAAGTATTGGCAAGACCCCCAGACACTGTTAACAAGAAGTTTCAGATTCTCCCAGGATCAGTTTGCAAATTAACATACTGGGGCTCACCAGAGGACGCACTGTATGTTCACTGGCATTTCTGGCTACATTTTATCCTCCACCGTTTATCCCATAAAGTGATGCAGCGTCTGTCTCTGCGTTCCAGAATTTCAGTGTCATACGAAACAGATAACTGTGCAGTGACTGAAAACCCCAGGTCTCATAAGCTGACATCGGAAATGCAGCCAAAACACGGTAACCCCAGACTGGCACGTAATTATATGATGTCCGTGCCTGGTTCCTCAGGGTCTACCAGCTCAAAGGTGAAGTGAGTTTGCCTATCAGCAAATACAATGTAGGTAAATTACTGAAGGAGTCAGTGGATATAATTACAACAAAGGCACCATGCCAGTCACACGGGCAAGAATGCGTGGGCAGGTATCAGGGCCTTACTGAGGCTCCTGCTTGGCAGAGATCCATAGTCCTATTGGGACACTCCACCTCATCGCTCCTCTCCCATATTTTATATAAACAGATTAAATATACGTACTGAGAAAATGAGCAGGCTGGCATGCCATTGGTCCTCTCATCGCCAAGCAACCCTGAGCCAATCACACTCACCTCCATGTGTGATTGTTCTCCATGTAGCAGGAAGGTAGGGAGTGAACATAAAATGCAAGGATGATGATGTGCATGTAAAACAAAGAATTGCAAGTCAACCTTCAAGCCCGTTCCCCCCATAGCTGGGTTATGATTCTGGGGAGGGGGGCACTGGACCATCCATCCATCCATCCATTTTCCAAACTGCTAATCTTACTGGGTCGCGGGGGGTCCAGAGCCCATCCCGGAACCAATGGGCACGAGGCAGGAAACAACCCAGGATGGGGGGCCAGCCCATCGTAGGGCACAGTCACACACCATACACTCACTCATGCACACCTACGGGCAATTTAGTAACTCCAATTAGACTCAGCATGTTTTTGGACTGTGGG
>JAODJX010000083.1:2127273-2149520 GCA_026776945.1 Isichthys henryi
GGGAGAACATGCAAACTCCGCACACATGTGACCCAGGCGGAGACTCGAACCCGGGACCCAGAGGTGTGAGGCAACAGTGCTAACCACTGCACCACCATGCCGCCCCCAGCACTGGACCGTTCAGGCCGTAACGTGCCAATGCACATCCATGCAAGTATTATACATGCAAACAATTTACACCTAACATAAACGACGAAGACAGGAATATACCAGCCTATGAACGGATTTCCATTTTAGCATCTGTTTATTTTATTAGTAAGTGGTGCAATAGTAAAGACAAACATAAAAAAAAAAATCAAGTAAGAATACCATTTGCATATTATTAAATGAAAATATTTCAAACTGGTTAGATCTAGAATATAAATTACAAGTACCATTTAAAAATTGCAATGAGGAAAATTATACAGAGCTTTGAAGGTCACTTGTATAAAAAGTTTGTTCCCTTGGTTAGGAAAAAAAAATCGTAATGACGAAAATGAAGACAACGCAAAGAGAAGCTTTAACAGACACATTTGTTCGCTGTATTTAAAACTCGTACGAGGGCAAGGCACAAAAAATGTCTCGTCAGTCATATGCCCATAATTACAGTTTATGCAGCACGTACGTGTGCATGGAGCGGCACGAGGCTGTGTCACGCTATCGCCATTTAGTACAATCACTAAACCTTAATTATTCAAATAAGAAGAACGTTAAATATGCCTATACCACTGTCCAGGGTCACCTCGAAAAGAAAAATGTTTGAAAAATTAACTCTATTTTGAATAAACATTAAAGGGTACATTTATCTGGAATGACAGCAAAATTATGAGTCAATGTTCAAAATGTTTTGTTAAACTCATATAAAGTGCACCTTTTCAGGAAAACCAACGCTAACGACAAGAATTCTAGAGCGAACTGCATTCAGAACAAGCCGCCTGTTATGGCTTAGTTTTGTTAAGGAGCTACGCTATAGCCACACTCCCGGGTAATAGGAAGGGAAGTGATAGTAAGAAGAAGCGTGACTTCAAGCAAACCGGCCAGCGGGACCTGAGGAACCAGGAACTCTGCGGCCATTTTAACTTTCATTTACAACTCACTTTAACTATACATTCATTCTGATACATCAGTTTTCTTTTTAAAAAGTGACACATAACCATATATAGAGATGACAGGGGGTAGATTTTAGTTTCAATGCCCACAAAATTTGAGAAACAGTTAACAAGCAAACGATGATTTTAAAGGGTTATACGCCGTGGTCATTAGTGTTACGATTAGATCATTAGGACGAAAGGTGACAAAACATCAGTTTTACTTATTTTAGGTTACTGTGTAGCTCTTAACTATGATGAGCTAAGCATAATTTTTCAGTGAAAGTCAGCCTACCAGATGGAATTACCTTGTGTTAAGTGCTATGGAACTGAAGCACGAACCGTACTGTACACGCCACATTATGGTCCTGGTGAGGAAGAAAATCACACTCGAGCCCCCACTGGTAGCTGTAATTCAGCGAGGGGTGAAAGAAAGGGCTACACTTGTACAACAAACATCCCATTCTCAGTCGTTTAAAGGTAGCATAAATGTCTTTCGTGATCGTCTAACACCCCACATGTGCTTCCTATGAACTGAAACGCAAAGCCTAAGTCATACATTCAACCTTTCAATATCATCCAAAATAACGTAAAATTTGCGGAAGGTCATTGAAGAAACAACAATTTATTCTGTAATTAAAAGTTAAATATTCTGTGTAGCCACACATTGTAACAAAACAATCATAGTCACTTCCAATCATTTTCTGATGTAAAAATATATGAACTACGCAAGGCGACAGAAAGCTTATGTTCCTGTTCCTTTATACAATAGTGTTAACTGCACAGCTGTACTGCAAATTAGTTGCTGCCCCAACATATCCAATGTTTTAATTAAGGATCAGCTGTGTTATGAAAGGACGGTTCTTTATAACTGTTTTATCTTTGTAACCCGACATACAATAAAAACCGTCTTATAAAATGGCCATAGACCTTCCACCTAGAAACGATTATACTTCGAGCAGCTGCTTGGAAGACCTTTCTTTATTCAAAAATAAGACTGAAACTCATAACAATTGTAACAGTGACTATAGGAGCGTCTCTGAAATTAAGAAATATAACATAAATTTGCTTATTTGGCTATTGTCATCGTAAAACACCATGTGGAGGATTTCAGTAACAGTTACACAACTCATCCCAGAAGAGAATGCCCTTCCTGCATGTTTGTATATTGCCAGTATTACAAAATAAAGGATTAGTTTCCTCCTGGTCAGGGAAGTATTCACTTTTTATAGAGTATAAATGATGTAGACAGACCATGAGACGTCAACACGCAGCAGTCTCTTTTGGTACCTCAACAATGCAGCGCACCAGCAGAATCAGTGATACGGGGTGGGTGGGGGGAACTATGCCTTACAGAAGTCTACTGCTAAAACGTCTTAAATAAAAGTGTGGCAACTTACAGTACATGTAGATACGTTATTATTATTATTAATGGAATTTTATCCTGTGTTTCATAATTCATAATTGTAAGTGTAGCGATGGTAGGGTGGAAGTTTACAAAGAAAAAGCCTTTGGTCGTACAAAGTCTTCCCATTCGAATTAATGACAGGGTTGGAGTGACAGAAGCGCAGCACAGTACATATCGCGGCCGCTGCACGCAAATGGGACACATGCTATACAAGGCACCATTAAAAGGGCGACGCCATTGGCCGTAAACAGCCCGGCCGGTTCCCTTCACCAGGTTAACGTCTTACAGTCTTTGCAATTCCTGTACTAGTCAGCTTTAATTTCTATGCATTTTTATGACAAAGTGATACGCAAATTCAGAAATATGGATGCAGGGTGTATTTGTTTGTCTCTCAAACGGGCGTGAAACAACACAGCTGTAAAAGAGAAATGGATGTGATTTCAACATGAACAGATCTTTCTAATCGCTTAAATGTTATGTCTGCCAGGTATGTGTTGTTTTGCCAAACACTGAACTTATGCATATTTAATAGGCCTATCTGCCCGATGCTTAAATTAAATGCTATAATGTAGACTTATTTTAGACTAGGTTTTTTTCCGTAAGATTAAAAAAACAACATTTTCATAACAATAGCATTAACCTACTTGCTGTATAATAAAAAATGATGAACAACTAACATGCGCCATTTGTATGTGATGCTGTAAAAACCAGTAATAACCAGTGTTAAGGATAAGTGTTAATATATAGGTGTTTGGTTTATACTGGGGTTTGAGGTTAAGGGCTGGAGTACCGACATGGTGTGGTACTTGGTGCCTTCAGTAATGGATATTTACGTATTCAGAATCTCATGTTTCAACACGGTGGAAATGCTCAAACTTAAAATTCGTTAAATGTGCATGAATGAAGGATTTCAAGTTTCTCCTTTTCGGAGGACATTGCAGTGCCTCTCGCTCCAGCTCAGAAAATGTTTTTATCAAAATTTTTCACCAGTTAAAAATTTGTACCTGTTTTTCCTTTGGGTAATAATAATAATAATAATAATAAAAAAAAAAACTTGTGCATTTAAAAATATAAGGCTTCAATCAGTATGGGGGTTTAAAATTGATCCATTAACTTTTATTTACTTTGTGGAAAAACAGGTGGAAATTTCACACTTGTGCAAAAGCTTGATAAATCCGGCCCTTCATGTGTACCACAAATAAACGGAACCGAATACAAAAGGCTGGGAAGTTCGCCACGTGCCACAGCATGCGACGAAAATAGGAAACCAAATAGATGTTTCATTTTTGCATTCTCTTTTTTTCTTGCCCAAACATATCTAGCCACAAAACGTACGGCACGATAAAGCTGAGAAATGTTGTCACAGGCATCCAGCTCAACCCTCTCAGAAACGCTGCAAATTCATGCAAACCATGCATTTAAATTATAATTTAAAAAGAAAAATTAATTATGTGGTATCTTTCCAAAAATAAGTTCTTAAAAACGGCATAGCATTTAAAGTATTCATCAAGTTCACTTTTTTAATGATTATTTTTATTATTATTTTTATTACTCCCCGTTACCTGAACTTTGCAGTGTCTACCACTAAATGTGCATGCATCACATGCAACGCTGTTTGCTTTGCAGCGATAAATAAAGCTTTGGGTGATTTTTTTTTTTTTTTGTCCTTTTGCTTAACTTTGCAATGGGTGCTCTGTACAAAGTCTGTATATTATACATATGGGGGGCGGTTTTCCCCCCATTTAAATGTATCTTTCTTACCAGAAGGCAATAGCTCCGCCACATTTTCACCGGCCAATGACACAGGGTTAGGAGGGCGTGTTCCACACGGAATCAGGGAAGCCCTCGCCGGTGGAGGACAAGGGGAGGGGCCCGCTGGGGGTGAAGGGGTCGGTGTCCGTGTCAGTCTCACCTTCGGCCAGGTAGCGCTTCTCTTTCACCCAGCCGGGGGCCCCGGGACCGGCCCCCGTGCTGAATGAGACGTCCTCCCTTTCCTGCGAGATACTGAACCCGCTAGGTGAGCGCTCCAGCTCTTCGTGGTTGACAGATGGCAGCGAGAGGGGCGTGTCCACGTCCCGTCCTAAGGTCCAGCCCTGACCGGGGCAGGGACTGGGCCCCTCGCCTCCGAAGTGGCCCTGGGTCTCCAGGAGTGAGCTGATGGGCAGCACGGTGGGGCGCTCCGTGTAGGTGGGTGCGACCGGACCCAGCGGCATGCCGTGGTCCTGCCTGAAGCTGTAGTAGGGGGTCACCTTGCTGATGGGTACCTGGTAGGGCATGTGTGGGCAGCCGTCGGTGTAGTCCAGCAGGACGCGGCGGATCTCCGCGTACCTGCTGTCCTCCTTGCCACCGGGTTTGCCACCACGTGGGTCTCCCATGGTCAACTGAGCTGCACCGCCGGCATCCACCTGTAAGTGCTCCATGTGCTGCATGTGCATGTCCACCAGGAAGTCCAGCTTCTTCTCCATGTCCTCCACCTGTGGGGAGACAAGAACGTGGTGGCAGGAGGGTCTGGCCATGCTCTACCCAGTCTCGTGCCCGTCCCGGATCAGCCACGGGTACCTGTCTCTCGACTCGCAGAAAACGTCCCATCATGCTTTGGTCTTCGGCCTCAGGCGCAGAGGCTTTGGATAGGTAGGGCTCGTGTCTGAGGGGCAGCAAGGGCGCGAGTCGTAGTCAAGCCCAAAAGGCAGACACAATAAAATAGCTGCAGTTTAAAGAGAAACTGAAAGGTGGCTGGGGGACGGACCTGGGAGACTGCTGGGCAGGATACGTGAACGGCGTCTTCTGGGTCTTCTTATGCTTAGGGGTCAGTGGGGGACCGGGGGCGAGAATCATGTCTAACCTGTGTGACATCACGGAACACACAAGGCAGTACACTGAGTAACCTCCACTGAGTCAAAAACTCCCAAAACATTCAAATGCAACCAGGAATATCAGATAAAAAGAGACATTTCACTCATCATGCTGCCAAAGAAAATGATGTTTAAATGAACTTCATGTTGCGGCAAAACTCCACTATATCCGTCAAATTGTGTCACCATAGCAATTTCAAAACCTCTCCTTAAGTCACGACAGTTTCTGCAGTGACCATCCAACACGCCATGTGGTTCCTGCATTCGACTGCTAGCATAGTGTGTTTGGCCAATCAATACCTCATCATATTATTTAACTAATTAAGTGAGGTGGTGGCGAAATTTTGCAAATAACATGGAATGGCTGGGGTGCCCCTGACGAGAGGTTTGGGAACCGAAGAGGTGTTATTCTAGCCATCCAATGAGATACCAGTAACTATTGGGAGAACGTAGGAGATTCTTGTTACTTTTCATTGTATTATTGTTCATTTGCATATATTTTACTGTTACAAAGATAAATAACATTTGTTTAATCCTATGATAATATTCCCCCAGCACCGGCTCCCCTGAACCCTTCATATTAGTAGATTAGCATTAGCTCTGACCTTCATATTAGCAGATTAGCATTAGATCTACCCTTCATATAGTAGATTAGCATTAGCTCTGGCCTTTATATTAGCAGATTAGCATTAGCTCTGGCCTTCATATTAGCAGATTAGCATTAGCTCTACCCTTCATATTAGCAGATCAGCATTAGCTCTTGCAGCTGCTCTGGCCTCACCTTCCTTGCAGGTACTTGATCCTGCAGAGCATGTCCAGATGTCCAGCTGAGTACTGCTCGATCACATCCTTCACGTCATACGGCCTCAGCGTCTCCTTAAAGCGCTTCTTGCTCAGCAGGAACTTCATGATCCTGCAGGGACAGATGGGAAACGCGACCGGGCTGAGAACAGGATCAGGAAGGAGGCTAGAAGTGGGTACGAGGCAGGGAGCCGTCAGCCTGAAGCTTGAAGCTCAGTGGCAGGACAGAATCAGGAGAAACCAGACCGGCGATGGAGGACATGTTCTGTGGTATCAACTGTCGGCTACAAACAAACTTAATTACATTTTACAGTTGAATAAGGAATATCTATCTAAAATGGCTTCTGACCAAAAGTCCTCAAAGTTACAATGATGATGAGGTGTAATATGGTGCGGTTGCTATGGTAACATGGTGGCATTCCAGTTAGTGTTCTCCTCGTGTTCCCCATACCAGCTGCACTAGCCCCATCTCACCTGACAGCTCTGATGACCAGTTTGAGCGTGGGGATCATGGCCTCCAGGAGAACATCAGCTGGAAAGCCCCGGTCCTCGCAGGCGCCCTCCGGTGGAGCTCCGGCGTCTGACAGGAGAGAAACACAAACTCAGGCCGCCTGCGTTACGCCTCTCTACCGGAAAGCAGGAGAGCATAGGGCTCTCAAGCTCCGGTACCCTGCTGCTCTTCACTATTTTTCATTAAAGCCAAAGCTTTGTTATTTATTAACCGTTCATCTTAAGAGGGGGGCATTTACCAGTGCCTCTGGCTCCATGGGATGGGGGGGGGTTGTAACCAGCTAATCAAAAACAGCTAATACACCCCCCCTTCCCGCAATAATCATGTTTCCCCCTAAAGACCTCAATCCCCCAATGCTGAAACCAAATTTACGCCCTTTCCGGCTCATTTGAAAACTTTCCAAACCTTTAGGAGAGACCTAAAATGACTTGTTACATTACATTTATTTATATGTATATATTTATAATAATCATCTTTATTTACACAGCAGGAATGCAGAAGGAATGCAGCTCAAAGTGCTTCACATATGAGAATAAAATATTCAAATATAAAAAAATAAAATAAATTTAGCAGACAAGGAGGATCAGATGAGGTTATGGACCCTGCTCAAGGGCCCAATGGTGAGATCAGTCTCCCGGTCCCAGGATTCAAACCAGCAACTTTCTGCTCACCTACCCTACCCCACAGAGCCACACATCATCCCCTTAGCGCTTGGCCAAGCCCCCTACCTTCCGAGCTCTGTCTCAGGGCGTAGGCCTTCATGCGGAAGGCGGTACGGAACCTCTCCCGGTTGCTGAACCCAGCGGGCTTGGGCTCCTTGGGGTGGCCCTCCTCGATGCCGTCAGGGTTCAGGGGCACCAGTGTCTTCCCCCTGACGACGGCAGCAGCGGCCGCCCGCGGGTTGGACTGTCGAACCCGCTCCAGTAAACTCAGCTTCTGGCTGGGGGAGGAAGACAGAGACCAGTGTGGGACTGGATCCGAAATATTTATCTACAGCCACTGACCGACCACTCAGGAGCAGCCATCCCATGGCCAATCCTGACCAACATTTTATCAGAGTGCAATATGTTACACACACACACACACACACACACATATTACCTCAGACATGGTACTTACACGTAGCCTACATACATATATTTTTCTCAATCAAAACATTTCGTCACGGACACATTTGATGATCCCTGATCAGGACATTCTATTAAAAAAAACAGACAAGTTGAAAAAGGACCCTGAACTGTGAATAATACAGTGCAAGACTCGCAGTCAGTCACACTTTGTGAATATACTGCATGATATTGCTACACTGACAGCACAATCTGACACCAATCCATGACCTAAATGAGGATTACAGAAAACTAATCAACACAATCTTTAGCGCAGTTAATGAGTTTTTGTCTTCATAACTAAGTCATTCCTTATTCCCTCACTCAGGCCTGCCCAGCCTCTGAAAAGGTCACTGGCTTATAACACACAAATACTCTTCTCTCATCTTGACACGGGCCAGTCTGCCAGGCCCCTCAATTACGCTCCCCTATCATGTTTTACTTTAACAAGAAAACAGGGAACTGTTCTTCTCGTCTGGACACGGACCTTCCCGCCGGCTCCATGAAGCTGAATCCTGATCCACGCAGTGATCACACGCACCAAGAACACTATCGGGTCCAGATTAACCGATCCGTGTCTGATGACTGCGGGAGAAAGCCTTGTCATCATGTGCTGTAACAGTGGGTTTTGTTTAACATGCGCTGCCGATATCCCGATACAGGTGATGTCATGGATAATGGGAAATGGATGCCAACAACTAACCCTAATGGCTTACAATCTGATTTGATACTGAGGATTCATGTTGGCTGTGACATACTTGTAGCGTTCGCTAAATTCATACACTCTACTGCAGTCTCTCTAAAGGTTCGGTGTGCAGTGCCCTGAAAGAATGAAGGTCCCAATAATATGAAGTAATCATAAACGATTTTATACCAGTCAGATTATGCACACCCCAAAAGCAGTAATTTTACTTATTTATTTTTTAAACTGGAACGCAGTTATGGCAGATTCCTGGGTTTGCTCCCCACTGCCATCTGCTTTACTGTCAACTTAAAGTGCCCCCGTTACCGTAACTCAACCCCCTGACCCCGGGGTCGGATTCAGAGTCCGGGAGAAAGCGGACCTTTTTTGGATCTGGAGCTGCTGGCAGTGTTTGGCAGAGACGGCCGCTGTACAATAAAACCCTCGGCCTCTGGATGAAGGTGGGGGGGGAGCAAGAAGAGACTGGAGCATTCTCCTACTTTTGCTCCCACAGTGAACACAATATACTCCTCTATCTCCTGCCCAGCATAAAGGCAAGAGATTAAGGTGCTGAGAGTGCAGAGAATGGGGGGCTTTTAGTGCACAGAGAGGAGGGCAATGAAATTCCCACTGACTAGCTCTTGTACTACATAAAGAGTGGAAAATTAGATCCCAGTGTTGTATGGGCATAAGCGATGTAAAATAAGCTCCTTCCAAAGGAGCCCTTGAAAGGCAGCAGAGTTCACGTGGACCGATTCCCGAGTGGCCTACCTGCCGCTCCCGGAGAGTGCTTCTTACGGCCTCACCAACTGACTCTGACTAGATCGCTGACTCCGAACAGTATGAACCACAAGCTTTCTGTTTACAACGCCTTCAAAGTGCATTCTGCTAAAAGCCAGAGGCTCGGACGTCCAAACCCAGCGGCTTCTTCTCCGAGCGAAGGCACGACCGCCACAGCACGCTGCCGCTACCCTTCTCCGGGGGCCCTGTTCATTGTTTCCGGGGCCCCACTCAAAAAAAAAATTAAAAATCACACCAGCGTAGTGACTCATCCTGGCTGACAGGGGGCGCTGAAAACTTAAGGGCTCCACGGAACTGCTTGGTTCATGTGATTTGAGTGTCTTTCTCAAACCCGAGTCGGGCACCCAGCACCCAACAACAAATCATGGATATTTGGGTCAGGTGGAGGGCATTAGGAAGGAGGCAGAAGTCATTCTTAATAAAAAATGTCAACAAGGAAGAGCTGCCCTGGTTTCCCACAGAGGGTCATAAAGACAGGAGACTCTCTCTGCAGAGCGCTGGCTCACGGACGAGGAAGACGGCATACTAGGCTGAAGCTAAGCTTTGAGTGCGAGCTGCTTCTCTAATTAAACCAACCTTGCGTTAACACAAACGAGATGCAAAATGAAGGGAATAAATCGATGACGCAAAGTACGGCGCTCTTGGCAGAAATACGAGGCACTTACACGGGTAAAATTAATCGGGACGCTGCCGTAAATCATTTTACCCCCATTAACACAAATCAATCATGACCCTATTCTTCCCTCACACTCTCCATTGGGACATCCTGTAAATATCGGCAGGTACTGAATCATGGGCGGCACTGCACAGCAACTTAAAAAATAAAGTTTTACAAGTATGAAGTAAGTATTTCACAAAAGGGCACAGCCACCATTCATCACTAAGCAGGACACGATCCAGGGAGAACGTGTTCCTGCCAGACAGCCGTTACATTCATGAGCATGAACGGATTCGTCATTAGCCAACAGGAAGAGTGAGTCTCTGTCTCATATTTAATACATTTTTAATGGTCATTAGCTGCCATTCACCGTGAGAGACATTTCAGGCATTAAATAATAAGGGAGGGTATTAACAGATACGTATTTTGGGAATGCAATTCATTTTTGTCTCCAGAGAGAGTGCAATTCATTTCAGAGAAAACAGAACACGACACACTGTCTTTAACGTAATGGGACTTCAATGACCTTACGTTGCGCATGCCAATGCTGGTGGCACCTGTAGCTATTAATCTGAGCGCCGTCTACGCTTTCCGTCAGCTCAGTGCTCAGCTCCAGGACTGGGGGAAGGAGACGCACCCCCAGCCCTGCATGTGTGGCATTTGCGTGCTTCCCCCACGTTGCGTGTGCCTCCTCCCGCAGCCCAGAGGCATGCAGACCATATAAGCGGAACTGACATGCTGACGTCTAAATCGCCCGCGGTTTGTGATTGTGTGCATGTGCCCTGCGATGGCCTGGGATTCCACGAGGCTGTATCCCTGCCCTGTGCCGGGCTCTCTGCAACCTGGGATAAGCAGGTAGAAAATGCCTGACTGAAAGAGCAAGAGTCCTTGTTCTGGTTCATACTGCGCCAAGGTCAAGCGATAACCCAGGACTTATTAAACCATTTTATCTCATTAAAGTAGTCCTGCAGCACCTTTATATTCACTCGTTTAATGTGGCACTTTTATCGAAAGCAACTTGTGCTACAGAGAGGAGTTATAATTTATGTTTTCTCCCAGGGATTTGAACCCATGACCTTTGTGTTGTTACCGCAACACCAGTACTGTAAATTCACTTGTTGAGCTTTAGGAGCCACTGGTTAAAGCAGGGCTTGGTAAACCTACACCTGGGACCTGAAATGCACAGGAGCACAAACAGAGGGCGCAAACCGACTCACCTGCTCATTGCCTCTAAGTGATCCTTCCTGCAGGAGGAAGCAGAAAAAAGGGTTTGCTTCACTTTTGCTTGCTGGGGTTTGTAGATTTTGCTGTAAAACACTGTGTGAATGGTTTCCCAGGTTGCTGACATCAATTGTTTCATTCGTGAAAAGTATCTGAACCGGGGTTGAGATTCTGGTCGCTCGTTACGCTTGATATAATTTTCCCACAGTTATCTGTGAACCTCTGGTCATCTGAGGGAGCTCTAGGGCTACCTTGAGACAGCCTAGCCGCCCACCCTGCCTCCCCCCGAGTGCAGACATACTACAACAAATTTAATGTCATATCTTGCCATGTTTTGTTACCTTCAAAAATTAGCTCTCGCTTTTTGTGGTGGGAGTCCAGGGTTTAAACGGAAGCCAAAGTGTCAACTTCTGCCTAAACCAACACATGCAGGCTAGATGCCAAAAAAAGATGCACAGACAATGTGTGAAGCAACCAAAAAAATACACACAATAAATAGACCACACAACAACTAATGCACAAATAAAATATGATCAGAGTTCATTTCTGATGATCGATTTATCCTGCAAATGTAGAGAGATGCATAAATGATAAAAGAATAACAAAAGAAATGCAATGACATAAACACATGCGAGCAAATGACGGAAAATAAAAGTTTTACCATGACTCGTGAATATGAAATATTCGGATATCGAGACGGAAACGTGGGATTTGGCAGTGGGATAGTGGTGCCCGACCCGGTGTGGCCACCAGATGAGTGGGCGGGGTTTAATTTACATGCCTGAAGCACGGCAGGGATATGATGGTCTCGTAGAACCTCCAGGTGGCGATGAGGTCCTCCCGGGCAGGATCGGTGGCATAGTATCTCCAGGCGGACTGCGGAGAGGAGGCAGACACGCTGATCGGAGCATCTCTGCGAGGTCACCACCGCCATAAGGACAATATCTCACTAACCCTTACAACTAACCAACCAGTATGGGCTACACTGAAACTCCACTGACATTCTAAGCTCCTTTTCAGGAACACGTCACTGAATGATCCTTACAGTCTTTGCCCTAAGACGCTGTTTATGCACAAGGTTGTTTTAAGGTGCAGGTTTATGACTGCATAGATCTGGAGGACAGGGAGCAAATCCAGATGGGGAGGCGAGGACGGCTCTCACCTGGAGGAGTCCAGCGGCTGGGTGTCTTCTCTTCTCGAAGTGCTTCTGTCTGTGCTGCTCCTGGACCTTCAGAGCCAAACCTGATCCCAGGATGCCCTGCAGAATACACCCTACTCATCAGCCAGAAGTTCATTAAACCCAGTCCCTCCATACTGACTGCATAATTCGCCATGATCATCGATGACAGCTGGGAACTACAATTAGGAGTATGTTCATTGTCAAGTAGGAGTACAGGCACCGTCACGTAGGAGTACGTGCATTGTCATGTAGGAGCACGCATACTATCATGTAGGAGTACGCACACTGTCATGTAGGAGTACACGTACTGTCATGTAGCAGTACGCATACTGTCATGTAGGAGTAGGCGCATTGTCATGTAGGACAACACATACTGTCATGTAGGAGCACACATACTGTCATGTAGGAGTACGCACACTGTCATGTAGCAGTACGCACACTGTCATGTAGCAGTACGCACACTGTCATGTAGGAGTACGCACACTGTCATGTAGGAGTACACATACTGTCATGTAGGAGCACGCATACTGTCATGTAGGAGTACGCGCATTGTCATGTAGGAGTACGCACACTGTCATGTAGGAGTACACATACTGTCATGTAGGAGTACGCGCACTGTCATGTAGGAGTACGCGCATTGTCATTTTGGAGTATGCGCATTGTCATGTAGGAGTACACATACTGTCATGTAGGAGTACGCGCATTGTCATGTAGGAGTACACATACTGTCATGTTGGAGTACGCGCACTATCATGTAGGAGTACACATACTGTCATGTAGGAGTACGCGCACTGTCCTGTAGGAGTACGCGCATTGTCATTTTGGAGTATGCGCATTGTCATGTAGGAGTACACATACTCTCATGTAGGAGTACGCGCATTGTCATGTAGGAGTACACGTACTGTCATGTAGGAGTACACGTACTGTCATGTAGGAGCACACATACTATAATGTAGGAGTACGCGCATTGTCATGTTGGAGTATGCGTATTGTCATGTAGGACTACACATACTCTCATGTAGGAGTACGCGCATTGTCATGTAGGAGTACACATACTCTCATGTAGGAGTACGCGCACTATCATGTAGGAGTACACATACTCTCATGTAGGAGTACGCGCATTGTCATGTAGGAGTATACATACTCTCATGTAGGAGTACGCGCATTGTCATGTTGGAGTATGCGCATTGTCATGTTGGAGTATGCGCATTGTCATGTAGGAGTACACATACTCTCATGAAGGAGTACGCACATTGTCATGTAGGAGCACACATACTATCATGTAGGAGTACGCACACTGTCATGTAGGAGTACACGTACTGTCATGTAGGAGTATGTGCACTGTCATGTAGGAGTACACATACTCTCATGTAGGAGTACGCGCATTGTCATGTAGGAGTACACATACTCTCCTGTAGGAGTACGCGCACTATCATGTAGGAGTACACATACTCTCATGTAGGAGTACGCGCACTGTCATGTAGGAGTACACATACTCTCATGTAGGAGTACGCGCATTGTCATGTAGGAGTACACATACTCTCATGTAGGAGTACGCGCACTATCATGTAGGAGTACACATACTCTCATGTAGGAGTACGCGCATTGTCATGTAGGAGTATACATACTCTCATGTAGGAGTACGCGCATTGTCATGTTGGAGTATGCGCATTGTCATGTTGGAGTATGCGCATTGTCATGTAGGAGTACACATACTCTCATGAAGGAGTACGCACATTGTCATGTAGGAGCACACATACTATCATGTAGGAGTACGCACACTGTCATGTAGGAGTACACGTACTGTCATGTAGGAGTATGTGCACTGTCATGTAGGAGTACGTGCATCGTCATACTGCAGTCAGCTGGGTCTCATAGCCCAAACCCTCCCTCTGCACACCCACTCCTCTTTCCCCACCCCCTTGGTATTAGGGTTATTACTGTTAACAAAAACAGTAGCTAAAACTATAAGGTAACATTTTTACAAATAGTAATAACACTAAATAACCCTAAAATAAAATTAAAAAGTACAACTATATGTAAAGTATGAACACTGCATTCGAAATTAACTGGAAAAAATCTTAAAACAGATGTCAAACAGATTATTGCTTTTAATACTGCTTAGCTAAAGTAATGATATAATCTTTAATTATCATTATTAATATGTGGAGGATGTTCATTTATGAATGACCCCATTTTGAGGACATTTGTACATAATGTGCAGTGTATTCATGTAGGATTCTCTAAACATCAGACACATAAAATATCTCAGCTACTTATGGTTTATCTTATAAATAAAATTACTAAAACTAAAAAACAAATAAAAACAAAATAGAAATACATCTTCAAAATGAAAAGTAATAAAATCGAGCAAAACCACACAGAAACCTAATTAAAACTAAGTTGAATTTCAAAGGAAAATTTCATACATTTTAAAGATGAAAATTTAAAAAAAAAACTAAATTATGAGAACACTACTCAGTACACTGGCTACCTATGATATATGTGGAATATCATTTCTACTTGAACTACAATAAACATACATTTTGCACTGTGCCTTCTGTATAATCATCTTCTGAACATTTTTTTATTCTTATTCATATTCCTGTTTGTACAGTGTATTGTGAAGCATTTCTCTTGTATATTATATTGTTACGTGTAAATTATATGTTTGGCACTGGACCACAAACTTGTGTGTTCGTACAAACTGGCAATAAAGTGAGTTCTCATTCTCTTTCTGACCTGACTAGCGCCACCTGCATGCAGGCATCGGAAGCACAGGACGGCCAGGCAGAGTCACTCACGGCAGGAAGTGCGAAGAATGAGACCCCGATGAGGGCAAAGGTGCCGGCTAGGAGCCGGCCGGCCCACGTCTTGGGTGTTTTGTCCCCGTAGCCAATGGTGGTCAGTGTGATCTGTGCCATGGAGACACTGTGTCAGCAGCATTTCACTTGGACCCAGTCACTATTGTAACTGCAACAGTGTAACAGTAACTATTGTATTTGTAACAGTGTAACAGTAACTATTGTAATTATAACAGTGTAACAGTAACTATTGTAACTGTAACAGTGTAACAGTGACTATTGTAAATGTAACAGTGTAACAGTAACTATTGTACTTATAACAGTGTAACAGTAACTACTGTAAATGTAACAGTGTAACAGTAACTATTGTACTTATAACAGTGTAACAGTAACTACTGTAACTGTAACAGTGTAACAGTGACTATTGTAAATGTAACAGTGACTGATTCATTTGGAACCAGTCACCAGGCACTTGAAACTCGCGGTTCATGGAGGCAGCAGCCTTTCATTTGGAAAATCTTTTTGCCGTTCCGACACAGTATGTTAATCTTCACATAGCAGAGGTCTACGCATCTTCTCTTGGATTTTTTACAGTTTAAAACAATGGATGTGCCAAAACAGAACTCATGTCCACCACTGTTCATCTCATCTATTCTTGTTCTAGAGCCCCCCCCCTCCCCAACAAGGAACATAGACACAGGAGTTTTTCAGAAGGGAGGGAGACACCCTAATTCAATTTAGAAGGACTACATGAAAAAGAACAAGAACTTCTTTCCTCGATTTGCATCTCTGTCCATTTACCAGTTATGTGGAGGGACACAAAGGCTGAGAAGTGGGGCTCAGAAGATCAACTCCTCCATAAGCATGTGACTGGTTACTGGACCACAACATGAACACCACCCCACGGTTCCAAGTCTCCATGCATTCTTACCAAGCCCCACCAGAGGGCGTCAGCATAGGTATCAAAGTCCTGCTGGGGGGTTTGGGCGGTCGGAGCATCTCGATCCACTGTGTCCGTGGTGATGTCATCCTTCTCCACCAAGTAGACCAGGAAGGAGGCCAAGATGAGGGAGAGGAAGCCGATATACCAGGCTGTGATGAGCTCCTGGAACAGGGGAAGAGCTGTCAGTGCGTGGATCCGGGCCGGATCCCTTACGAGCCAGCGTCAGCTGTGACTTATCAAGTGCAGTTATCGTCAACGGAAGGCACCGAGCATCTCAGTGGCAGGACGTCAGGAAAGTTGCATGTACTTTCAAAGACACCCTACTTGGATGAAAGCACAGCATCACAGTGATCTGAGTGCTAGGTAGGGGAAGAACCTCACAGCGGCAAGCAACCTTGGGCTGTTCCGCGTGTCGGAACCGCAACTCGACAGGAAACTGGAGAGGGGGGCAGCAGGGCCGGGTCCGGGAGTTAGGTGGGGTAAGGCTGGGGCCGGGGACCATACCTTGCTGTGAGCATAGATGGCGGAACCCAGCAGCTTCCAGGTTCCACCCCTGCGGTCCATCCGCAGCATGCGCAAAATCTGCAGGAAACGTAGACTGCGTAGAGACGTGGCCAGCACATTGCCCTGGTTGCGCACCACCACCACCGGCACCGATGCAATCAGCACGAAGATATCTGCCGGAGATGAGAAGAGCACACACACACACACACGGACAGGGACACACACACGGTCAGGCAGCAGCTGGGTGACCAACATCACCTGCAGAGCCTGTGCTACGGTGCTTTGGACAGATTCTTTATTTTGCAGAATTTCCTCACAGTGCCAAGAGTGCCAAAGGTTCTTTGGCCAGGGGTGGGCCAGTGTTCTCCTCTACAGTTCTAAACTGACTCACGTGTGTTTTAATAACACGATTCGTTCCAGTTTATGGGCCTGAGGCACGAATTAACCACCTCAGACTCGTCTTCATTCAATCACATCCTACTAATGATGGCGCCGGCCAAGCAAGTAATTACGAATCCCAGCCTTTTCTAACGTCTCCATGATTTTGGTTTCACAGTTTCGAGATGGCTTTATTGTAAGGCATCCATGAAAGGTGTTATATTTAACTTCAAAGTTTTATTTATCACGCACATACAATCATACGCTGTACTTCTGTGCATGAGATGCTTTTCCCACCTGCTTCCTGAACTGCGCTCGAAAGGAAATACGTAATAGAAAGTAAAACAAAAATAGTATAAAAAGATCAGAATAAATAAGAACTCACTGAACTCAGCAAAATCAAGACGTGCCCTCCCTGTCCACTAAGTCGTGGTTACCTAAAACGCAGAGGGGCTTGCGGGCGAACTTCAAACGGCCCCTCCATCCCTTGTATCGGCAACAGCATCCGGCCGCCCAGATCCGCAGAACAAACTCCCCGCCGAAGATGAAGATCGTGAAGGTCTCCTGAATGCCGGTGAAGATGCAAAGCAGAGTCAGCATCTAACGGTGCGATGAATCCACATTTCAGGAGGCACACCGCCGGAGAGTGTGGCCAGATGGGTACAAGCAGACGCTGCACTGTCATTCATATCTGATCCAATGGAAAGGCGTGAATGGACCCAGGCAAGCAAAAGGGTAGTGAGGGTCAGACAAACAGACAAACGAGCTGCTTACCAGTATGACGAGCCAGTAGGCGGACAGTGCTTCATGTTCCTTGAACGTGGTTAATATGGATAATATTAAACAGCCAAGAACGATTAAGAATCTGGAAAACAAACAGAATAACCGAGAATCAATCATCACAAATTGTATTTGCTAAGATAACATTTTCTCACTTATTAGTTGGGGAATTCGTTTAATTAAATGGCCAAAGTTAACCTGCAGTAAGACGAAGTCACCATTAGTTACCCCAATGGTAATGGGGAAATGGCTGCAAGCAGTAATATAACCACTAGAGGGAGCTAAACATCTAACTTCTAAGTTCAGAGCACCTTTCTCAACCGTAGCTCAGAGAGTATGCAGAGTTTGCATGTTCTTCACATGGTGTTACAGGTTTGCTTCTGAGACCCCATTAGTTCATAGAAATGCTGATAGGCAAATCAGTATTTGTAAATTGCCTCTAGTGCCTGTGAGTGTTGCTTGTGTCTGCCCCATGAAGGCTGGCATCTCATTTAGGTCCTTGTGTCCTATGATGCCTTTGGGCCTATGCTGAGATAGGCTTCAGACCGCCGATGGGCCTATGCTGAGATAGGCTTCGGGCCGCCTATGGGCCTGTGCCGAGATAGGCTTCGGGCCGTCTATGGGCCTGTGCCGAGATAGGCTTCGGGCCGCCAATGGGCCTGTGCTGAGATAGGCTTCGGGCCTATGCTGATAAATGACTACTACAAAGATGACTGAAAAGTTTTCTCAAGGACATACAATTGACAATGTGAGCCACATACAATTTTAACTTCTTGAAGACATTAATCAAACATAAAAAAAAACTGACCCAGCCAGTTTGCTTACCAAAATACTGGAGAAGATACAGATATTATCCCAAAAATACAAAATCACTGGAGATTACTTATCAAAATATCAATGGTCTCAGCCAAATAGAACAACATTTACTCTTCCCTTAAAGGGGAAGGGGGGCCCACTGATCTAGTAGATACTTGTATAAGCAATTGCAATCTTGTGGCACAAGATGGAAGACTACATCCAAATTCCCCAAATCATACAGTACAAGTACTCTCAATACAGTACAAGACTCTCCAGTTCATGTGAAAGGCCACAAAGTGCAGGGGACACCGAAGAGGAAAGGAGGGACAGTGAGGTACAGTACAAAGGGTGTGAAAACGGTGTAACAAGATACTGGTGAGAATACGTGATTAAGAATACACGATTTCCCACAAGAGGGATCAACTTGAAAAAAGAACCTGTATTAAGCAATATATCAATCCATACATAATTTTTTTTGTGACGAATGAATCAGCATTCACCTCTATTTCTATGCATCTCCTTCTCAGCTACTTAAGCCAGAGAAATGTTACCGAACACCCCGCATTTTTGACACATCTGAAGTCTAGAGAAAGACTTGGTTTTACTCACACTGCCCGATATTAAACCTCCATCCTGGATAGTAGCACGTCCGTGGGCTTCAGAGCTACAGCTGCCTATCAAAGCGGCTCCCTTCCCTTCAAGCTAGTTTGCTGAGCACTGATGGATCCTGAACGCTACCTGTGGTCGACATGCACTGCTGGGTATGGAGGAACAATGGGCGCACAAGGGGAGTGAGGGTATGGCCAGATGGGATTCAAGACCGTATTCCATCACAGACAGGATGGCTAATGACAGGAATGGCCCCTCTGCATGCATTACGGTCCCTTTTATGCTCCCCAAGCACAAGGTCCCCCTTGACAGGCTCCTCTATCCCCTCTACCTGTCCTACCAGCCCCCGAGAGTCAGCCATGGGAGTATGATAACTTCCCATCGCTCCCCCAACATGGCGTGTGGCGCGACAAAGCAGCCCAACCCGACTCAGGCCGTTAATCACGGACCATCTGGAAAAGATTCCCGAAGTGTCACGAGGCAGCCTAAGTCCCCCGCAAAAGCAGGCGACTGGAAGAACGAGGAAGGTCAGCTGACATGAAGAGTGAGCCGGTCATCCGTTAAAGCGCCCTCCCGCCACGTATCCATGCGCGGCCCCGCACGAGCTCCACACGGGCGCCTCGCTCCCTGACGACGCCGTGCCACGAGTCAAGCGATTGGCCATCGCTCCGGCTGTCCCGCCAGCTGCTTGGCTGTTTCCCCCGGAAACGGGCAGTTTTATGGGGCACCGAAGATTAATGTGCCTTCGCATGGCCCATTCACCCCACAGATTAACGGGATGGCTTCATTTGCAGGAATAAAACATTGTGCTCATTGGTGCTGCTTCGCGACGGCTAAAAATAGGTGGCACTTCGGCCTCTTATAGGGGAGGGAAGTAGCAATCAGATACAGCACTGATCCCCAGCTAAAATATCCATATCTCCCCCACCCTGATCCTCCAACACCGGCAGCCATCCTCTAACCTGCGCAATGGTTTATCATGCTCAGATTATTTCACTGCGACCTCTTAATGGAAGGGATCACTGGGAAGTGTGGCTCGGTAGGCACTACTGCGCCATGCATCCTGGTTTGGGAATTCAGGGAAAGCATGTCCTCCTCGTGTAGCTGAGGTGTCTTCTGGGTAATCTAGGTTCCTCCCACAGTCCAAAATGCAGTACATCTTGGCATCTACTAATTGCCCCTAATTTATGATGGTGTGTGAGTCTGTGCATGTATGTGCCCTGTGATGGACTGGCATCCCATCCAAGGTAGACTCCAGCCTTGAGCCCTAAGATACTAAGAATAGCCCCCACCCCCACGTCCATGACCAGGAAAAGCAGTTAGCAGAAAAATTGGTATCTGGACACAGGTGTACACACATCACAGAGTCTTCAGCTTACAATGCAAATGCAAACCTAGGAGATAAGCTCTCCCCCCTGACAGAGAACTGTTTGTATAGGCAATATGAGCTCTGATATTGATGGATGGATGAGTACGAATAGCATCGATGAAGACGGATGACACATAAAACAATGATTATCGTCGTCAGACGGCATACTCGTGATGTTAGGAAGAGACCGGTACCACGGGAGCTTGTTACCGCTGGATGTGATCATCGTCATGGGAAACTCTGTGACTCAACGGCGGCGACGGCAGCTGTAAATCACGAAGGGGGAAGCGAGATGCTACACCCAGCAAGCCGGCGAGCTTAAGCCCACAAGTCATGCCTCCTGGTTCTCCTGCCAATTAAAACATGGCTAACCAGCGTGTCCGCTGACCTGAAACCTGACGGCTGACAGTGCAACCAGTGGCGGGATCAAAACGGGCGGCAAGATACAGGATCGCAGAAACTCGAAAACGCTGCAATGCGTGGGCTGCCGGTGTAACATGGTGTCACTCAGGAAAGGTGTGTGTGTGGGGGGGGGATTGATCCGCAAGATGCCGGAGCCTCATTGGTGCTCTGCAGTTGGATCGAACTGATCAGCATCTAGCCACAATCCAGTACCAGACTGCCAAAGGTCACTTTTAAATATGACTGGTTGCCAGAAGAGAATGCCTGTGCATCCAGTATATAGCAGACGCCCGGACAAAGATTATTAAATCAGGAACGGTTTTAATAATGAATTAATTATTTAAATATCAACATACAAAGACAGCTGCAGCAGGTGTAAAGCAGAATTAATCTAGCTGGCAAACTTGGGCACCTTTGTTGCCTCAGGTGTGCAGACAGGGAATTAACATTATTCCAAAGTAAACCTGGGGATTACAGTATGCTTGTTTTCAAAAATTGTTTGAGACCATTTTGTTTGTTCCCTTAGAGGAAAGAACAAACAACCGTTTTGGGTTCCTAAAAGTTCAAATGCACTTGACATGATCTCAGTCCTGCTGGTCCATGCAAATGGAGTTTATCTGAGTGATACATGTACCCGTGTGTGTTTGCTACTCATTTTAGCCAAAATCCAATGAAACCAAGTATCTGTGAGATCTTCCTTCCTAAACATAGTCTATGAACCACCCATCCATCATCTAACCACTTTTCCTCATTATACAAACCATAATAAATAAAATGTCCAACGCATGTTATCTGGAACGTCCATCTGTTGCGATCGTTTAAAGTCAGTCTGAAAATTGGACCACACAAACATCATATTTTCAATTACTGTGTTGGCCCGAATACAAGACAATACAATTTTGTTTTCCCTCGGAATACTTCTGAAAAATTGATATCGTCATATATTCGGGGTCTAGACAAAAAGGGGAATAGATGGCGCCAAATAAGATATTTTTAATGAGCATTTTTGACTTTGACTGTAATACAGATTTGCCAAAAGATTTCTTGCGTGAGCGTGACTCAAAACGCATGAGAGTCACGCCAGATGCGTGACAGTTGGCAACCCTGCATATGTTTAGCGTGTATCCTTGAGTGTCATGCAAATTGTTAGTTTCCCTGTCTGTGCCACTGATAGTATTAAACTGATATTGACTGTCAATAAAGATATCAACATTCATTTTAAAAGAGCTGTCATGTCATTTATAAACACGCCTCTACCTTTCTCCAAAATGCTTTTTTTTAATCCTCTTCATGTGGGTCTGCTGCATCAAAGACATTCTGCCCCTCAAGGGTTGTGGAGTTTGTAATACAGATTATCTACCACCTTCCCCCTG
>JAODJX010000083.1:2163875-2174259 GCA_026776945.1 Isichthys henryi
CCGAGTGATTTATCATCCGATCCATCACAGACGGGAAGTGCGTACATACGGCGTACATGAAACCGTACTCGCGTCTAACTGTCAGGAGTAATCTGAGGCACAACTTCAGGCATCCATTAGTGAGAAAAAAAACACAATACATTTAATCACACTGGATGCCTACAGCATCTGCTCTTAACACATATGCAAATGCATTATGTACTTTACCTTCATGAGAGTTTCACAGAGGGAATTTATGTTGAGCACTGGACCATTGGCTCTTTGTCTTAAAGCACAGTGCAGAGCCTCTACTCAATGTGCAAGAGTATACGTGCAGCCAAGCAAACACAAATAAAATAGTAAAACTATTTACTCTCCTCGGGGGTAAGATTGCTATCAGATTGCAGAAATGAGACGAGCATCCATAGTCCCCATAACCTACTGCCTTCCTGTACGACGCCCACCCTGGAAAGGGCTCCTTCAAAAACCCATAAATCCCTCATCAGCATCAGAGGGGATCTTCACAGTGTCATGGCCCAGTTGCAGAAGTGGGCGGAGCTCCCCATATCACATGGCACTGCTCCACACCCAATTCAGCTCTCTGACACTTTCAGCAGCCGTGATCCAGGGCAAATTATGACTGAGCACTGCATCCCGATGCCAGATTTAGTTAAACGGAACCAGTGTAACAAGCTTATGAAATTATGGCATTCTATCAGTTTTAACGAATGAGGGCGATCACTCAGTTCTGAAGGAACGCAAAATGCTTTCTGGTTTTTGACAGATTAACACAAGTGAGCTTAGTTTACCAAACTAAGCGGCTAAAAAAAACAAACAAACTGTGACATTGCAAATTACACTGTCAGAGTTTTCCAGGGAAGAAGAAAACAAGGTTTATCTGATTAGCACAGAGAAGCCAGACAAGATGATTTCTAAATTTTGAAAGAAGAAAAAAGAACATAAATTGTCCTTAAAGCTATCATTCATGTGTGTCCATTTTTAATGCCGTAATGAAGACATGTGCTGGCTTAGCACCCATGATTTAATGGAAAAAATGCATTAAATTTGTATGCCTGTGAATAGGGTGGAGTGGTGGATCTGAGGCCAGGGATCTGTGCTAGCAATTGGAAGGTTGTTGGTTTAAATCCCATGAATGCCCAGCGTAATTCTACTCCATTGAGCAAGGCCCTTAACCTGCAATTGCTTCGTCCTGGGTATGACATTAATCTACATCCAGCCCTCCAACTCACAGGGAAAAATTTGGGGGTTGGTGGCAGGATTGGCGTTCCAGTCACTGGAAAAAACTATGGTCCATTCAGACTGGTGTGGTGCTGAGTTATCACCCGCCACATGGCTGCACTCAGGTTCTCACCCCTGAGGTGGTTTGTCACGTGATGGGTGTGGCAACGCACTGTATCAGTGCATGCTTCTCACGCACTGTATCAGTGCATGCTTCACACGCACTGTATCAGTGCATGCTTCTCACGCACTGTATCAGTGCATTCTTCTCACGCACTGTATCAGTGCATGCTCCTCCTCACCTGAATTAAAAGACCCCCTAACTCTATCACATCAGGCCACCAAAGACAGAAGAAAAACATGTTGACATGGCTGGAGGTTCCACTGAACTCTGCGTTGGGATAGCATCCCCGTATGATTCATCTATGCACTATCTGTCTCGCAGGAATCATTTGATCCTTAATAGCAATTAGAATTTTATCATCCATCTTCAATATGTAGCGCTAAAGTTCAACTCGATTACAGAAAGGACAACCTGCAGTGGCAATTTCAATTTTTTTACATCCATGACCCATTACGTCATGCAATAAATCAGCCTGCAACTTCAAGTCTCAAACATGCAAACAGGGTCTCGCAACAGGAAGTTACTGGACGTTAGCTTGAAATCCCTGGAAGAGAAATTCCTGTTGTACCCTCACTGTATCTCTAATGACCTCAGTGTGCCTTCAGCATCAGAATAATGGCAGAGCTGGTGTTAACTTGAACAGGCTGAAGGATTTCAGCATGCAGAGGGGTGTGAATGCTTCTAATCTACCTTGAGTACAAAGCTTAGGCACAGGATATGGATACGAGAAAATTATGCAGATCCACAGGAACGGCAATAAAAAACAAAGCCTTTCTTTAGGAACACTTAAAAAGGAAGTGACTCCTCAGCAAAGCAGACTTACTGCTGATTAGAGGATCAGCCGGAGGGAAAAACTCATCATTTGCTCTTTTTATTTGAGCAGGAAGCTGATTGGGGGGCAGGTCATGACCCTTTAAGAACCCGGAAGCCCACAATGACTATGCTGCAACGGATATCTCAAGGGTGGAAAAACTCTGGAAGAGAGAGAATGAGCTTCTTCAGGAAGCAGAGAAGGATATCCTGAAAGAGAGGGCCCACTTCCAGAAAGAGAGAGCAATGAAAGGGTGTGACAAAGCAGGGAGGTGAGAGAGATGACAGCTGGGCAGCCTTGAGAGTGGATCGCAAAATCTCAGTGGTCAAGAATGGGAGATAGCGCAGTCTGCCAGTAGGTTGGACTCTGTCTTTGCCAAACCAGCTCGAAAGCATGCAGAAATTCAAGACAATTTCCAAGGGTAAATTATATATTACTGGCCCTCTGATATTCAGGACTGCATGCAAACAAACTCATCAGTCAGGCCGATCTAGTTTGGCAAAAACCCAAAACAATGGGAGCACCATGAAGAAAATCACTTCGCTGAGGTCAAGGGCATTTCCAGCTAGCCCTGGTCTTTCATCTGTAATGTACCGCATTTTATTTATATTTATGCATATTGTGTAGAGCTGCAGTTGTACTTTAATCATATTTTTCCAAAGATTTATTCAGTCACGTTTCCCTCTAGGAGGTCATTGTCGGAGGAATTTTCCATTTTCTTTGGCAAACAGAATTACTTTCTCACTTTTTTCCCACATCTACAGATTGCATTAAATAAAAGGAATGTCAAACATAATCAGCTACACTCTCACTCTTCAGCGAAACCATGGAAATGGCCTTAAGTCTGACGGATGCCACAGGAGTTTCTTCACCTCTCGGATCACGCAAAGCAGTATTCGCCCCCACGTTCTGAACATGGGACACATGCTAATCATTTACACGCGTGTCCATGTGTCTTTCCAGGTTGGCAAGAACTGGAAAGAGACGGAGGGAAGCCCCTTTAGCAACAAAATGAAACAACATACAGTTCAGACATATCAGCTAATGCAAGGAAATATAGATTATAATGACCAACAGCTAGAAAGACCAAAAGAGAGATAGAGACTCAGCTTGGGGGTCAATCTCGAAAGACAAGTTCAAACAGAATCCTTTCTTTTAACCGCCTTGGGTTTCCCAGCAAAACCTCTGCTTAAATCAAGTGGATGATGTGCCAGAAAAGTGCATGTTCTGTCTTGTTTTTTTTTTTGGGGGGGGGGTTCCCATTTTATTCTGATACAAATGAGTCATCTTTTCCTTTTCTCTCCAAACAGCACAAACACAGACAGATCTTCACAGCAACACTTAAGCATCCCAGAAGCTCAGTTGGTCAGTCCCTGTTACTCAGGGCGACGGGCTGCCTCTCCAAAAGGTCACTTGTGATATGTGCATATCGGTGTCACACACTTGGAGGAATCCTGACGGATATTTTTGTATAAATTACCAAAAGATTGCACGCATGCTCAGTCTGCTGTGGGGCGAGCAGGGTGGGGGGATGGGGTTACGTGCCAAAATGAGCTGCCAGACAGCTGCCGCAAGATGGAGAGTAATGGATCTTCACCGAGAGCTCGGCTGGGTTGATTCATGAACGGTGCCAGTCCTCATAAGCAGATAATATGCATATGTGGAAAGTACTAAATCTCTCTCGCCACCCAACGACTGTCCAGTTAAACTCGATGCTGAGGTTGCTGAATTGTAAGCAGCAGATGCTGATTGGCCAGATTCTTCAGAGAGATGATGTAAGGGTCTCAGATCGATGACCCTCTAATTGTCCATGATGAAAACATCGATATCCATGCTATAATCCTGCCTATATATACATTTTATAATTGTATTACTAAGTATTTTTCTAGTTGAATTCTAGGACCATTGATTGAAATTGCACATGCCAGGAGGGAAGGAGATATTGGTAATCCATGGAAGCTGAAGAGCAGGTCCACAGATACTCTTTGGAGCCAAAGCCTATTTTCAATCATGGTGAAGGCTAGGCTAGTACTGTGTCACTTCAGAAAATCCTTAGGTATCGCTGGTTTGACTTTGTGTCGAACGAGCGTTTGCTAGAGGAGTCCTGAATGAGGCACGTTACGTGCATTGTGAGGGAGCGTCAGATACGGCACTACGGCCATGTGGTGCGTTTCCCTGAGGGTGATCCGGCTCGCAGGATCCTCATTGCTGAGGACCCAAGCGGCTGGACCAGGCCAATGGGATGTCCACATAACGCCTGGCTGCAGCAGATGGATGGCCATTTCCAGAGGGTGGGACTGGACCGTGTATCTGCCTGGGCGATCGCTGGCTCAAGGAATTTCATTGCGTGGTGGGTGCAGCTTTTTGATATGTACTTGGAAACTGAAGCTTGGACATCATTGGTGGTGTCAGCTAATAACTGCAACTGGCAAATTCCCTCCTTGCAGCCTACAGAAATATTACACTAAAATTTTCCCCAACACCAAAATCTGTTACATTTTCCTGGCACTCATAATAAAAACTCTCACATCAGTGTGACTATTGAACAAACTCACAGTAAAATCAGTTTATGCTGAGATGTGCACACCGGACAAAGTCTACAATATAACACATTCGTCCATCTTGATAACAGGGTCCAGTTTGTGCAGCAGATGAAAGGAAACACCAGCACCTTGATTGTGATACTTGCCAGAGTGAGTGACAACAAAAATTCAGCCCATCTCTCTGCTAGCCTCCTGACTGAAACCTGCAAATATTCAGCAGTCATACATCTCTAAACGCTCACAGAGTTACTGTAAATTTCTGTTTGATTAGCTGAGACTTATTGAAAGCGGTTTATGATTTCCAGCCATGTATATTTTTACGGAGGCAATTTATATTAAGAATGCTGCTGGGTCCCGCTGTAGCACATAACCTTTTAGCACTTAAACCAATGAAGGGCAAGTTACAAATCCAAGTTCTTAGCCACCAAGCCAGAGAACATACAGGTCAACAAACTCCAACTTAAAGAAATCAACATATTTAACATTTATTTGACCACCAATCAGAAATCAGAGTCCACTACACTGTTTTTGCAACTAACCACAATCATAAATCTGATGTTGCATCTTTGATACGCAAACAATCATTACTTCAACAGCTTTTAGCAACTGGCTAAAGGGCAATAACACTAAGTGCATACATTGCAGGTGCTACATCATGTTTGTGTTCACAGGCTGCTCCATAAGTTCTTTCCAGATAAGTCTAATCCTAGCCATAGTTTAGGATTTATCAGTTGGTAATCACATAACATTATTATGGTTCAGAGGCACGGCAGACACCACAATGGAGAGATTCACCAACTCAAAGTGCATTCTGGGAAATTATGCAATGATATATTTGGTGCAAAGCGTAAACCCAAACATCTCGCCAAAATGGATTCTTGGACAGTGATTACTGGAGCTGAGAAAAAAGTCTTGCATGAAATTAGAATTATTTCAGCCAAGAAGTACGGAACAATAAACTCCACAGAGCCATCAAAAGTGGCATTCCTGAGGTAGCAAAAATATTTTAACTGGAAAGACAGCAGCTTATTCCCTCCATGTAAGCAGCACAGTAACCTGAATTTTCTTGTGTAGGTGTTGGTGTCTGAGTGGAAAGAGCTATTTGGCCAGCATCCATTATCCAAGCTCACAGGTGCATTTACTGTTTGATAGGCATGGAGAGAAGCTCAGTTTTAATCGCCACGTTACGCAGCACGGACAGCCATAGTTCCACTGAACTATGGGACAAAGCCCAATGAAAACATGTGTCCACAACCCAACAGGAGGGGGAAAAGTCTCAGAAGGTCATCAATTCCCATTACCGTGTGATTTAGACAGTGTGAAGCAGGGGTGATAAATGGGAATAGCAGTAATGACATTTTTATCCTTGACAACAGTAGGGGGCATAGTCTTAAGGACATAAAGGTTGCAGGTAAAAAGCCCAGTAGGGTAACTTTTTTCAGCCATAGGATGGTTACTGAGTAGCCCAGCTCCTGCTCTACGATGTAGACCAAGAGATAGGACACTCACACTTGACCGAGTTGCCTTGTACCGTGCCAGAGAAAGACTATCCCCCTCTCCACTCCCCCGCTGGTCTGCGCTCACATTGTGCTTTACGTTCAGGGCCCAAGCACGCTTTCATAAAAACTGTGCGACATTTTGTCTGTGAAAACATAGGAAGAAAAGCACAATGGCGTTCATTATTGATGTCCATATTTTGTGGCTTATCTGGGGTCATTTTGGGCATGATGAAACACGGCCCTCATAGATTTATCAAGTATGCAATGCAACGATTTTCATTTAACCGTGCTATACTTGTAGGAAGAAAGTCCCATCAGAGTTTTTGTGTGCTGCATCCAGTCGTTCCTGGATACTCTCATCAGCCCAAATTTGCAAACACTTTAAACACCGCGGACTGAAGTGATCCCTTTGCCGCAATATTTGTTATGTGTCTGTCGCTACCCAATCCTTACAGCCTACCCTATCCAATTGTGATTGGTGTATATTTGTGGAAGCGTGCTTGGGTATAGTACAGACCACCTAGTGTGATTACACCCATACAGAAGGCAACACTGTCAACAATGGCTAGGGAGAAAATTCAGCAGCAAATCTGGAAGGACGAGCTGCCAGTCAAGGGCGGGAGTGACATGGAACCCTGGCCAGGTCCCGGAGCCACAGCACCTCAGGCTGACCTGAGCACCGGCCACCCACACGGTGTCTGCGCTATTTTCATGTGCCAGGAGGCCTGGCATCGCAAGAAGGGCATTTATCAGCAGGCCGGCCTGGAAAGGATGACGAATGATGTCATATGACAGCGGTGGGATTGGGGGAGCCAGCTAGGAAAATAGATGCCCTGACAACAGGAGGTGAAGGGGAGGAATACTCAGGGAAACTCCACCGAATTCCCTTGAAACCCCAGGGAGGGGTTAGCTGGCATACAGCTTAAAGGGACAGAAACATAAATCATTGCTGTGCTGGAGGCCGACAATGTAATCTATTTATGGGGGCGGAGAGAGTGAATGTGGTAGTGCAAATACATAGCATGTATATACAATAACGCCTTAAAATAACTGTGCTTGTTAACTGGGTTCATGTGGATTTATATGAATTTATACAGTTCAGTTTTGACTAACAGTGATATCGTTTTCTTACCTGTTCTTTATGTAAGGTAGCTGGTTACTGTTCATTAGTGGATTCAAATATATTAGAAATAATATTATATTCATTAAATAAACTTTTAAAAGGATTTAATGGGGGGGGGGCTTTAGTGAACAAAAATAAGACAAACTTCTTGGAGTGGAGCGCTACTCCTGCCCCCACAGCTAGGGGGAGCTCTACCACAGACAGCCAAGCGCCCTTATGAATATCAGGAAATAAGGTGGACAGACAGAGCACCATGCTAGCAACTGGCGGATATGCTGCCGCTGGTTTACTTCCCAGGAAGATCCGGTGAGTTTGAGGTTTCCTGTCAGGGGCACCAAAGGCAGGAGAAGACGGCGAGGTAATGGCCGGCTTTCCGCTCAAATAGGGCCCTGTGGTGCCATCCTAACAGCCTCCCAAGGAGGCCAAACAATGCCCCGGCACGGCTCCCTAGCTTATCTCCGCTCGGCGTCCATCTGCTCCCGTCTGCTGTCAGGCAAATGGAGGCCCCTGGAAAGACCAGGCTTCCGGTGCCTCTCCGGCTCGGATGGGACTCGAAAGGAAGCACCGTCACACGTAGGCAGCCAAACATACCGAACGGCTCTGAGATGCCAAACCCACAAACAAAACACTCAGAACCAAATATAAGGGTGTTTTTATATGAGGGACTCAGTTAAAATCACAGCTGGGTGTGACTGTCCATTTAACTCGCACAGGGTTTTCGAAGCTCCAGGAAAACCAAACCGTTCATTCCCCACGTGTGCCTTTCCTGACAAGGCAATGGGTCAGATTTCCCATCATGCTGCACTCCACAAAGATCGACTTGCTCTTAGCTTAACCCCGGACATACTCCTTTGCGAAAAAATGTAAGAAATTCAGAACCTTTACTTCTCAATCCGCATATTCTGTGTCATTCCGCATTTGTTGCGAAACGTGAAGCTTTAACGCCTATAATCTCCCGAGCCAGTGACGCTGATCTCTTGAACCATTGGCATGCTACATGCTAATGGAGTCCAGCATGGCCGAAGCGCGTCCATTAACATGAGCGGAGGGCAGGATGGAAAGGCAGAGAGGAGGATGGTGTCTGAGGTCTCCTCTGCTCCTGTAGGAGGTTCACAGCTAAGCTGCTCTCCTCATGAGTCATCATGCTCAGCCCCCCCCCGTCATCACCATATTATTTTGTCTCAGAGCTGATTTCCTCCAAAGCACCTTTTCTACTTTGTTTTTCCTGGAGACATCCAGCTATCGCTGCCTGTCGCTCAAGGGTACGACAGCCAGACCCCTCATGGGATCTGGGCTTTCAGGTCAGAACAGACCTGTGTTCTTCGCTGTGCCACCGGCTGTCCTGACATGCCGCTATCCAGGCTGAAGTATCCCTGTATATTCCTGTATGCCCTGAGCTCCTCACCCCTCCCAGAAACACAAACACCACCATATTCCAAGGTACAAGTTCAAATCCCCTGCTTTGGTAAACAAACCCGTCACTATGCCCTTGCCAAGCTCCCCCATCCAATTAAAAAAAGCACCTCTTCGCTCATTTTCCTAGCATCAGAGGACCTGCAGTCATCACAGCTCCAGGCCCTGGAGACTGCCCTGAGTAATTACATCATAGCCATCTGATCTTCTCTGACCCTTTCAGGTAGTTTTATATAGCGCAGGAAAGACGCTAAACCAAATAATAAGACCAACAGTTGGCATGGCAACCCTAATTGGGTAAGAGGCTCTTGGTAACTGATCAGGCAGGTGGATAAATGGTTGTTAAACACTTATTGGATGGCTGATAAATAAAAACCTTCAGCTTCCCCATTTAAACCAGTAATGAAGTCTGCAAGGTCAGTAACAGGCAAAGGAGGATAAAAGGGGGTAATGGTGAATTACGCGTGACAGCATTACGGTCTGAAATGATCAGGCACAACTACACACAAGGTCCACAGACAGAGGCCGGCTATTTCAAAACTGGGAAATGAACAGCATATGGAAATCTGAGAGCAGCTGTCACTGAACATAAAAATGGACTGTGTTTACCCCCCAGGCCGCATCCCGTGGAACCCACTCGCCCAAAAGAACAGTCGGAAAGGAGGCAAGCCAACAGCACAGACGGCCATGAGGCCAGAGCAAAAAGGCCACATGCTCACAGACACACAGGCGTCTACGTTCAGGCACTTCCTGTTAAGACCCCCTGTAAGACTCATCAAGCTACCCCTGTGAGCAAAGTTTAAAAAAAAAAAAACTCAAATGTTAATCAACATTCGAGTAAATGAAAAGCTACTTGTTTTGTCAAGGTTTTCCCTGTCTTTCTAATACTTTCATAAAACTTCTGCCTGCCAAGGAGATGCCCCCCTGCCTCACGCGCAACAGCACATTCTAAGGGAACCCCGCCACTCCAGGCAGTCCGCCCTTAGCAGCGATATAAGCGCAGCCTGTCTACACCATCATGTGCCTCCGGTTAACCCTAATCACTATCGCTCTGTGCAAGAGGAACCATTTCACATTAAATTCGGCAATACTTGCATAAACACACTGATGTCTTCATAACTGGTTTTGTATTTGGCAAACACACACTTAAATGTTTTACATTAAATGACACTGCATGCATTGTAATAACCCCACTGAATACTAAATTCTGGGCAGTGGACACAGCGTAGAATATCACATCACATTGTGCAGGAAACTACACAATAACATCCGCATGCCTGTGAAACCTCATAATGTAACATCCACAGGCGTGTGAAACATAATAATGCAACACCCATATGCATGTAAAACTTTATATCAAGGGATTAACATAACTGGTACGCAAAAATCGATTAGTGTAACAGCGCAAATATGTGCATATTTTATGTGTATTTGCGCCAATATGACAAAAAATTACTGTGCATTTTAACCTCTATACCGCAAATGAAGTACGAATTAGCATATAAAGATTAAAATGCACGATAGTTTCTTGTCATATTTACACCAACATGTGTGGGACACCCACAAAGATCATTAATGAGATCCATCAAGCTTATCCGTCCAGAAAGTTGCATGTTTGTCCAAGAAAGCCCCAGAAATGTCGTTCCACTCCAC
>JAODJX010000083.1:2182333-2194591 GCA_026776945.1 Isichthys henryi
AGCAGTGCGCGGCTAGCAGGAGTCACTGACCATCCAGCGAGTGCTAGGGCGTGCCTTTAGCAGTGCGCGGCTAGCAGGAGTCACTGACCATCCAGCGAGTGTTAGGGCATGCCTTTAGCAGTATGCGGCTAGCAGGAGTCACAGGCTGCCACCAGAGATTAGAGGAGGCAGACAAGCAGCGGTGAGACAGGAGCCTGAAGGGCACTGTGCCCCAGAGCTCGAGTCCAGTAGTCTCCACACACACAGCAACACACAAAGGCAGGGTTCAAATGCATGGGCTGGTCCAGACTCACGGGAGTGCTATGAGGGGGAGGGAGGTGGGGCTCTTCACTCGCCAGCGCTAACGTCATGTGGCGGCACAGAAAGAGGCTCTAGCCATCGCCGTATCTGGGACTGTTCCCTTCGCTCCCAGTCCTCCGCGAAAAAATAGGAGAGGCATTTCCCCTTGCAGCAGAAGGCGACCTTCAGTCCCCCTCCTTGTCCTAGCCCTACATCCATGGCTTTTTACTACCGCCGCGCTACGGTCAATTACATTACAGGTAATTTGCACGTACTGGAGATTGAAGTTTAATTAGACAAACTGGAGTAATTAAGGCCTTCATTTAATATAATAACGGTGTGCCGAGTCCCCCATAATGTGCCCAGCATAAAGGGGGGGTGGCAGAAGAATCCAATTCCTTTTTTCATCGACAAAGAACCAGCTTCCCACTCCCCCCCGCCAGTCTATGATAGACTGAACGATCCAGCTTCACATTTCACTGAAGATTATGGCTAGCTGGTGAACAGAGCACCCGGCCTCTATTTGTTGCCTAGGTAACAGTCATCGCTGGTAGAGTTAAGTATCAGCCTAAAGGGTAAATTCAGCATAAATAAAAGAAAAAACTGCAAGGGGTGGTGTTGACAGTGGCGGGGGGGTGGTGGGTCTGGTTTCCACCAGTGTAAATACCTCCCCTACGTGTTTGAGCAACCGGGCCTTACGTAACCCTTTAAAAATGATAAGGATACTTTATTCTTTCTACTGAGCAAAAGCTACCATCTGAAAGAATTCAGGATGGGGGCGGGTGTGAAAACAAAAAACAAGCAAAACATTGACAGGGGGCTCGGGCAGTCCCCAACACGGCGGACAGGCAGCGTCCTCGCGGTTCCTATCCAAAAACTCCACCCTACTTGCCTTTCACTGCCCATCCATCTTCCAACTGCTTATCCTGGTCAGGATCTCCAGGTCGTCCATCACCATTCCCATTTGTACTTTTACGCATTTCTATAAAACGACATTTCATTACAAATCCACCAAAGAGAGATTTAGTCACTATGAAAACTATGTGCTGCGCAGGTTCCCTGCTTGTCCACTATGACTCAACGAAAGCACTAACAAGAGGCTCTCAGCCCTAAGTCGCTCCTTTTGCTTGCCTCCTATGGGATGTAGGAGGCTATAACAGGCAGTCTTTTAGCCGTGTCTGTCAACAGCAGCAGATGTAGGTCTATACTTGTGCAATAAAGAGCACAGAGAGGGAATGTTGTCAAACAGCCTGAATGGCACATGCTGAACACCACTTCTGCCATGTCTGATACTGTACGGACACCGGAGCGACATACCCTCAGAGCGCAAATAAAAATAATGAAAGAAACAAGAACAATAACACGATGACTAATGACTAATCAGAGGGGCATGAAACGAACACCCCAGCAGTCCCGGTGTGGGCTCGCTGTGTGGAGATGTCGCTATAGCAACAGGCCACGGCATGAGCGGAGATGCTGGGAGAGCATCGGGAGGAGTGAGTCGTGCCGTTTAATGAGGTCAGAGGTCAGAGCCAGGAGAACCGGTGAATCCCAGCAGGGATGGGGTGGTCTCCTCTCCCTCCAGCTGTTGAACGTCTCTTCCACACCCACCACTAAGCTGGTTTGCACTCCTCTTAACCCTGGTAAGTGTGATTTTTGTGGCAAGGAAGAGGAACAGTCAATCACGGCACATTTTCTAATACACACGATAATAATAAGAATTAAAATTATACCTGTGTGCTGTGGAAATTCAGTGACGAGCTTCATCTGTCGCCTTGACAACATGTTGACCAAATTCATTGGGGGTTGGGGAAAGAGGATATGTGATTTGAGAATATCGTCTGTTCATAGCACATAAATAATGCAGCGTGCTTAATTCCCCTCATACAGGGGAGAATCTTCACTTAGAAAGTCAATACGGCTGCGTCGAGCATGTCGGAATGCAGATGTCCGCCTGAAGATGCTGGCCCTTAAATAATATTAGTTTTCTAATTATCTCTGTTTGTTTGTTTGTTTACATATGATTTGACGGTATACAGAACAAGAATCCATTGACTGGTTAACAGCCCAATCCAGCTGAACATGTTTAACAGCCTGAACAAGAGACAAGGGACAACGACAGAGATGTTTCAGAACCAGCATGACATGCAGCCGTTAAACCTTAGAACTGGGTACCAGTTAAGAAAAAAAACTAAGAAAAAAAACACCAGTTAGGAAGACATAGCTGACTACAAAGAAACAGAAACCATTCTGAAGTTATCCAGATCCCATGACAAATTAGTATATTTCTGAAAACAACGTCACAGAAATTCATGGTTGATGGTCACTTACAGTTTTCTCTCCTCAACCCCCCCCCCCCCCCCCATCCATGACAAAGAACCCAGGGGTTGGCCTCGGGGAATTGGGGGAGTGGGGGTTTACGAATGCTAGCTGGCGGCCATGTTCCCGGCAGATAGAATGACATGCAGTTACTCTGACAGCTACAGGGCAGGGCGGGACGCCGCAGAGGATGATGGGAAAGATGTGCTGATAGGCAGCCCGTGGGGTGCCGTAGTGACAGCCATGGTGACACGGGGTTGCCGGGTGATCCTACACATGCGTTTCCCCATCAAAACCTGCCCTTGGGTATTAAACACAGAATTTGATTGGCTACAGTCTGTGCATGAACACATGTGTGACAGAGCCGGCCATGCTGAGCTGTCTAACACCTCCTTGTCGAACGAGGTCTCTTTCGACTCGCTCTCTGGGTGTAGGGGAACCAACCGCTTGGAATTACAGGAACACCACAGTATCAGCATAGCACAAACTTTGTGCTATGCTGTGACATTATCAGGGCCTGAAAACTTCCCAGATTGCTCAGGCAATATCAAGGGAGACACATACAGATGATATGAGTGAACTTAACGATTCTTATAAACGACAGCTGGGAATTCACGAGGTGCTGGCAAAAAAAAAACTAACTCAGACAGAATAACATTCCAGAACTGTAATGTAATCTTATGCATCTCCTGAGAGTCACAGCCGGTACAAATGTTTTTTGAGACACTCTGAAGGAAACGCCAGTTTGAGGGATGACAGGGGTCACCAGAGACCCCCCTCCCCCATGTGACTCCCCAAGGTCGAGGCAGCCTCCCAGGTGGGGACCAACCTCACAAAGACACACAGCAGCCCACACACACGCATCTATACCACACAGCGTGATGAATCTGCTGCAAGCTCCAGACCCACGACTCCCCTCAGGTAGAGGACGCGTCGACTGAAAACTCTGATATATGAGGAGTTAATTCAGAGCCGTTTTTTGCCTGTCCAATTAGGTCCGTGTCGGATCCAGTCCATCATAGGGCATGCAGACGCATTCACTCACATTGAGGACAAGTCACAAGGCGACACGTCCAAACAGGACAAAATGCAGGATCATGCCATGCTAAGCAAGAGCAAGCAGTGCCCACATAGACCTTTCTTCATTATTTACATTTATTCATTTAGCACACACTGTTATCCAAAGCAGTATACAGTCTCTGGAGCGTTTTGGGGTTAAGGGCCTTGCTCAAGGACCCAATGATGACATCACTCTATCGACCACGGGATTTGAACTGGTGCGAATCATGGGCACAGCATCCTAACCCACTGACTCACATACTACACCCGCTGTGGTGACTAAATTACTCAAGTGAAGACACTTTTCCTGTGGAACAGAGTACCACACATATCTTGTGCACAATATTGTAGAAGCGATTTTGGAGGTAATAACACATGACTAGAGGTCATTTTAACTATTTATGTTAATGGGTTTAACATTTTGATTGTTTTCTGGCATTCAGTGTTGTCAATTAGCCAAAACTGGGAACTTATTTTCAGTTTTGTAGGGGTTAGATGTGAGATGAATCTTTCCACATGATCTTTTTCTTGTATATTAGTACAGAGTTCCTATCATTACAAAAAGTCCCCAGAGAGAAGCTGTCCTTCACTGCCAATTAACTCTAACTGGGAAAACAAAATCAAACAAAAAAAATGACCATCGTAAGCAAAAGACAGAAAAGTTACACTTGTTCCCTAAGACCTTCATCCCCCCCCCAAAAAAAAATCCCAAAATGCAGCATCAGCTTGGCCCAGGTTGCCAGAGTTACTGCACTCCCCCAACCCCTCCCAACTCCCCCCCAACACAGCGGAAGGAAACTCAGCAGGTATGAGTCAGACACATCCGTGTGGAAGAGGGCAAGCTTCACACCATCTCTCCAGGAGGGCCGCAGCCTAACCGTCTCATGCAACATCCGAAAATCGAAACCTCTCTCCACGCAGGAGACACATAAAAAGCGGCTGCGCGAGTAAAAATTCCAACAGGACGACAGAGCTTCCGGGCGGAGGGAGAGTCTCCGAACTGAATACGATCAAATCGTCATGGTAACCAGCTGCACATCACCTGACTTGTGCCCCCGACAAACAAACCATGTTGATTTTTATAAAGCCCAGTTTTCAGGAACAGCTCCCGTTCACGAGGAGTGTCTGGCACAACATAAGAACAAGTTGTCCAGTGTCAGCCAGCAAGATCTAATTACATTTCTATCTTATTAAATCCCTTTTAAGTTCCAAAAATGAATTCACGTAGTGTAAGAGACACTGACCAATAAAGCACAGAAACACTGCCAGAGTTAACATGATAGGAATCAAATGATCACATTTGATAATGAAAGCACAGCACCTTCCAGTGCATTCTGGGGCTACATTGATGAATGGACCCCGAAGGTTCAAGCCCCTAGTGAGGGGGGGGGGATGGTGATTGTCAAGCAGCTTCTGAATTATTTCTTTTATGTGTCATGAGTGAGGGGGCACAGAACTGGGAAACAGAAGCAGGAGTCCGGTGAACACGGTTTAATTTGGGAAAATGCTCAGGAACATCACAACATTACAACACTAATGACCGGAGTAACTAAAGGCACACAGATGCGGACTTAAAACACAGAACTCATGAAACACAAAGAGAAACAGCCGATGACACAGGGATTCCACACGAAGTGGGGGGGTGGGGGGGCTTGGCACACAGGAGGATCGGCATGAACATTATGTTTCTTAGCTCATCTTAAAAATCTCAGCATGGCCTTGTAATGGACAGACCGTCATAGAAAATGGATGGATGAAATGTAAAAAGAGACATCACATTACAAAGGATTTTTTTAAAGGAGTTTTCTCTGCAAAATAAAATCATGATCATGTCTATTCTCTCTTTGGTGGAGAACCGTCGCAACTTTTGATCGGAAGACCGTTTTAACGTTTTACTGTGGGCAGAGTGGCTCCTCCCAGGCCAACGCCCTTGGCTCCGCCCCAAGCAGAACCTTAAAAGGGGCAGGGCGGCCGTCCTCAGTCACTGCTCAGAGAGCCCACAGGCACGGCGGCATGAGCGACAAAGCTGCAGTTAGCCTGCTGCTGAGGAGAACAGCTGTCCAGACGGGTAACCGGCGTCAAACCCGTCAGGCAGCAGGTGTTGGAATCGAAGGGCGCAAACACACAGCGAGACACGGGTGACTGCACATGGACACCTGGATATACATGTGACACCATCTTCAGGCAAGGGGTCAGGCTTTTGTGTCATTGGTGGGTGGGGGGCGTGCAACAGGTAAAATGCGTGGTGAACATCAGGTTTACGCCCTAGGAGACGGCACGCATTGCAGAGTCGACACAGAGCGTTTAGAAGCTGGCTGCAATGGCGGCTTCGCCAGCGGTACTGGGGCAGCGGCTTCTGTCCGCCGCCCACATAGCAGCGGCTCGCGAGCCTCGGATTACAGCTCGCCATGCGCTGCCTCTGCTCTGACAGGTGTATCCCAGTGTATGAATAATTCACAAGGGAGCAAAGGCGAGGCGGCGACGACGCGGTTTTCCGGCACAGTCTGTGATAGAGGCCTCTGAGGGGGGATGCTGGGGAGGGGGGCTGAATAAATAATTAAAAATTAATCCCAATTGGAGTTTATCTACAAACTAAGCGGAGTCCCAACAGAACGGAGGCTTTAATAATATTTATCTCAAATATTTATCAACTCTTTCAGTAAAAAAAAAAAACTAGTTGGAGTTCTTTTGGTTTAAAACACATTGCAGGCTACTGTATGAACCCCACCCCCGACACACACAGACACTCTAGTCCCTCCCCCCACTTCCCGCTCTCACTCCAGAGAAGCCCCTCCCTCCCTGACAGATCCGGTTTCTTCTAGACTGTAACAGCATCCCTCCTTTGGGTGCCAGGGCTCTTCTCACATCCAAACCCAACATCATCTGCAGTCTTTTCTGCTGAAAGGGATGGGGGGGGGGAGGAGATGAGGTAAGACAGAGGCTAAGAGCAGCGTCAGACAGCCAGTTTACCCACGAGTAAGAAAGCCCTGGACCACAGATCCGTAAGAACACAACTACTTTAGCAGCCACATCTGCTCATTTATAGCCTGCCCCTATAATACAGAGAATCCCGTGTATGTCAGTACATAAAGGGCGGTTCCGCTATCGTTCGGCGAAGCTTCAGAACGGGCAATATGGGTCATGGAAGCAATTTTTAATGGGTTATTATTGTAGCTGCCAGACGTTTTGGTTCTAGTATTTCAGAAAGAGCCAGCATCCTGGGATATTCACACACTACAGTATCTAGGGCTTAGAGGATGGTGCGGCAAGCAGGAGTCATCCAGTCAGTGCCAGGTCTGATGCCAACAACACCTTGTTATTCAGAGCAGTCAGGGAAGAGTTACCCTCATTACAGCTAACAGGGAGGCCTCAGGTGCAAAGAAAGTCATGGCCTCCAGGCTAGAAAAGGAAAGTCTGAGGCACCTTGCTAATGAGTCGCAGCTGTTCTGTCGGCAAAACTAATTCCTGCCCAGTACTAAACAGGCATACAATGAGGGCAGCGTCTCATATTCAACAAAGTTCCTTCTTATGAGCTGCGCATCTTGACGTGTTTGTTCAGAGGTCACTGGTGTGCGATGGCGGTGAACGAGTCATCAGGAAACTCAGACACTGGACACCAGAAAACTGTCTTAGACTAAAGTATCGGGACAAGTAAGATCGAGTCACATCATTGTTCCCAAATGGGCCACAATAAAGCGGAAATACCACAAAATATTTCATATTATTTCACAATAATTATTATTAGAGATGTTAAGGTCTTGGTATAGCAGCACTTCCTAAAAAACAGAGCTAGTTAATGTCTCCAGGGGATGGTGAATTCCACATTAACACCGAATGGGTTTCAGGTCCGGGTGGAATGAGCCACGTATCAAACTCGAGGCCAGGAGTGTGCCGCTAATTGCCGAGCTGCTGCTCTGGGTCCGCAAAAGCAGATAATACGCCAGGGGCGGGTGTGGTGCCAAGGAGCCGGCGGGCATGCGCGGAATACAGTGCTGGGCGGCAATTAATAAAATAACAGCTTCAAAAACATAAAATAAATTGGATAAAAACATTTAATATTGTCTACCACGTCGCCGGCACGTACAAACCAAGTAGAGTTTAAAAACCACAATTTTTCTTTTTAATGCAGTTCTACATTTATACCTTTTCATATACAAACTGCTTCAGTTGCATACTAAAGTTTTTCTAACATAAAATTATGTAACAAATGTAAATTTTGCAGCAGTGGCTCCTATTATGTAATTTTTCTGCCTAAAATATTTATTTTATTCAGAACCTAAGAGTTTCCTGCCCAGAGTACAGAGATGCATCTTGGTTTCAGCATCAAGGACAGTGACCAGTAGTGCCAATAAGAAGCATGGTTGTTTCAGAACCACGGACAGTAACCGAGACGCTCCCTGACTCTCTCAGCTGGGTGGGCATTGAGTGGGCATTGTGAGGACACTGTGGATTCCCAAAACTTCTACACACAAAAGCAAAGCGACAAATTAATCTTGAGTGAATAAAGTAATTTCTCCTGAATCAAGAGCTGGACTTTCCTGGAAGGGACCCCTGTTTTCCAGTTTGTCACAATACTGGAAACTGGATGACTGGTAACTGAGCAACATATTCTCCTTGCCTCAAGACACCATTACGAAAGAGAAAAAAAATGCGTCTGGAGAGTTCTAGTTTGGAGAGGAGCCCCAGTAAATTTCAAAAAGACAAGGAGGACAGAAACGCCATCGATAAATATGCACCAGCGATTGCATGCATTTGTCCACACAATCCCACATTCCCACTGCAGAGGAGAGCCGGAGATCCAGTTAACTTACATTACTATTGATTTACTTCTTTTATTGTCCTAGAGCGAAATTATATCAAAATTAAATGACATGATGATCCACTCAACATGACAGTTCACAAGAGCTTCTCTGATACTGATTTAAAAACCCAAGCAGAGATTAACCATATAGCTAAACCTGAATTTAAGATCATGTAGAGACAATGGATTTTACAGCATCTTCCAGACAGGGGAGAGGTTTGTAAAGTGAGCAGACACTAACTAAATCTGACAAGATATCAAATGTCACACGGTCTGCTGAGGTGGCAGAATATTTGCTACAGTTAAGTTAATCTCTTGTGGCTCGGTCTTGACAGCCATGGAGCAAATACTGAAGTACATTACCCAGAGCCCCCTCCCCCACCAGAAGGGACATTAGATACAAAATTGCTCTTTTTAGGCATTCCAAAACCCCCCGCGTACATCAGCAAAAGGGACATTGTTCATAAATCCAGCTTTCAGTTAAGAAAATGGCCCCGCCTCCAACCCATGCTCCGCCCACAAACACCTCAGCGAACCCAGCAGAGGCAGATTTGACACCACCCACCCCAGCACCCAAATTAACAAGTAGCTCCACCCACATGAGCACCAGAAAGAGGATACTCTCCCACACGGAAAGGGGGAAATCGAATCGCAGGTCAACCTGTTCCATTCAGCAGGGTTTCAGTGCTGGACACAACAATGCCATCTGGCACATCAGAATGCATCATGGGACCTTAGGAGGAGACGGAGGTCAGCCAGAGTGGATCACTCAGAGCAGATCAACCAGAGTGGATCACCCCTAGCGGTTCACACAGAGTAGATGACACAGGGCAGATCACTGGTGCTGCTTTTTCAGTGTCAGTCTGGATCATTAGGGTTCATATAAACCAGCAGCCACTAGCATCACAAATACCCAGCATATGGTACCGGAAAGTCTTCAAGAAGAGGGTAGGGGGTGGAGTTTGGTCATCCATATCTAAATGTGCTACAGCATCAAACACTGCTAACCACAGCAGGGGGTCAAATAAAAAAAAATAGTGGGGGGGGGGGGTATGATGATCATTTTATGATCAATTAAAAAGACAGTCCAAGATCTCTGCTCTTGTTCTGCCAGCTGGCTCTACCATGTGAGTAAGACCAGCTGAGAGACCCCCCCCCCCAGAGAGAGGGGGGAGAGTGAATAGATGGTGCTTTTGGACTTCTTCCTGGAGCTAGCAGAGTCATAAAGACCTAATGGGGCCATAATCCCCAGCCCAGGGCAGACATTTACAGGAAGCATCGCCCCCCCCCCCCCTCCGGAAGCCAGCCTGGCCCACCAGCCAGCCCCCGCGGCATTTACACCTCTGCAGTCATTTTCCACGCATCGCCTGCTTAGCTCACTGCCACGGGCATCTCTCACTTGGAGACGGTCTTGGAAAGCAGTGGGGGTGGGGCGCAACCAGGTGGGTTCTCATGAATAACAAGGTGAACAGGGTCAGGGTCACGTGGAATGACAACATCCCAGACTGGAAGCCTGCATTCCGTATGATCAGACACTGCACAGGTGACTGCCTAAAATAAAAAATAAGTATACTGCAAATAAGAATACTGCAAATAAGAACACTGCAAATAATATCATGTGACACTGATTAATAAAACTACTAATAAGGACTACTGAACTTAGCAAAGAACTGTACAAAGATATGACTAAGTGCACATTTTGCAAACTCAGTATAAAAATGATTATTTTTGTCAACTTATTGCATAATTAACATTCAGTATTCATTACCTCTCAAGCATTAGAGGAAATTTGAAATTTGCAAAAAATTACATTTGTTCTTAAAACTGTCAGATTTATGTTCATATATGTACTTACTCTTGTTTCTAACCCATATGTCTTCCACACACCTCTGGATTTTAATTATTCATTCAGTATAGTGTTTTTATATCTGGATGAAATCCAACACTGAAATCCATAACTTCTGTGATTTTAAATCTTTCCGGAACAGTTTTTGTGTGCAATTTCATGTGCTGCATCTCCACGGCGACATAATTCTGAATGTCAACAACACACCATTGGCTATATGACGGTCACCTGACAAAAGCATGCCTCCGAAACAACCCCCCCCCCCCACTTCCACACTGTAGCCAGCTTCAGAACCACTTATCGGAAGACACTTCAGCTTTGCTAGCCTCCATTTTGGGTGTGAAATTCAGCACGAAGACAGAAACTCATCCATCCATGAAGCAGCGCCCCCCAGTGATTCCCACCCACAGCAGCAGGTGCTGTCAGAACACAGCGAGGAAAGCGAGAGACTGTGCGAGGTCTACAGAAGCCTCCCATTGATTTCTCTGCCTGCTTCCTTGTCCCCCCCCCCCAGGAATCAGGAGTGAGACGGGGTTATGAGAGGGAACACAAGGTGGGGGGTGTTGAGGGGAGGTCAAAAGCACCAGCCTGCTCACCACATCAACCGCATATTCACAACATCAAATGATCAAAAACACAAGTGGGAAAACAATGAAGACCTTGTCGGGATCACTTTGGGCATAAACACATGGGAACCAATGCGGATATCGGACTGCAAGAGGTCAGGGATCAGGTTTTGGGCGTGATTTCGGGGAACAGGAAAGAAGTTAGTTATATAAGGAATAAGAATTAGCAAAAAGATAAACTAGATGACAGGACTCGTCACCTGCCTTCACCTTAACCCACAGCAGCCTTGCTCTTGGAGCGGTCTGAAGTATGGAATTAAAACTCTAAACAACAATGAATAGGTCGAAAAGAAATGGGTATCGCGATTCCAATTAAATGCTGACCGAAACATACATGTAAAATGTACCCTCTTTTCAGAAGCATATCCGTGGAGCACAAAAATACACAGTAAATAAAACAAGCTGTAAAAAAAAAATACAACAACCAACTCTTACTTAGCTACTGTGACCAGTAGCAGCATGAAATACTCCAGGTTCTCTGTGAATATATCTAAAAGAAAGGCCCAGGTTGGCTTTGATGAACGCATTACGCCTTCATCAGAAGGTAATTACACCTCCTTTGACAGGAACAAGAACCCCATGGCTGCCAAAAAAGTAGCTATTTGATATTATGCCAGGAAGCGACTTGGGGATGGGGTGCAGAGGGTGCCAGTATCCCAGCAACCAGCCACAGCCCCGCCTTATGGGGTGGGGACTCCACCAGTAAGCGAGGTGAGGATGGGGTGCAGAGGGCGCCAGTATCCCAGCAACCAGCCACAGCCCCGCCCTATGGGGTGGGGACTCCACCAGTAAGCGAGGTGGGGATGGGGTGCAGAGGGCACCAGTATCCCAGCAACCAGCCACAGCCCCGCCTTATGGGGTGGGGACTCCACCAGTAAGCGAGGTGGGGATAGGGTGCAGAGGGCACCAGTATCCCAGCCACAGCCCTGCCTTAAGGGGTGGGGACTCCCCCAGTAAGCGACGTGAGGATGGGGTGCAGAGGGCGCCAGTATCCCAGCAACCAGCCACAGCCCCGCCTTAAGGGGTGCGGACTCCACCAGTAAGTGACGTGCGGATGGGGTGCAGAGGGCGCCAGTATCCCAGCAACCAGCCACAGCCCCGCCTTAAGGGGCGGGGACTCCACCAGTAAGCGAGGTGGGGATGGGGTGCAGAGGGCGCCAGTATCCCAGCAACCAGCCACAGCCCCGCCTTATGGGGCGGGGACTCCACCAGTAAGCGAGGTGGGGATGGGGTGCAGAGGGCGCCAGTATCCCAGCAACCAGCCACAGCCCCGCCTTATGGGGCGGGGACTCCACCAGTAAGCGAGGTGGGGATGGGGTGCAGAGGGC
>JAODJX010000083.1:2194691-2205799 GCA_026776945.1 Isichthys henryi
CCAGCAACCAGCCACAGCCCCGCCTTATGGGGCGGGGACTCCACCAGTAAGCGAGGTGGGGATGGGGTGCAGAGGGCACCAGTATCCCAGCAACCAGCCACAGCCCTGCCTTAAGGGGCGGAGACTCCACCAGCCAGTCTACCCTAAGTTCTTGGGTCCCTGTGGTTCGAAAAGGCAGTGATGAGATGGGGGGGTTAGAGGCCTTCACTTTGACTCAAAGTGTTAAATCTGTCAAACTACCCGAGCACTTCGGGACCTCACCATGCCAAACATGCCTGAACACACGTCTGAGCATGCAGTACACACCTTCAGACCAAAGCGGGCAGGTCACTTCTGCTCAGTTTTGCCTAGATAGTGATCACATCATGAGCACCATCAGATTCCAACAAACTTCACAAGGTTTTCACATAAATTCCCCCTCTCACATACCATCCTAATCACTAACATAACTGCATCCAAGTTAAAATTCTAGTCTGCAGCATTGGACAGAAGACTTCATAAACTTATCTACACACCAATAAATGCATGTTAAAGCTCAAAATTGCAACAGAAGATACTGTGTCAGTATATGATGATTCTTAATCTATTCAGAGAAAGTATGCGTCATACTACACAAATAATTTTCTTCTAATATCCCTGCAGAGCTCAGTTATGATAACAGCACTTACGGTAATGCGCTACCTATTCTGTATTGGTCAACATTAACATCCCTGTTTCCTTCCGTAACAATCCCGCTACACACTGAAACTGTCATTACTGAGTCTAACCTTATTTCTGCACGCAGTAACATCTAAAATTTACATCAATCCGGCAGCCGCTTTTGTCCAAAGAGAAGCGCAAGCGAGGCAGATATGATGCGTTACAAGGATAAAGCTGTCAAGAAGCCAGCAAAGCGTAAGTGCGTTTAGGATAAACTTCCAGTGACTGCCCGGTAACAAGTACCAGTTATCACCGGAGAAAGCCATACACGACACTATAAAATCACACAAACAGAGTTATTGCTGCCTCCGGTCTGATTTCGCAACAATACACATCAGATCATGAGATGCTATTCTTTACTGCCCGATTTCCTAACTGGAGCGTTATCTTCGTCACATTACAGATGTTTTCAATCCCGGTGTGTTTCTAACTGATAATTTAAAGACGGAACGATGGATACGGGAGCATTACATAAATGCGGCTCGTTTGTTTGTAAGCCTCCCAGTTCCCACAAATGCTGGCCGGTCGTCAAGTTGGGAAGCATGCACAGGTTGGCAAGTTTTAAGCGATGGATGGGGGGTGTACCTACACAAAAGCGTGATAGAGCAGCGCCCATCCTCTCGGTCTCTCAAGCGCGTCGTAGATCAGGTTCTGCACCCTACGTTTCCTGATGTTATTCCGCTTTACGGGTCTCGTGTAGCCCAGAGGGGTCTTTGCTAAAAGTCCGATGCCCTGAGACCCCCTTTTGAAATCGTCTTTGCCGGGACCAACGAGCAGAAGGGCTCCATCTTTATCAGCCCCGGTTCCTTGGTCCAAGTCGCCGGACAAGCCTGCCTTCTTCTCCCGCTGTTCTTCCGAACTGTTACCAACATTTCTGGATCTGATGCCCATTTTCTCTATTGATCCCTGGCGCCGCACTCGTCGAAATCAGAAATGAGCCACATGCCATGATCTGGGCAATAGATCGCGGTGCCTTCAACAGTAGGTCATTTAAGGATCTGGTCTCAAACGAAGGGAGGTGCTCCTTAGTCTGGCTGGATGGAGAACATAGCAGGATCGGTCGCTTGTCACTTAATAAAAACCGCACACCCGTTTCAGAGCAGCCCCCCCCCCGGTCTAATTTCTGCACGGAGCCGTCACATCATAACAACAGCCGATCACCATAACGAAATAGATTAAGGTCCCGACCACGGAGCACAGCAGATCGCCGCGGTCGCCCTACTGTGCGGAAAACGCATTGTGTGTCATTTTAGAGAAACACCGACTGGCAGCATGTTTCATATGAATGAAAATGAATCCAGAACCCTTCTTCTTCTTGTTTTCTTCTCGCTCTCGCTCCTTTTTTGTGTTTTTTTTTTTTTTTTTTTTTTTTGAAGGAAAGAAATTAAACGCGCTCAGACATAAAGGAAAGGAAACACCTGAGGCGGCTTCTTTGATTTCAGGGAGGTGGAAACGCCGTCAGCTTCACAGCTATAGGAGCGGGCTTTACGAAATAAGCGCACGGCTCGCCGTTCACCGCCTCATGCCCCGACCCTTTCTCCGTACAAGAAGCCTGTCGGATCGGAGTACAGGGTGTGGACGAAAGCCGTGGAAAGTCGCCGATGCTGGAGCACGGAGCTTCACAGTAAAGGCTGCGTAGGGAGCGGACACGTGATCCGAGTCCTGAGTCTTTATAAGACCTAATGCCCGAAACTAGGGGCGATCAGCAGCACCGCAAATACCGGGAGTTCCGCGTAGGGAGGGGGGTGCTCCCCTCTCCCGACTGAAAAATCACACGAACACCTCTCGTAATGTGCATTAAGATAAGTGTGATTTCCACATTCAGAAAAACCAGTCCCACCTGGCGTTGATCTGATCTCTATAAACAGTCAGTTTAATTGCTCGCGAGGGGGATTCCGTAGATTTCAAATTTCAGCTTTGGAGGGAATTTAATTTATTTCACACTTGACACAGATCAGCATATTTTATCTTTATCGTAATTCCGCCATACAGAGCGTATTGTGCACTGAATAATACATGTATTCATGAAAAATGTCTTTTGTTGGTATTAACATCGGTGGATCACAATATCAGACTCCAGTGGTTAGTTGCATCCTGTTTTCTTTTGTTTAAAACACGCTCCGGAGCAAAGCGGTCCCACGCCAATATGTTTTCAGGTAAAGAGCGTCTTCGGCTCCTTCTTAACGCTGGTGCGCTGGTAGCCGATCACTGCTTTCTTCACTATTTGATTTACTATCAAAGTAATAAACCAATTTAACAACCCAGAGTGTGCTTGGATGACAGTCATGCACCGAGAGACGGCCGTCGCCGAGCTATATAATTCTTCCATGAATACTTTAAATGTAGAAAACATATGACAAAATAGGCTAGCAAGGTTGAAACCAAGAACAGACGGCGTACATGGCAAATCAACACTGTACACTTAAACAGGTAGCCTATTATATTATGCTGACGTACTGTAAACAGTCCAAAGTATTTTATGCAATGAATTTCGATCCTTTCTCCCTGTTAATTACAATAAAGTCAGTAATATCTAATCAATTCGCATTGTGCTGGAAAACTGTGGTGAGCAGGGCGCTTTAATGCGCGGACTTCCCGGCACTCCCCTGGGGACCCCCATCCTCTCTGTCGTAAGATATATAGCAGGGGGGCTTCTGCCCATGATAACATGCCTCTGGTGGTGAGAATATGATTTATACTTATCAGAGTTCTGCAGAGGACGCATCTCACGTGTGTTATTAGTCTGTCTTAATTGGACTTTGTGGAGTATGGTTTCCCTGTAGAATTACATGGCGTGCATTAGTAGTGCTTAAATATTAATGTAGTCAACGTGTACCTAAAGCATTTCCTTGAAAGCATTTGGATAATGTAGCGATCATGACACAGACATGGCTAATATCCCGAAAAGTATTTTAATTTATACTTGGTTGTCGCTGTTGAGCCAGATCACTTTTCCAAATAACTCTCTCAGACTGGGGGAAATAGCAGGTAATCCAGTTTCAGCTTGTAGAAGCGTCACGAAGGAGCCGATTTCGCTACAGTTATTGTGACCATGGAACCCCAAAGGTCAGGTCTTATTTCTGGCGGTTTTAATTAGAAAAAAATCTGTCTTGCCATTATGTTAACCTATCTGGTGTCAAGCGTTTCTGGAAGTCAGGTTGGCGTCGTGATTTATATTTTTTTCTGGTGGAAGGAAAACGCTAAAGAGGAAGGAAGTGGGTATTACAGGTCTCTCATCAGTCAGGTTCTCTTATCAGCAAAACAAATTAATTAGGCGCGCTGGAAAAACCCTACCGGTCGCTTCCTGCTGCATCGTAATCGACAAACGCATGCCAAGGTTCCTCGAAAAACAGTTCACTAAATATAGGATCGATCGCTGTAAAAAGAGTGCGCTTGGGGATCCATTCTTGCGCAATTTATACCTAATTATAAGGGATGGATATGGAGTAATTAACCGAATGGAGTGCGTGAGTGAAAGCTATATGTGCAAGTGTGTTATCTTAACCTCGGCAGCCACATTGCCATATTTTTTTTCGTCTTCGGCCAGTGGGTGGGGATTGTCTGCGGGAAGGGGGTCCGGTGATGCCGCAGGTCTTGCTGGCCTCCCGCAGCGCTGCTCTTGGGTTAAACCGCATATCTGCACTGCCAACAGCCAAGCCGTAAGCAGATAAGCTGACTTGGGTCGGACCTCCGCCGTTTTATCCCGGGAAGAGAAATGCCAAGACGCACGCAAGGTTTCTTATCTGTGTCGGTGTCGGAAATGCACGTATAGAGGCAGGGAAATAGTGATCACCGAAATGAGGAATTGGGAAGATAAATTATCAAAACTGGCCACCGGTTCCCTAGATGCCAACGCCCCCTCCCGCTGAGCATGGAATAACCTAACGTCGTGGGTGGTGTGCCTATTTAGTTTCTCCGAATTCTTACTTTCCTTCTGCATTGCGACCAACGCTTGTCATTCTGCAAAATATTCTCTGGTCATTTTTGGTCATTGTCAGGTGTGCTTTCTGTCACGTGATCTACAGAAGCATTTATTTGAACTGTTTTTATCGGTATTGAACATAGTTGAGATGGGGAGGGGGGGCGGGGGCAGTGGCATTTAAGGTATAGGGGCTAAAATACTCGGGGTTAGGCTTAAGATTGCCCCTAGTCATCGGACCTCAGGACGCCCACGGTTGAGATTCTTGTTATGGTCATTTATATAAGCACCCTTAGTTATAGGTTAGTTAGCAGTTAGTGCTGTATTCGCACACCTCTAAGGCAGAGGATTCTCGTGTGTTTTAAATGTTTCCCTCTCCTTGTTGGCACAGGTGTCCGGCTGGCATGCTAGCTCCCCCTGCAATCCAAAAAATGCAAGTAGATGAATCGGAACTAGTACTTCTTTGCCTGAGGTGTGTGAGTGTACGCCTTGAAGTGCCATCCTGTTCAGTGTGTCCGCTACCTTGTGCTCTGTGCTTCCTGGGGTTAGAGTCATCATAAGCACAGATTAGTTGGAAGGTGGAGAGAGAGAGAGAGAGAGAGAGAGAGAGATTTATCTAATTGGGATTATCTGTGCTCTTATGAGAGCTTTATAAAGTCCAGGCCTTGTTCTCAGAATGTAATAATATGTCATCAGCAGCTGATGGACTCTAATAAACAAAACATGTGCATTAGAGTAATCAAAATCAGCCAGAATTGCCAAGACATTGTCACGTGACCCATAGCGGCTTGAAATGGACTTAAGCTCTAGGTAGATTTGTCCTGCAGTACGATTTAAAAGGCCTTAGAGAAGCAATAATTCAATCATGCCGACCTTTGATTTATGTTGATGTCCTCCTCAACACAAACATCTAAAGACTTTCTGTGTTCTCATTTCTGAACAAATAAATTATACATTTGCAGCCACCTACAGTAAGTATGTGGCAGTATCCGATATCAGGGTGTCCTCAACACTGCTAACAGGTAGCCCAAAAACAAGCTGCTTCTGCAGGTCAGTAGATCGATGGGTTTATCCTTGTTCTGTCTCAAGTGGACTCTCTCCCTCACGTGCTGCTCCAAATATAGCCTCAATGAACCTAGAGAGGCGAATGAGATGAGGTCATTGACCTGTAAGGTCAATTCACAATGGACAATCAGAAAAGAAAGTGCTTAATTCAAAGGCTGGTAGAATCACCTTTTGACAGCTAGTCAAGCAAGATGTATGTACAGGCTTCAATTCGGAGCACTGTCATGCACAAGCAGAATCCAGAAATACTAATATTTTACTTGATGGGGCACAAATACTTAGTGATAACTCAGTTACTACTGAAGTACAGATAATGAACAAATCACAAACAAATATAGTTGCTACTTGAGGTAAAAGATGCATCAGGATTCATTAATGTTGAACAAACATGATATCAAGTATTTTGCATATGTTATTCATGATTTGTTCCTTCAGTAGTTCCTTAGTAGTTCAGGATTGCAGAATAACAAATATGGCTTGAGATAAAACATGCATCACTATTCATTAATGATTAATTAACATGAGATCAGTATGTAACTAGGGTTTAGGGTTTAGTTTCTGCTTAATTAATATATAAGTAATAGCACAATATAGACGCTCCTCTATTTACAAACGAGTTACGTTCCGAACGGCTGTTCGTAACTTGAAATATTCGTAAGTCGTTATCCAACAAAAATCAACAAAGTCCTCAAATCTACATGCACAAGTAAGGGTGATATAAAGTCAAAACATGTTTTCTTATCCTAAAACACATTACTAATCATACATAAAACAAAAATAAATTGCAATAATAATACTTTAATGTTGGTTTTCTTACCTTTGAAACTGGTAAAGTCGGCTTGAGGTGATGGATGAGAGGAGGAGTAAAAGTTTCATCTTCAGCACTACAGACATGCAGTAGCCTTTACCTGGATAACATGAGGCTAAGCGGAACCCTCCTTTGCCTCTGGTGTTCCAGCCACATCGCGAGAAGTTTTTCCATCTCCTCAATTAGCTTCCCCCTTCTCTTTCTAATTATGGTCGATTGCATAGGCACGAGACTTTTCACGTTCCATAATTCTGTCTTTGTTTCTGTAGATCGTTCTGATTGTAGAACGATTCACATCGTAAGAGTGTGCTACGTTCACCATTTTTTCTCCACCGTCGAGTGGTTTGCCATTTTTTACCACTACTACAACTATCACTGTCATCACTAGCCTTACACTTTTCACCAACCATGATGTATAATGGATGCATGGAATATTTTTCAATAGAAATGAGGTAAACTTTAATCTTAAGAGAGCACGTCTTACCAGTACGCCAGTACAAAGAACTGGAATGCTGGGAGTACGCACGTTAAAATGCTGCGCGGTGGGAGTAGCGGCCAGAATTCGTACTAGACGGAATTGGCACGCAGAACAAAGTTTGATGTTGCGGACAGGAAACGGGAGCCCAATGAATACAATTTGGATTTGACAGTCCTCTTCGTTCATATGTCTGAAAGTTCGTAAGTTGAAAGTTCATAAGTAGAGGAGTTCCTGTACTGTGTTATTTGTACCCTGTCAAGTAAAGTGTTGCCATTTTGTGTCATTTAGTTTTCATTTCTCAAAATAGCCATTCAAGAAAGTCGTACGCTGCAAAAATCATATGAGCCAGTCGTCAAGACAACTCGTCGTCAAGGTACTGGGCGTGGAGGTGTCCATAAAAGGGACCTGACCTTCTCTGGCACCTACGAGAGCGAGATGACGCCACGTCCCGGGGCTGGGTCAGGATGTCGCCAGCTGCTGATTCCGCTGAAATGGCACGATGACTCCCGTTAAGTTTGTGGCATGGTGTCAAAATTGGCTCGGCGACTTGGCTGACCTCTGACTGCAGTCTCAAGAAGACTTAAGCCTGTAATATTATCTGTCAGCAGCAGCGTTGTCGGCATTCACACAGAACTGGACATCAAGGCCTCCCACTTTCTGTCAGCGATCACTGTGGCAAGTCATGTTGTGGCTGATGAGTTATTTTTCCCTGCAGCTTACCAGAGTAAAACTCACGAGCAAGACTACAGTGACAGCTGCAGACTCGGCCCGTTCTTGCTCTGACTAGGTTCTCGTTTCCATCTGATGAACCGAAACTTCTGGCTGACGTTGACAGGGATGTCTCCATGTTGGCTTAGATATTAATGGATTATGACACATGGAGTAAAAGAAAAAGGGAAAAAAAAATCCCAGTGAAACCACTGGCCTTTCCAAAGTCAATCTACAGTTAGAGAGTGACAGGTAAGGAGAAGAAAACAAAACATCCCTAAAAACCCACAAAATAGACGTCAGATAGAATGAAAAAAAACTCAGTGACAATGAGGTCACCTGTACCTACATCATCTATCTTCTGCCGATCGCACCGTCCTTTCCGATGACTACTGGAATCCCTCATTGCTTACGTGAGACCTTTTCAAGGTGCCCTTCAGACTGACAGCTCCAGCAACAAAATGCCATCTGTTCTTCAGCCCAGAGTCCTGAGAGGGGCCTTCGAAAACAATGGTGAAGGCTGGGATGCAGATGAAGAATCTAAACATGGGGCCATATGGTGTGCAGAATCCTCCAGGTAAAGCAAGTAGCACCTTGTATCCCCCCCGAGAAATCATCTCTGCTCCAGCTGGGGTTCCTCTAGCTCCTGTGACATTGTGCATCCTTGAGAGACCATTCCAACAACCGTGCAGATGTGAGGTCCATCCCCTTGCTAGCTCAAACTGGCTGATTTTGTTCATTATTCTCTTACTTCAGAGAATGTGGGAATAAAGACCCCCCACGAGACAGATTTTTGCTCATGATAAACAGTATTCTGTCACTTTTTAAGGAAGCGAAACTCAATTGTACTAAACAAATGTATTTAGTTCACACACGACTAAATTAGAATACACATTTTTCTTTTTTTTTGGGGTACCATATTTCTGCTCCATAAACTTATTTTTAAGAATCTAATTCTTAAAAAGTCGACTGTGTTCTTGCTAAAATACACTTGCGCAGCTATGTGTACAAATTTTAATCGTCTGTTTTATCAAAATCAAAAAATAGAACAGAAGATGTTCAACAAACTAATTTGCATTTGTAAGTGAATGTTTGAAAGTCAAAATAATACTTGCTCTGGTCTGAGTGCGCTCCAGTAAAGAGGTTTGGCATGGCTTCATATTGGCACACAAAAGGACCTGAAGAAAATATTTTTATATACACCGGAGGTAATGGCACCAGTACAGGATGTTCTGTAGTAGGGGATGGAAAACAGGATGTGAGCTTCGGAGTTCTTTTTCCACTTTGCTTGTTGTGTTCATCCGAAGCAAATTACAGTGTGATCCATTCGCTAAGATGGGTATTTTATGAAACCAATTAAACTGAAATTCCCTGCTCAACATTAAATCCCCTGTAACCTTGCAGTGTAAATGCTGTGTCCTCCATGCCGCCTGCCGTACTGAATGCCGTCAGGCTGGTCGACGGGCGGAGTGGTCCGAGGATGTCCAGCTATGAAAGGGCGAAGGCGCGCTTCACAGGAAGTGACAGCTGATAAGTGATTGTAGGCCGATCGCCGTTTAGTGCTGAAGTGGGTCACTGTGACAGGACATGCAAAGGTGGCCTCGCCCAAACGTGTCACCTTTCTTAATGAGGTGCAACTGCTATGTCCAGTCTCTGCTCAGACAGGAACTTTAATCCTTGTGGTTTAAAATGACTATAAAGTAAGAATTAGACTTTTCTGACCATATTTTTACTATTTTACATGTCCTGTTTCAAAGATTTTCCTAAGATAACTAGTGCCTAATAGTGCTCTGTCTCTTTCTGTCCTTCTCTCTCTCCCTCCCTCTCTCTCTGTCCTTCTCTCACTCCCCCCCCCCCCATCTCTCCCCCCCCCTACTTGCTGGCTGAACTTCAGCCAAGATACTTACTTACCTGGAGGCTGTAATCCCCCACGGAGCCCTGTCCCGCAGACCTCACCCCCACCCACGCAGACTTCCTGCTTCCTCTTTGACGTACCATGGATGGATTGGACACCATACTGTGAAAACACCCAGGGGGTTGAACCATTGGCCTGCTCTTCTGTCCTCTAGAGGGGTGTCAACTCTTTTTGGTGAAGAAATAAATGTCAACACACCCATGTACAAGTACACAGTGCATTGAAACACCGTTTCCCTTGGGCCCCCTATGGTACTACATATAAATAAAAATACAATATAAATGTTTAACATCCACTATTCAGCCTTAGTCCCACTCTTAAACAGCAGTCTGACATTCAGATTTAACTGGTTGACCAGCAGTCAGCCTGCACAACGCATTTATAATTCTATAAATGTGATTTATATTTCGAAAACTGAAAACGCAAACAACATTTTGCATCCAGTGATGTTACACTTCCTCTCTCTCAGAATAACGAGGGAAGGAGTCGTGCTGTTTTCCTGTCATTATGGTATAAATCTCCATCTTCCAGTCCACACTGTCCTTTGTTCTGTCACGTGACCAAAAATTGCACCTGACAGGGCAATCACATCGCCACGGAAACCGATTTTATCTGCAGCTCTGCTGAGGAGGTGGGGGCTGTTTATTTTACATCCAATGGGCAGGCAGCAGGAGCATCACAGAGAGGGGAGATTGGGTGTATCCAGCGGAGGACCACCCCAGCTGGGTTAATGGCCACCCCCTAGCGAGACTGAAAGTGCATTGTCCACACGCTGGATGGATGGATGCACAGAGTGTTTGTGGCACGTCTTGGAAAACACAATGTTGTCATGACTCAACCTAATCAATGCCAGCACCTGCAGGATGGGAAGCTCAAGTTGGGGAGTTTATTTTGTGCTGCTGGGAAAATGAAGTGTAATACAATCCGTTATTAAAGTCCCTCCACCCCCGCCCCACCCTGCCTGCATTCCCCTCCAAGTTCCTGGATAACTTACTTATGGCCACACCTCACCTAGATACCACAAACTGCACGGAGTTCTCTGTCTGTCACTTATGGCGCCCCCTGCCTGTCGGGGGCTGCCATGACATATGATTACAGTGTCTCCTCGGCCCACGGTTCTACAACGTTCATGCAGCTGTGTGATTGGAGGAATGGATCTCCTTGGTGCAGGCACGTAAGAAGGTAATACATTTTATTCCTGGATATGAGCCTGTCTTGGGGATACGTGCATCAGAGATTGATGGCGAAACTTCAGACGACAAACATGACGAAGGGTCAAAGTTTCACTCAACAGCTAAAGCTTTTCCGGATTGTTCTCTTGGCAGTTTTCGAGCCTGGGATGTGAGCTTCACTTCCCACAGACTGGAATGTGGGGCCCTTGTGTTCAGTGAGGCTGGCCATCTTAAAGGTTGGGGGGGGGGGGGGGGCTTTGGGTTAGGGTCCGTGTAGCTTTCCCACTGGGTAATGACAAAGGGATGAACTGAAAGGATATATATTTAATAATATGTTTTTTTTT
>JAODJX010000083.1:2221013-2232905 GCA_026776945.1 Isichthys henryi
CTGTTCGGGGATTCCGTGTGCTGTTCTGGGATTCCGCGTGTTGTTTGGGGATTCCGCGTGCTGTTCGGGGATTCCGTGTGCTGTTCGGGGATTCCGCGTCTTGTTCGGGGATTCCGCCTGCTGTTCGGGGATTCCGCGTGCTGTTCGGGGATTCCGCGTGCTGTTCGGGGATTCCACATGCTGTTCGGGGATTCTGCGTGTTGTTTGGGGATTCCGCGTGTTCTTCGGGGATTCCGTTCTGTTCTGCGTGCCTTTTGTTCCCAGCTGTAAGGCTGCCATTCCTAGTCCCGCTAGGGTGTTTTTATAGTTTTCACTCTGCTGTCTCACATGGTCGCTTTTCTGCTCCACTCTTGCTCATACTCTTTCATTATCTTCTTCTACCCCCTTCTAGGATGAACCCCTCAGATCCCCAGATACAACGGAGCCCCCTGCCTGCCTTCCTGTTCACTGTCTCCCTACGCCACCTCACCTGTCCATCTGCCTGCCTACGACTTTGACTGCCTGCCTCCCTGTGCCGTCCCACCAACTGCCTGATTTCTTTTGCGCTAAATTATGTATACTTGAATTGCTCAGTGCTGGCTAGAGGAGGCGGGGCTTCTCCCACAAGTCTGCTTCCTCCCAGGGCTTCTTCCTCTCTCTGGGGGAGTTTTTCCTTACCTCATCTCAGGCTTACTCTCTTCTGTCCTTGGGCCCAGGAAACCATCAAGTGCTTTGTGACAATGCTCCTTGTCAAATCCGCCATACAAATAAAACTGAACCAGATTAAATCTTTCACAACTTCGTGCTCGATGACGAATAGCCGAATCAACACATTGAAAATGCCATAAATTTCAGACAGGACAGAGCAGTCCGGAAAACTGAGAACAGGGTAACTGCGACATGCCCGGAGCCTTCAAGTTGCAAGACACGGTCACAATATGTTCTGGCAGAAAATGGGACTGGAAACATCTGCCAAAGCTGCCTGTCACCCCAGCCTTCAAACCGCGATGTCAACAGTGCCCCTTAGATTGCGGAGTCATGCTGTAACCCTTCACTGCAGTCTCATATTGCCTGTCATGTTTCGGCCGCATGCTGAATCCTCGCCCAGCAACTGCACACTGGGAAACCTTCTCCATTTTATCCCCTTTACCAGTTAAAACACCACCTCCCTGCTGGTCTACTGTAACCACTGTTAACCTAATGTAACCTCATTTAAATTAAACACAGGTACCCAAACAGCAGTGTGAATAACAAACAATTAAAACAAAACCACAGATGTGCTAAAATGTGTTTTTGCAATTTTTTGATGCCACTTGTTCTGTATAAATAAGGTCCATTTAAAAAAACTAAGCAATTATGTTAAATTGGATTATGTTCAGCAAAGGTAACTGTATTACACGCTCCTACAATAAATATGGTACTATGAGAAGTCACCTGATAAATGCCTTTGGGGTCAATTTGACCCCAGGGTAGGTGTGACAGTTAGAGGTTATCAATAACATATCCAAAAGAAAAAAACTGGCAGGATTGGAGGTTTGAATCTGGCCTCTGTTCTGTGTATGTGTGGAGTTTGCTTGTCGTCTCTTGGGCGCTCTGGTTATGTCACAAAGACATGGAATCTCTAAATATCCTATTATGTGCAAGTGTGGCATCCTGTCCAGTGGACCGCCAAATCTTTCATGCCTGAGATAAGGTCCAGGTAACTTTGTCCAGGACAAGCAGGTAGAACATTTATTGTTTGTAGTTTAGTTTTTAAAACTAAAATATCATATAGTTTTTAAAACTAAAATATCATATATTTTTCTGTAAAGCTACACCTACCGAAGTTCATGGATCATACCGTAGTCCCAGGGTCTTAGTGTCTCTTTAATCTGTTTGCTTTGACCGTCTCCCAATCCAATCGTCAGGGACTCATGGTTGGTCCACATTTTTGCTCCCTGGGTCCCCAAGGACTGGATGTACTGCTGTAGACTATTGCTTGAAATTATATTTCGAAAATAAATCCATTAGTCTTCCATTTTGATAGAGTATCCATACAGAGTTCGGCCATCGTGCTTCTGACTCATAGATTTCAGAGATGACGTCATCACCAAACACAAAACGAAGTCCTGTTCAACCTTCAGAAGGATCTCTGCCTCATGGTCACCTACATAGCTAGAGATCAAGTGGGAGTCTTTCCAGTAAAAATCCAGAATAAACATTCACAGTTTAAAATGGACCCCCTTCCACAGACAAAGAGGCATGGGATGTGGAGCACAAATGTCAGCTGTATGCTGTTTAAATAAATGTACTTGCAAGCCTCTGGATAATTAAGTACGTGTCTGTGAAGAGGCACAGCCCAGTGAAGCTGAGGAACACTCAGCATATCCAATCAGAAGCAGGAATGAAGTGATGGTGCGAAGCCAATCAATCATGCCGGGAAGCAGCACCGCTGCGAGAAACAATTAGGCAGGCCGGCCTGGTTCACGGCCGCCATCCGTCACCCCGTCACTTTCTGGCAATAGGCTGTAGTCGGTCTCCGGAGGCCGTGGAGGGAGGCCGAGTGCGACGAGACCAGGGGAGAAAAATGACAAAAAGTAAAAGCGGAGCTAAGTGCTGCCATAGCTCAACAAGTAAAGGCTTGTGTTAACAACATGAAGGTCATGGGTTCAAATCCCAGTGAGTGCACATAAATTGCAGCTCTTCTCACAACTGTCAGTCACTTTGGATAATGGTATGAGGTAAATTTAACGAAGATAAAAGGTGGATCAGAAGAGTGATTCTACAGAACTAGACTAGCCAGTTGTTATAGGATGATGCTACATGGAAAAATAGAATGTTGGGAAACTGGAGAAGCTATGACCTCCACAGACATGAAATAAGGCTAAGATTCAAACCCCCAACCCTGGAGGAATGAACAGTGCTACCAAACATTTATATATTTCATACATTATATGATAAAGTTCAGGAAAAAAAAGCTCTCTCTCTTGGAAAGCTATATTAATGCAGAAGAAAAAAATGTAGGAATCAACAAAAGACAGGCATAGATTACAAACTAGTCTATCACAAATTTCACCAAACTTGGCAAGAGTAGAAAGGAAATATAGAGGCGCAGTGAAAAGATCCGTGTCTGTTATGTGTACTGTATACTCTGGCTCAGGGAAACGGTGAAAAATGGCCGACTACAGAGGAACACTGTGGGGGGTCCTCAGGAGGTTATGAGAGGAGCAATGCGATCCACTGGCGGTCAGAGATGGGGCAGCTCCTGGATTTTGTCGGAATTCCCGGATGTGACTGTAGAAGATTTGTGCGGAGGGAGAACGTGACAGTTCGGAACAGTGCTGTAATGCAATTACAGCAGACCTATAGTAGGTCTGTGATTGGCTGTAGCATCAGCAGAGATAAACTACTGCAGTAAATCATGCTGTCATAGGGAGCGGCTGACTCAAAGCAACAAATGGGGTTTAGTGGCTGAGCGTAAGGTAGCAGCGTGGGCAGGGCATGCGCCCAAAATGGCTAAACACGGCACTAATATTAATCAATGTTCTCCAGAACATTTCCGGATATACGCATTAAGACGTCCTGGAGGGGAATTGTAGGAGAAAGCGTGATGCTCTTTCTACACGGTCTTTCCAATCTAAGCAATTTTAGGGAGCTGTTGCAAGAAAGGAACAAAACAAAGGCATCAAGAAATACTTAATGTTGCTTCTGCTATTGTTGAAATTCAAAGGCAGAAAGTTTCGGTTCAGGAAGTAAAAAATCCAGACCAGGATTTGGTTTCAACCAACCGGTTGAGTATAAAGAGTCACCTTCACAGAGTACTCAACTGGTTGGTTGAAACAAAATCTTGGTCTAGATTTTTACTTTCTGGACCTGAACTATCCACTGCTGTTGAGATTCATAATAAGAATAACAGTATGTACACCACTCTGGCCACAGTTTGAAACACTGAAGAAGAAACAACCTTAAAAGACAGTAAAACCTGTGGCCTTGTAAGTCAATGCCCCAAGTAAGACCATAACCTTAACAGCAAAGTATATGACCTCACTTGGACAGATCACCACGTCTAGATCAGATTCTGTGTGGCTCGTGCCTTCAGATAGAAATGGATCCTTTTATTTACTGTGGGTGTCTGTTCTCAGCTGTTACATGAAATGTTCAGGTGCTTCACTTATGGAATTATTTACGAAAGTCCTAGAAGAATCGGGAAAGCCAGAGGATCCACAGGGATCGATGTCTCACATGGAAGGTTACGTGAGGACGATGGCAGCTGCTGCAGAGACCCATGCATAATGAAAAAGAGGAAGGAGAATTTCAAACATCACGCGGAAGGAATGTTCCCTTTTTAAAAAATACGTACCAGCATAATGATAAGATGGTCTCTGGCAGCAATGGCTGCATCTGACACAACCTAACGGGGCCAAAGAAGCTAACATCAAGGTTGCATCAGAGCCAAGATTGCCATTTTAGAAATTCATAAAGATGCAAAGGGTGCAACATAATTTGCAGCTGAAAGATTATCTGCAAACATTACACAGAAGACTATTAAATCAATCGAAGAATCTTAAATATAAGCCATTGCGTCACCTACTTTGATCCTTATAAAGATCAAAATGTATGTTAGCATGTCGCTATATCGTGTCACTGCTGAGTACTCGCAAGAACAAAGATTCAGCCAGATCCAAAACCAGAAATAAAGTTTTTGGGGATTCGGTAACCCTAACAATTAGTTCCCCGGATAGATTATGCTATGAGTCGGGGCTGAAGCGAATTCCGAAGGGGGTTTATACTCATAAGCTAATAACTTCGCTAGGTGTCTAACCGGTAACATAAAAAATTCCGCGGAAGGTTCAAACCTTCTATTTTTTTACATGGCCATGTGCCTGGTACCAAAGCTAACGTCCTAAAAAAAAAAAGAAGTATACTCCCTTTGGCAATGAAAGTATTATTATACGTATTATAAATACATAATATACACACAACCTAACACTGAGATTTCATACCTCTTTTCCATGTGCATTTCTCATCCTTTTCTACTGCCTGCAGACGTCCCCACTGTCTCTCAATGAATGCTTTAAACTCCAAGCATGGCAATCTAAAGGTTTTAAATGATATATTTGGATTTTTTTGTATTTCGTTAATACAAAACCTTCCTTCATATTTCACAACAAACCGCAAGTCTTTTTTCATTAGCCAGATAACTCAAGCCAAATATATGGATTGTCCAATAAGAAGGTCGTTTACCTCTCTTCCTATTGGACAGATTTCACTTATGGCTTAAGTTATCCAGCTAACTGGCAAATTCTACTTTGTGCAATATCCCCCAAGTATCTTTGCTTGTGCCTTATCTATTCAGAAAATTTTCTCTTTTGTATGTTGTAAATTGTTTTTTCTTTGACGGACATGTGGAGGTGAGCAGCAGACCAACAGCCCACGCAGTTGCTAGGCAATAATGTAAGCTTTACATTTCTGCTACCAATCAAATAATAGTATAGACATGGCCAACTGACACTGTGTTTTACCTGTCCATTTACGGACACAGGATTGGATGCATAAACATAACCAGGAAGAAAAACGAATAGCGGTAGAATGAAATTGTTTTATTTGAAACTATGACATTCTAAATTAGATGTACATTTTCACAAAAAAAAAAGGACAATTTGAGTCCCGGGAAAGAACGTTCTTCCGGGGCAGTTGCTCGAAAAAAGAATCCCAGGAAAACCGGTACAGGTGGCAACCCTACTTCAAAGTCAATAACTTCTTCCCAGCTGTGGCGTCCACCTCTGCTTGCCAGCTCTAGTTTCTGGTTGTTATTTCATGTTTCTCTGTGTTTCTTACTGTGTGGAAGTTTTTCACATTAATGGTGGCACCTCAGGGTCATCTTCAAAGTCTTCAGAGTCGCAGGGTCCAGCTGCTGCTGGGGTCGTCTGCAGTCTCAGGGGCCCTTCACCGGTGCTCCTCTCTTTGGGCACAATGTTGGCCAGATCTATTCCAGAGTGCTTGCTTGGGTCAACTTCTAGCCTCTGAACTCCATTCACTGTCCTGCAGAATAAAGCCACATGCTTCACATACTTGACTAAAGCAGATGAATAAATAGAGTCTCCCTCTGCGATAAAGTCGGCACGGATTTTAGATTCATGTCTCTTAAACATTTTCCAGACATTACCCAAGGAGATGTAAAATGCTTTCTCTATACTTCAGTAGGCATCCTGCCCTGGCAATCCAGTTGCGGACGTGTCTCCAAGGCCTTGGTGAACTTTTAATCATGAGCCACGAGGAACCGTATCCTTCACAGAAATGAGTTTTGATCCACTAGGAAGAGGAAAACTCTCATAACGTAACATGGAGTCCTCTGGTACTCAAAGGGTCTTGCAGCGTTACATATCGGGAAATGGTCATGTGGTTCTTCGCTGCTCAAAGCTTACTCATAGCTTCTACAGCCACTGTCAGCCAAAAGGTAGCTCTGCCTTTCTATTCAGCTCTATTTATTAATTTATAAAAGTCAGTGCACATATATTATGTTACATGCGGTTTTATAAGCATATCAAAAATATACATGATCTATACACTTAAGTGTTTTTTTTGTGGTCCCCAGAGTTCCATTTATCACGACTTCATTAAGAGAACGTCTCCTACCCCAGGCATCCACATCCTCCAGGAGAACAAATTAATACTGCCGATATGTCCATTCCCAAAAAGCTATGTTAATCAAGACCAACCATCCATCCATCCATCCATCACAAGCCACACAGGCCAGACACAGGGATACCAATTCCCAAGAGCTTGCCTTCGGACTGCAGTAGGAAAGCCATGTGAACAAGGCAAACTCTCCATGCTAAAACTGTTCTCGTACTTCTTCCATTCGCCAATTACATTGACAAAAAGGCCCAAACTGACAATTTACCTGCAAGGCGAACTGCAAAAAGTAAGCATAGCTGACAAATGGACCCCTGCAGTGCGCCCACCAGTGGTGAGAGGCATTACTGTCATGTACTCTTTGTGTCGTTACTTTACAATATAGTTGATATACTTCTAAACAGACATGCAATAAAACACGCGGTCAACAAGATAAAAGCAAGGTGTATCACTGCACCTCACCTCCCTTTCTTTGCTGCGATCCTTAATGGGATTATCATAATCCTTAATCCAGAATTCCTATATGTAAAACTTTGACATGACACATAAAACCATCATTTCTACAACACTGTAAACTGACGAAACTGGCATATCAGAAGAACAGCCAAACCCTCGTGGGGCTCATTTTCAAATAAATAATGGATATAAGTGGCTGATGTGATTGATCTGTGTGCCACAAGAGTGACTGCAGAGGTAATACAGGCAGAACCTATCCAATGACTTTAACCTTTTCAATGACACATAGCATTAAAAACATATTCTTGGCCTTTTCGTTTAAAGGTTGCAGTTTGCCAGTTTAGACGCAGTCAGCAGGGCATCCCAGATGAAAGGTTTAATTTACCAGTAATTACACTTAATCTCATCGGGGAGCTCCAGGATGTAAACAGCACCTCTCTAAATAAGGATCAGAGCTGGTGGAGCCAAGACCCCTGATTATTGTACGAGTAAAACCACAAAAACACCAGAAGCTGCAACAGTACCACCAACCCATTCTTCATAACGACTGTAAGGGCATGGAGACCCTAGTGAAAGATGTAAATCCAAATTTGTTGTCCATTCAACTCCAAGAACTGACTGTAAACCTTGCATCTGACTTGTACTCCTTTATGCTGCAAATAAACACAATATCTACAAAGTCGCCCTGACAAACTCACATATGCTGTAATGGCAGCATCCAAAGAGCCCAAGCAATTATCCTGACAGTTAGTTACTTGTCCCTCGTTACTTTCCGCTTGGGTTTTCCCATGACGTGACTAATCTCCCTAGAAAGTAACTCACTTGTGTTTTAATTATAACACAAAGTAATGAATGCAGTTATTCAGGGAAAGGCCGAAAGAAAAGAAATACAATTATCATTATAGCTGCTGTGAATTACCTGAACAATGAAGTCAGTCAATAAAACAACCGAAACACAATGTACTGTTATGTTAAAAACAGGAGGATGTACTTCATTAAATCTGCACACATTTCCAATTCACATGCAAATTCTCAAGTTTATTTACAAGACCATATAAATGAAGCATATTAATATGCTTATGCATCTGCCAAACACAGGTAATGTGAAACTTGAACCCGGAGACAGCGATGTCCGATAGCATCAGCGGTTCTGATTACAGCTGTTCCGGGTCTTATTGAATCTCTTGTGGTGCTGAGTTTGCACTTTGCAGGATGTAGCTTGGAGGTCAGAGGTCAGACTTAATCGGGCCCAAATGATGTAATAATGTAATTTATTCCACCACTTTCATTCTTCACACTACATGAGCTGTGCAGCACTTAGCATTTTTATTGGATGTTAAATTAAACAGTCACAATTACGATGAAACTGCACCATAGCTCTAATGGAGACATCCGAAGGACAAGGAGCAGCCTGAAGGAACCCGAGGAGACAGGAGGTAGAACCCAAGGGGACAGGAAGCACGCGGTGGAGCCCAAGGGGGCAGGAGGTACATGGTGGAACCCGAGGGGGCAGGAGGTACATGGTGGAACCCGAGGGGGCAGGAGGCACGAGGTGGAACCCAAGGGTGCAGGAAGCACGCAGTGGAACCCAAGGGGGCAGGAAGTATGCGGTGAAACCCAAGGGGGCAGGAGGTACACGGTGGAACCTGAGGAGGCAGGAGGTACATGATGGAACCCGAGGGGGCAGGAGGTACATGATGGAACCTGAGGAGGCAGGAGGTACATGATGGAACCCGAGGGGGCAGGAAGCATGCGGTGGAACCTAAGGGGGGAGGAGGTATGCAGTAGAACCTGAGAGGGCAGGAGGTACATAGTGGAACCTTAGGGGGCAGGAGGCACGAGGTGGAACCTGAGAGGGCAGGAGGTACATAGTGGAACCTTAGGGGGCAGGAGGCATGAGGTGGAACCTGAGAGGGCAGGAGGTACATAGTGGAACTTTAGGGGGCAGATGGTTTCAGACACGTTCAGTTTCTCTCTTAGTCTAGCTAAGGGGTTGATGTCAATGGACTCATTTATATTATACAAAAAGTCTAACCGTTAAATTGTTTTGAGATATGAACAAACTTGTGAACATGAGGGGTTGTGAAACATTAATAATAAATCATTTATTTTTGAAAATTAGCCAACCCCTCCGCAAACCCCCCCAAATTGTGCATCCTGCATAATAATAGCTACGGACTGGTGCCTGTCCACAGACTGGGGGGTTTGGAGGTCAGGAATTTCTTTGAGAAAAGAGGAGTGTAGAAGCAGCCACTGAAAACAAGAGGAAATTGCTTGTGAACCAAAGGCAGTCTCACCCACATGCAGGGAAAACAGCTTTGCTCTTCTTATAGGTATGTGCAGCATGAAGGAATGGAATAACACAATCAAGCTGGGCGCTCTCGTGCATTTCTGTTGCTGTCGTTAGCGATGCCCGGGCGGCATTTAAGTGCAATTTCTACTGCCTCCGGCTACATTTATGTGCTTCCTTCCATCTGGACTCATTCACTTGTCACAGAGCTGTGGAAAATGTATGAAATATCATGCCGCATTTCAAATCACAAGAGTCTCCCTCAGCAAACAGAAACAAAGCATCATGGGCCTATAAGTAAATAAATTTCATACTTTAAATTAAATAAACACAGTAGCTCACAGTCTGGCAATTTAACTGCACAGCTTAGATACTCCAGCATCTAACATGTTCAACTCGCAGCTTAGCCTGCTGTATCAAATCCACAGGACCCTCGAGTGCACTACCCTGGCCAAGGTTATCTGTGCCTGCAGAACACGGCAAGATAAAAGACCCATCTGCATCATTACCGCTCGCGTGAATCGTCATGGGTGATTAGCACACAGTGGATTTGAGGCAGAAGGGCGAGCTCTAAAGAGCCGTTTAGAGAGCGGGGCCCGGAGGCAAGTATCAGAGGATCACGCGCCCTGTGAGTGGACAGCAGCGAAAGGTCACCCCGCAATCGAACACCTACAGCACCATTAAGCTGAAGTTCCATGACCCGTCCTTCGAAGTGGACAGGGGAACATATTAAATCGAAACTATAGCCCACAGAATATAATTACAGAACCTGGGGCAAATACAATAAAAAGTAACTAGTAGAGTAGAAATTGCTTCAGTAGGGCTGTGTACGTTTAGAGAAGAGAGGAGCGAGCATAACATCCACAAACCACAAGCTATATGTGCTCTTAGAATCGGATCAGCGCCAGGGAATTAAGAGAAGGAATGTTCCAGAAGGGCTCAGAGAAGGGTACAATGGAATGTTCCAGAAGGGCTCAGAGAAGGGTACAATGGAATGTTCCAGAAGGGCTTAGAGAAGGGTACAATGGAATGTTCCAGAGGGCTTAAAGAAGGGTAGAATGGAATGTTCCAGAAGGGCTTAAAGAAGGGTACAATGGAATGCTCCAGAAGGGCTTAACGAATGGTACAATGGAATATTCCAGAAGGGCTTATAGAAGGGTACTATCTAATCTTCCCAAAGGCCTTAGAGATACATACCATGTACTGTTCCAGAAGGGTACAGGTGACCTGGACAGTCACACTTGCAGGGAACTCAGACCTACCTCATTACATCTGCAGCTCCATCACCATTGGTTGACACTCTGAGAAGACGGGCAGACGTTGTTTTTCCTTTAATTTCCCCATGAGCCTGAAAAGTACATTTATAATTATGTTAAAAATGTATATAAACTTATTAAAGTAATTGAATTGATGAAATTGATGAGTATATATATATGTGTGTGTGTGTGTGTGTGTAGTTGGTCAGTATACAGCAGTTCTACATATTTCCCAGTCAGCTCTACATAGATACTGTATAGATAAGTTCGATACGACAGACACTCACAGAGAATAGACTTTAATTAAATGTCATATTAGGAAGTCCGTTAGCAAAACCAATTTATCACAAGACCACTGCTGGTCACGTAATTGATGATTTATTGATTGCATTCTCATTAATTTTCATTATGGTACTACTTACTGTACGTCTGTGGTAAATACATGGTCTTGTTAAAAAAGTTAATGCAAAGTGAAAATCTAAAATTTCTTTAAAAAACGATTTAAGATGGTGTACAGTGGTTAGCACTGTTATCTCACAGCTCTGAGACAAGGCAGTTGAGTTGACTCTATGTGTGTGGAGTTTACATGCTCTCCCTCTGACATCATGGGGTTTCCCCCCATTGTCCGAAACAAGCTAAGGTAAATTGGAGTTGCCAAATTGTTTGCGTGTGTGAATGGCGCATGAGTGTGCCCTGTGATTGGTTGGTGCCCCATCTGGGGTTATTCTTTGCCTTGTGCCTGTAGCTTCTGAGATAAGCTCTTGCAGGCATGGAAGATGAATACAAGTGTCTCTTGTAAAAGCATCTAGTTTTTGGTCACAGGAGAAACCCTTTGCTGGGTAACATTAAGGACAGTCTGTCCTGTTTAAGGAGGTACCTTTCAAACTGCACCATGAGAAACGGTGCCGATCGCATACGTTCGGCGTCCATGCCCCCTGAAAACCCTCAGCCCTCCACCGCCACATACCATCGGCATGGTGACAACCAGGTGACCTGTGGTTTGGGACCTCTGAGCCGTCGAGCTGTCTGGAAGCACCTCAGCGGGGAGGACGAGTTGGAAAACCTGCGTCGGGAAAAGATTACAGTTCTCTTAATCGAGTCACCCCGCGACCCCAGTGAGGACTATGCGGTTACGATAATGGATGGATGGATGGATAGAACAGGTCATATGGTGCTTCTACTGACAAACCAGGGTTTACAGGGCCAGTGCTAACATCATTCCATCCATCCATTTTCCAAACCGCTTATCCTACTGGGTCGCGGGGGGTCCGGAGCCTATCCAGGAAGCAATGGGCA
>JAODJX010000083.1:2242784-2259752 GCA_026776945.1 Isichthys henryi
AGTCTGGGTCTCCCTGCTGAGACTGCTGCCCCCGCGACCCGACCTCGGATTAAGCGGGAGATGATGGATGGATGGATTGTTCTATTTATCTTGTCATTTATCCAGACAAATGAAAGGGAAATGGGACATTTAATTCTTCTAAAACATAACAAGTTTCAGTAACAATAATGGCTAAAATTGTTAAAGGAATATTGAATTTAGGTAAAATGAACATGGTGCACCCTGTACAGGATGCCAGTTCATCTTAAGACAAAATGGTGGACAAAGAAACTGGACAAAATGGTGGGGAGTGGGGTACCTCTCTTTCTCTTTCTGCCTTCGCTTCTCTTCCATGTGACGATGGGCTTCGAGTCGGGACTCTGGGGTGAAGGTGCATGGTTTTTCCCAGAATTCCCTGTCCCGATCCGGTTCCTGTTCCGGGTTCGGCTCCTTCTGGTTCTCCTTGTTTTCATCAGGGCTATGATGAACAAATGGATACTCACCCACATGTATTCTCCAACATATGGGCTGCATGAATACACCAACAGATCACATACAATGATTTTATGCGACCTACATTTTGTTGTTGATGTTGGTGTCCCAGCAGCCATCAGACCCCAGCATGTTCTTCATGTCCGTCTTCTTCCTTAGCTTCTGATCTTCCCCTATCCCCTGGGCTTCTTGCTTCTGCCGTGCTCTCTTCTCCAGGTACTTCAGCTCCTGCTCACGGACATGCCACGTCACCGCCTCTAGGCTTTGTGCTGCACGGATCCTCTCCGACCGTGGGATTTTCTGGCCGTCCAGCCACTGGCAGCAGGAGGATCCATTAACAGCAATAAGAATGACATTGCTATCTAATCCAATATTACTCCAGACTGTGATCAGTTCCCACACCAAGACGTGTTTGAGTCTTTCTCCATAGATACTGGATAAATAGGTGGAAGCTGGATGGATGGATGGATGGATGGATGGATGGATGGATGGATGGATGGACATGCAGTTTTACCTTCAGCTGTGGCAAAGAAGCCACTACAAACTGTCGGTAGCCCTCGAACTCTGTGCATGGGTTGCCCACCAGAAAGAGCTCCCTCAGGTGTAGATTGTGCCTCAGAGACTCTATGCTGCTTAGCTTCCCGATAAAATTAACCGTCAGGTCCAGCTTCTGTAAACTTTCACATCCTGAAAGCAAATAAATGAAAACACGTGGACAGAAACAGCCTATCAATGAACTGTATTTTGATAGCTTCGATATAGGGTATAATACTTAAATTAAAGTATAAAAATATAAATTAAGGACCCACCTTCAAGATTTTCTATTACTTCAATGTTGTTTAATGCTAGATTTAAGTATTCCAGCTTCTTCAACCTGTTAACATTTTCTTAAATTAAAGGACAACGCATTTCATTAATGTAGTGTTACGATGTTTTAAATCAGCGTAGGCATATTTCAACTTATTTTCTTGAATGAGTAACATGTTTTGTCGAATTTTTAAGTAAAACTAAATGAAAAATACAATCGCAGTGAGAAAACAAACTAAAATTACTCATATATGATTATAACTAATAATAAAGTTGCTTACCAATTCTTGAGATTATGTTATTTTGTAGGTAGAGTATTTTTAGCTCTTTGCACCATTTGTCGATGTACTCAATCTTCTCAATATCTTGCTGGTGGAGAGACACTTCCTCCAAAGAGAGTATCTCGCAGTTATTGTGCTCCGCACGGCGCCTGATCAGTTCCTCAGTAACTTTAATTTTAAACAGTTAAACAGACATTATCAGTACACGTAAGGAGGCAGACAGTATGTACTGAAATGTGATAAGCAGAATATGTGAATGGATGTCATTCTAACTATCCATCAGAAACTAGCAAAAGCATATATTAAACATATATATGCATTAAATGCGTTTTTTAAATCGTTTTACATGCATGCGTAATTTGCAAAATGGACGATGAGCTAACTTACTTCGCACCATCGCTGATTGTTTCACAGATATCGCAATAAAATGTTTGGATGGGTTGCTATAGAAACCGATGACCTCTACGGGGTCCGCACGGGACCAAAAATCCTGCCAGTACCGTGTACAACGCCCTTTGGTCATGCGTCTTAATGCTACTGTACCGCGAATGACGCGAAACGCGAAAAGTCCATTAACCCATGCGCAAAGGGAGTGTGTGTTCCGGTATCTCAAATTAATATTAATAAGACAGACTTATTTGCAACCTTCTTAGATCACTATCAATACTACGAAAACGTCGAAGGGGATATTGTGGATTTGAAGACAGACGGCGTTATAATGCTGAACTGTGCTTTATTTCATTCTCAGATAGCCTCCATTGTTGAGGTACTAGCTAAAACGGCCATTGCAGAAATATGCGAGCTGGTGGACAATGGCTATGCGGCACTGCAAACGGAGATCTCGCGAAGCCAAAAAGAGAACAAAGCCCTGAAGAGGGAACTGCAAACCACGAAACAGAGATTAGCGCAGCAAGAAAAGAAAAACGGCTCACCGCAGGCCCCTGTAAACACTGGCTATAGAAGAGTTAAGATATGCGATGAATTAAGAGGGATTGCAGGAAGTATGTTGCATCGCTCCATATCTTTATTTGTCGTATCGGCAATCCATGTCGTTTACAACTGAATGTCTGTTCTGATATGCTCAATAATATTGGAAATGTAAGATTGTGTACGATGATTTTCCATGTGAATTCCCCCGTATTTGTTTTAGAGGAGGTATTTTTTCCAAACGAAGAAAGCCAGCTATACAGAAAATCAGATGGGAGCCAGGGGGAAGACCGTGATCACGCCTTTGTGGAGGAGGAATACGGTATGGTCAAGTCTGTTTTGAAAGTGAAGGTACGTTTACACACGTTCTGCACACCTGATGTTTTAGTATGTTTAATATTAGTAGTGATTTTTGTGTTTATGGGTCAAAAAAAATAATTTCATACTTGGCACAGCCTGCACAACTGGAAGAGGAAAGCTGTGACTTGCTTATAAAACAAGAGGGACATGAAGAAGACTTTGGGAGTAGCAAACTACATGGATGTATAAATGTGACAGGCGGTAAGTTATCTGTGTGTCACTTAGCAAGATTCAGAGCATTAATAGCCTGTATTACTCTTCCTTACTTATAAATTGATATGTTAACAACATTTTTCCTGAATCAAGTTAGAGTATTTATGCCAGTTTTAAATTGCAGAATGAAAGGTTATGCATGATTTTCAGATATGATATCCAGACATCAGAGTAAGTTTTAACAGTAATCCCGTCTATTTTACTGTCCAGTACTTGTGGAATCAGGTGATGCTGAAACAGTTCCAGTTCTGGCAAAACAAACTACCCCAACACAAGACTCAGGACTGCACTTTGATCAACAGAGAACCAAAGGCCAGCTTTTAGACAGAAGTCATCTGGACACTCTGGTCCATGCAGGATCAGAGAATGAGACTTTTAACCAAAGTTTTGAGCACCAAGGGTCAGAACAGATTTCTGCAAAAACGGACAGTGTAAGAAACAAATATTTCATGAATGACGGGTCAGATCAACTGAACGTTCTCTTATCACCGTTGAACAGTGGCAGAAGGACCAGACAGTTAATGGGATCCTACGCCACAGAGCTGAATTCGCAGAGAGCATCAGCTGACTCTGAACCTCCACTCGGTCCTTTTTCAGATGAATATGACGATGACAGCCTGTGTTCTTTAGTATCTCAGGATGAGAAACCAGATTTGATCATGATAGACTCGGCATCCATGGAGTTCGAGTTGCAGCCTGAAGAGATCGAAGAGACGACGTCAGAAATGGTGCAAAACCAGCATAAGCGTTACAGAGAACAAAGCAGAAGCGAGAAAGGGAATTATCTGCATAAGGGACTGTCACACAGTCATGCATTAGAGGAGCAGAGCATGGCATTCTGTGACCCACAAAATATCACTGGAAATGTCTTTTATGAGAAAAGTCTCAATATGCTCAGAAGCGCAGAAATTTACCAGGAAGCTGAGACTGTGGGGGGTAGGTTTGTAGGTACAGGGCCGTTCAGCTGCTTGCTTTGTGGAAAGACATTTGCACAGCTGAGTCAACTTAAGAAGCACCAGCTCGTCCATACAGGAGAAGAGCAGTTTAAATGCGCAAAGTGTGGAAAGTGCTTTGCCAACTCTAGTAATCTAAAGAGACACCAAACCGTTCACACAGGTGAGAGACCTTTTAGTTGTGCACAGTGTGGAAAAAGGTTCTCTTTTGTAGGAAACCTAAAAAGACATCAAAGTGTTCACATTCGAAACAAGCTGCCCGGCTCTTCTGCACTGGAGGAAGAAGTTTAGTCATCATTGAAAGATGCATTTCAACAGAAGAAAAATATTCCTATTCATTTTTTCAAGACCTTTATTATCAGTGTGGACTTTAATACAAAGGAGCATGGTTACTTACTTTAATATGTACCTGTTTTACCCCATTGTCTACCAGATTTAAAATTACAGTTATTCCATTTACATAGTTCTTCCACTCATCTTAGTCAAATGCACCAATTCAGAGATTTAAATCTCTGTGTTGTTTACACAGAATATCCGGCAAGCTTCATGGAGTCGAGTAATGCGTGATGATGCTATTCACTCAGTTACCCTCACACCGGAGGTGCCCAGACAGTAAATGTCATTCAGAAGAATTTAGTGAGAGAGTCTAACGTGGGCATGTTGTCAGTGGTGACGCTGAACAGAAATCTAATGTCACACAGCAGGAATCAAACGCAGATTTCAGCTCTGGCATGTGCTGTGCTTTTGACAGGTGGAACTTGACATTTATACAATTTTTTAAATATAATATTCGGACATCTTGGCACCTCAAAGTTTTTAGGAAAGTGTTGAGATGAGTTTTTCATCGACTTATCAACCATTTGGCAGAGGAAGGTGCACCTTTGGCATCTCAGAAAGGATTTGTTGTAGTTTTAAGGCAAATTTGAATAATGTGTTACGTTAACTGCACCTTCATAACGCATTCATAGGACCTCATAAGCAGCATGTTAGCATACCTTAATATTTCTTAAAGCATCTCATTCATAATACTATCAATGGACAAGCCATGGCAGTGGTAATATAGGTTAATAACAAACATAATTGGATAATAGAATGTTATGAATGTTTATTAAAACTACTAATGTATGTTAGGTTGTTAAGGTATGCTTCCAGACTGCTTATGAATGTTCTACGAATCATTATAAAGGCATTATGAAGGTGCAGTTAATGCAAAGGGTTACCCAAATTTGTTCACAAAGGAAAATGTTTGGTTGGATGAATCAAATGAATGAAGTTCTCTTGAGGTTAACTGTACTGTGTGAATTGTGTTGTGACTTAGCTGACAATAAAGTAATTAACCTGCGTACACATCTATCTCGTTTTTCATTATGGACATTGGTTTCAGATTCATGTAATTACTTATTGCACATACAGAAATAAAACTGTAGTCAAGAAATAGAACGGAGCAAATCTTTTTGTTTGAAAACAGGATGTCAGTATTGTTAACGAGGTGTTTCTTATGATACGTCATATTGAGACTTTTAAAAATTTCATGTGTTTACAGTGCGTCACTTGATTATTCAATTGTCATTTGACTTGTATTTTAGCTACTTGATTTACAATTTACACCTTGATTGTAAATGGTCATATTTGGTATCAACCCAAATAATCATTTCACAAAAAAAAAGTAAAATACAACATTCTATAGACAGATCTATCTATCTATCTATCTATCTATTATAATATACAGTTAATATAATATACCCATCATGTATTTTAATCGTCCATCCCAATGGCCATGTTTCTGTCTGGGAATTTGAGTGCCGTTGAATTACAGTAATTACGGTAAATCCTCTTCCTCGTTCGGCTGCCCGGAAATCCTGCGCTGGAGAGCCGCTCACTGTCATTACAGTTATCGTCTCATTAACACTTTTACAGCAGTTTGTACATTTAACCTGTTTTTCGGGATACCCCCAGTTATTTCCATAGCTCTGTAATCGCAAGTTGTCAGCGACGTAATGTTTGGAAGATACAGCCGAGCCTAAATCACAGATCATTAAAGCGGTCCAGAGTGCATTTTTGTATTTTTTGCCAGAATGTTGAACTCGGTTTCTTTGCACTCGCAGCTCACGTCCATCATGGATGTCTTAACCAAAGCGGCGGTGTCAGAAATCTGCAAACTTGTAGACGACGGGTATGCGCTTCTGAGACTGGAAATGTCTCGGAGCCAAAAGGAGAACGAAGCGCTGAAGAGGAAGCTCTCGCTACGCATGATGGAGGCTGATCCTGCGGGGAAGTGCGGGGCAGCAGCGAGGATCCTCGGGGAGCAGAGCAGCGGCCGGCTGGACGAATCTCATCCGCCCGAGGGTGCAGGGGAAGCGGCTTCAGTCAGTGGTCAGTGGTGAAATAGCCTGAAACGGTACGTGTGTGCGTGCTTATTTGCACTAACGTTAAGCACAATTTCATTTCCGTCCAGAAGCATTTCTGAACCACCCGCTAGAGGTCTGTCGGGGTGGGGAACCCGCAACCAGGGCCAAGAAGGACTTCCGGCTGCCGTCTGATCCTGGTGTAAAGAAGGCAAGTTCACGGAAATTTTGCACCCCAGTGTTATTAGTCTCGCTGTTGTCTTAAGGATTTTTTTTCATGTTACATAGGCGCACTAGTTACTAACCATAATCTGGTGGTAGTTCAACTAAATTTAAGATACTGAGCAATATAGGTACATAATTAATATAATAATAGTAATGTCTGTAATGCATTTTTGCACAATTTTAACACCAGAGTAAGGCCTTCATGTTCAGCAAGTACCAGTAGAGTATCTTTTACTGTTACTATGGTTTTTGGTCATCAATTGCATTCTTTTGGTCACCGAACAAATTTGAAGTTTTGCATGTATATAGTGGTAAATCACCTGAGCTTTCAAATTGTATTTAGTATTTATTTGAAGCTAAATTCTGAATATTTAATACACATTATTTCAGGTGACAATGTGGATGCGTTGATGCTCTTCATAATGGACATTAACGACGAATGAATGATTCCATTTTGATACACACTGGGCACCTCATGTTAATGAGAAGCCTTTTTATTCAACACCCTGAATCACCAGTTGTGAAGTCAGTTTAACATTAGTTTATGTAGAATGATGTGACTGAATATACAGTGCCAGTCAAAAGTTTGGACACAACAAGCTACCTACGAAGGAGTGTGGTAGTGTCGTGTCACATGACCTGGCCACCTGCTCAAGGACCCAATGGTGGGATCACTTTGCTGACCCAGGGTTTTGAACCAACAACCTTCTCAGTTTCAAACCCCCCCACCCCATTTTTTTTGTCGAATAACTTTTAAGTCAATGCATAATTGCATATATGTTATTTTATAGTTTTGATGTCTTTATAATCATTCTAAAGTTCAGAGAATACAGTAAAATCCCGTTATAGTGGACTCCCTTATTACGGAATTTCGTCTATAATGGACGAGGTCCGCTGGTCCTGGCCGTTCGCCTTTAAGAACATGCCGAAAAAGCATCGGATATAGCGGACTCGCATATAATGGAATTTCGCTTATAATGCGCAAAACAATTGGTCCCCAGGGCTGCATTTATCTGTAGTTTTGTTCGGTTATAACACACATGCAGCTCCGCTTACAAGGCGAGTGGCATGCCGGTGATATCCAACGTAGTTTTGTTCGGCTATAACACACATGCAGCTCCGCCTACAAGGCGCGTGGCGTGCCGGTGATATCCAGTGCAGATACGTAGTCGGGAGTATTAATAATGACGCATCTGGTCAGGTAAAGTTGGATTACTACATGTACAATATAATAATCTATACCAGAAGTGTGTCTGCTGGGGTGTGGCATGAGTAAATGGTGTCCTGTAGTCGTGTTCTGGCCATACAGCAACTCTGGATATAACGGACTGTTTTGCCAGGTGCCTTGAAGTCCATTATAATAGGATTTTACTGTAGTATAAATAAACCTTTCTATGGGCCGGTGTGTCCAAACTTTTGACTGGTAATGTAGGTGATGCGGTTGATTAAAAAAAAAGTTTTGAGGTCAGTGTGATGGTTGCAGTGAGTGACTGTGTTTCTCATCTGTTTTAGTGTTCAGAGGTGGAGAAGAGAAGGGAATCTCTCAATATTAAAGAGGAGCGATTTGAAGAAGATGTGAAGCACTGTGACTCCCAGACTGGGCTGATGATTAGTGTGGGCAGTAAGTGTCCTTAGGAGCAGGTAATTGGTCCAGGAGGGACTAGCCAGCTTCCCTGGGGACCAATCCTGACATTAATATGAATTCTACTTCTACAGAAATTAATATATTTCTGCAGACCTAGTAGCGAACCAGACTTACACAAACCATGAACTGGATTTACAGCAGAGCTTTGAGTTCTCTACGGGTTAAAAGAGTAAGAGATGCTGTGGAGAAGCATAACAATTTTCTGAGGCCCGTTGTATTGCTTCATGCTCGATTATATCACCTAAGCCAGTGGTTCTCAAACTCGGTCCTCGGACCCCACTGCCCTGCTTGTTTTCCAGCTATCCCTGTCCCACACACAAGTCCCAGCTGTCTTTCAGCTTCTGATTGACTGAACACACCTGATCCAGGTAATCAGCAGTGTGTAGGGCAGGGATAGCTGGAAAACAAGCAGGGCAGTGGGGCCTGAGGACCGACTTTGAGGACCACTGACCTAAGCCAACGTGTTTTGGTCCTTATTTTACATTTAAATCATGGTTTATTGCAACAAGCTGAAAATGGAAAATGCATTTATATTTAACTCAGTTATCTCATGCATTTACCCAATGTTACAGCATCCTAGGATTTGAACCCATGGCCTTTCCATTGTCAGCACAATGCTCTACTTATTGAGCTACAGAAGGAGCGAAGTACTCCAATCCCATATCAATACCTCAATAATTCTGTCTGCAGAACTTGTGTAAAGGCTTTGACTTTGCATACATGAATCATCGGGTGTGTGGTACTGCAGTGGCTCTTTCCTGTGACTTATGCCTTAACTTTGTGGAATCTGACTGTGGGGTCTCCCTGTCGTCCTAGGAGTCGTGGAGCCTGTGGTGGATGATCCTGGCGAAAGGATCAGCGTATCCGACAAACTAGCCACAGCTGTAGATGACAGACAGACCCTCTCCGAGCACCAGAGGCCGGGGGCTGCTGCATGGAGCGATGGAGGATTCTTCACCATCCTCAAGGCAGATCCAGAGAACGAGACTGTCGGTCGCAAAAGCCACATCGAGAGACCCGAAGGCGACGCTGGCAAGCCGTTTGAGAATGTTATGTCCGAGAGACCGAGTCCAATAGAGACCTTCTTCACACAAGCAAGAACAGAAACAAAGACTGAGCAGACAGATCGCACTTATGGCCATTCCGAGAGGCATTTGTCTACGCTCGGACCTTTCCCAGAGACATCTGGCAACACTTCATCCTCCCTGGGATCTCGGGATGAAAAACTGGATGTAGTTATAACTGACTCAAAACTGCAGCAGACTTCAGCTTGGGCTAGAGAGATCACATTGGGGGCAGTTCAAGTTCCCCAAAAACAATCCAGTGATCGCGAAAAAAGTGAGAAACCGCAACGAGGAAGTTACATTAAGGTATGTTCCCCTCGGACCCGAATGCCAGAAAGAGACAAGCCGTCAAAGTCATTTGATGGACCAGGAATGAGTGGATGCTCTGTAAACGAGGAGAATCCCACCACAACAAGAAGTGTTCATCAGAGAGGCAGTACGAGGGAGAAACGCTTCATTTGTACATATTGCGGAAAGAGCTTCACCTGTCTGAAAAACCTGGAGACACATAAGAGGGTCCACACGGGGGAGAGACCGTTCAGCTGCGCGCAGTGCAGCAAGCGCTTTTCTCAGTCCGCCCACCTTAAGAAGCATCAGAGCGTCCACACGGGAGAGAAACCCTTCAGCTGCACTAAATGCGGAAAATGCTTCGCGGACTCGAGTAACTTGAAGAGGCACCAGAATGTCCATACTGGGGAGAGACCCTTTCGCTGTACGCAGTGCGACAAGCGCTTTTCCTTAATTGCTAATCTAAAGAGACACCAAAGCATTCACATCGCAAAGAAACCGTTTCGGAATATGTGGGAAGGATTAATTTTTTAAAGGACACCCAAAAACTGACCTTTTTTTGTATTACTTAATATGCAATGACTGATACCCCAAAGATAATGGTTTGTATTGTCAAAGTGGAGTTTGTATATTTTTGTGTTTAATGACTTTTTGGTGGTTAACATCGGACAAAGAATTGGTGTTCAAGTATGGTGATTATAGAAGGTGTCTTTGCATGTTGTCTTCCACCCAGTGTCATTTCAGCTACTGTCCGGAGCTGATGTATAAGTGTTTGTGAAAAGCATTTTTATCTTGAAGGTACCCAGCTGTGATCCTGCTATGTCAGGACCTGTAAAGTTGTTGTTTGTCCCGTACCGGTGAGTAGCCAGTAAGATTGCAGGAATATACCCATGTGACCGTGTTCCTTCTGCTTTCCCCCAACACATTTCTTTCTGTCTGTATATATTACTTCCTTGTTGTACATGGTTTGCTGTTACTCCTATAAGGGTTTACTTGTATTGACAGGGTCACCAGCTCTTGTGCTGGTTTCATAGTTATATACAAATCCATTGATTTGTATAACCAGACAGCCCTCAAAGATGAGCCAGCTCTTAAAACAAGTTATATCATTTTTATAAGTCTAACATATATGCTGTGCTGAATTGGAATAAATCATGCTGGAAACTCAGTCTGTCCCTGGTGTCTGTCTGCAGAATCAAATACACAATCCTATTTAAATTAACGAGTGTCTTTACTGAACACAAAAAAAACCTGCACCAGAGTTGAAGACAAAATCCAATGAAGTTTTAAATGATTTAAAAAATGTTTTTAACTATGTTAGGTACCCATTCTCCTGTCTTTTCAGCATCATAGTCTGCACAAAATATATTCATTTTTTAAACAGTGAAAAAAGCTCGTAACTTGCTCCCTGGTTTCCAGGATATTCAGCACTCATTCACTTCTAATTTTTAAGTATTAAAAATAATTTAAAAAAATAACCAAAAGGGTTTTCTATGTTTTTGACTATGGAGAAATAAAATTCCTCATTTTTCTTTATTCAGTGAATGCCAGGAGTGATTCTACTCCATTGGGCCTTTGAGCAAGGCCCTTAACCTGCAATTGCTTCATCCTGGGTGTGATGTTAATCTACATCCAGCCCGGCAAGCATGTCCTCCAACTTCCAGGGAAAATCTGGGGCTTGGTGGCAGGATTGGCACTCCGGCCACCAGGAAAAACTTCACACTGTTCCATTCCACTCTAACTAGTGTGGTGCTGAAGTATCAACTGCTGCACGACTGTTCTCAGGTACTCATCCCTGAGGTGGTTCATCGTGTGGTGGCTGAGGTGACATGGTATATCAGCGGACGCTCCTTACCTCTCAGAGTAAATAACGGAACGGAATGGAGAGTGAAGGCGATGGAAGACAAGGAGTGTGTCAGAGAGCTTTTTCAGTCAGTCATTTAAACCAAAACCTGGAGTATAAAATGTGTTTAACCTAGCAGGAGTAAAAGACACAAACTGTTTATAAAATGATGACCAAAACTGAGAATTGGAAAAGGTTTTTACTTAAGTTGTATTGCATTTCCAGTCTTGACTTGTAGTCAGTGTGTGCATGGAGAAACTACAAAGACTTGGTGGATGTTTCCATTCATAACAGGGAAACTTCTGACCTATCAATCATATGAACAACAGGTTTTTGGAGGAAATTAGTGCATGTAGTGGAAAGTGCTGGATTTTGATGGAAATGACCAATTCTGTAGACACCTGAGTTCCATGGAAATTAGCTTTAATGTATAATAGAACTGTAGAAATATGAAACAAAAGAAAATTAGATGATGTGTTCACTTGGATCTGTCAGAAGTCTCTGTGTTTGTCTTAGTGTCTCAAACTTGTCTGGGGTCCTCCACAAAGATTCTTAGTTTCTACAGCCAAGTTATGGTATTGCCGAAGAATGTCGAATATACCATGGACCTCCAAAAAAAACAAACAGATCTGTGTTGAAGGAAGTTCAACCAGAATGCTTGGTAGAGGCGAGGATGGCAAAACTGCGGTTCACATCCTTTGGACACATTGTCTGGAGAGAGCAATCTCTGGAAAAAGGGCACCATGTTCGGTAGATTAGAAGGAGAACAGAAGAGAGGAAGGCTCTACACAAGGTGGATTGACAGTGTTTGGAATAATGGGTTCAAACAAGGAGGAAATGGTGAAGTAGCTCAGGACTGGACAGCTTTCGTTCTGTTGTACACAGGGTTGCTATGGGTCAACACTGACTCAACGGCACCTAACTACTACAGCCAAGGACACATTCCAGTATATTTCCAGATATTCTGTCTTTGTCTCCAGTGTGGCTCAGTGGGCTAAGCCTCTGTGCCTGTGATGGGAAGGTCACTGGATTGAGCCTGGCTTAAGCAGAATAGTCACACCTGTGGGCCCTTGAGCAATCTGGGTCTGTGGAAGGTCTTGGAACGTACCATCTGCAGATAGGGGGGAACTCCTGTACGATTGTATAGCAAGGAGCTGCCTGCTAGTCCTTGCATATCATTAAAAACCACTGCAAACGCACTGAATAATGTATAAAAACATTACTGTGGAATACAGTATATGCAAACTATAACACATTGTAACATTTAAATGGACAACAGGTTAAAATGTTTATGTACTATTAGCATTAACATTCTGTGGCAAACTGGTAACAGTGATGAGCAACATTAACCTGCAGCTACTTGTCATTCGAAAGCTACATAAGACTCCACCCCCTCCCAAACTCCACCCCCTCCTCTCCCCAATGTCCGTGTGTGCAAATAAAATTCTTCCTAATGCAGGCAACTGCATGCTTTCTTCATAATATGAGTGTTCTGGTGTCGCTTAAGGTTGCTGGAATCGGAAAAGCGCTTGCCGCACTGCGTGCAGCTGAAGGGTTTCTCGCCCGTGTGGACTCTCTGATGTGTGATAAGACAGCCTGACTGGCTGAAACCACGCCCACACAGCGTGCAGATAAAGGGCTTCTTGCCGGTGTGGGTATTCTGATGTCTCTTAACGTTGCTTGAGTCCGAAAAGCGCTTTCCACACTGGTTACAACTGAACGGTTTCTCTCCAGTGTGGATTCTCCGATGCGTTTTCAGACGATTGGGGCAACTAAAGCATTTACCACAGTATGTACAGATGAAGCTTCTCTCTTTTGTGCTAATCGGGCGACTGGATTTAGGGATTTTCGGAAGACTGATGCCTGCATTGCCTTTGAATGCATCCCTTACTTCGCTGACGCTGAAGGATCGCGGTTCTGCCACGGACTCTCTCCGATTCATTTGGTTGCCGTTGACATTTTCCAACTGTGATTCCACATTGCCCTTGTGTTCCTTATACCTTCTCTGTTGCACATATGCAGTTTCGGAAATGGGTTCCTTAGTCCACGCTAGACATACCTCAGTTTCCATGTCAGTTGACACTGAGCTCATTGCTACACTTGCAGGTTTCACGCTACTTGACTGTAATGGTGGAAAAACACTACCAGAAACCTTTGTAACAGGAAAAGGCCGTTGCTCTGAGCACCTTACAAGGTTCTTTGGGTCCTCCTCCCCGTCTGCTTCAACGTTCAACTGATCATAGAATGTCTTTGCTTGACTAGTTCCCCCGTACGTTACATACTCGTAAGGGAGGCTGTTCACTGGCACTGCACTGCATTCTGATGCTGAAAATTGGGCTCTCTGGGTAACGGTCTCATTTGCTGGTTCTGCCTTGAGGACAGAGTCGGCTCCTTTGCTGTCCCAAACATTCTGCTTCATCCTCTGGTGCCCAGAGAGACCAGCTCTGTCTTCCGAAGCACTGGGAGACTTCCCACCATCAGTGGGAACCAGCATCACAACTCCTGAAGAATGGTTTGTACTAGTATTACAATTCAGGCAAGCCTGTCAATTTCATTTAAATTTTCTGTCTCATATTGTCAGTTCTAACAATATACAGACACTCCTCTACTTACGAACTTTCAGACATACGAACAAAGAGGACTAAGTCCAAATTGTGTTCTTTGGGCTCCCGTTTCCTGTCCGCAACATTCGTTTTTTTTTGTTTTTTTTTCTGTGCGCCAATTCCGCCTAGTACAACTTCTGGCCACTACTCCCGCCGCGCAGCAGCGTAGCGTGCGAACTCCCAGCATGCTGGTTCTTCGTACTTGCGTACACCCCTAACATGATGTTGAATAATGACTTCAAGTTACGAACGGCTGCTCAGAACACAACTCATTCGTAAGTAGGGGAGCGTCTTTATCATCTATTACTATTATTATTATTAATTACTAAATCATAAAGTGAAAAGTACTGCTTACAAAGTCAAAGACGACGTCATCTCAAAGATGTTTTAAAAAAAAAAAACACACACACACACTTATTTGGCAGGGGTTTTTACCCAAACTAACATACAGTTGAGGAAGCCGGGTCAGCCAGTCCGTGAGCTACTGGAGCTAAGGGTCTCGCTCAAGAGCCCAACAGTGAAATCATTCTGTTCACCACGGAATCTGAACCAGTGACCTTTTGATCACAGGCACAGTGGTTTAACGAAACCCACTGTGAACAGTAACGTTTTAAAGCAGAATGCAAGTATTAAACAAACTGCCCACCCTTTTCCACTGCTTCCTGGAGGTCTTCATCCTCGAGGTCACCATCCTGGAGGTCTTCATCCTGGAGGTCACCATCCAGTCTCTCCTCTTTAATGAACTGCAGTTCCAACTGTCCCGTCTCCTCTGCAAACTGTGACGGAGAAGTGACACGAAAGGGGTCAGATGCTGCTCACTGGCCCCCGTGCCCTGGAGGAGCTCCCACATTGGCAGCACTGCACCTTATCCACAGCTGCTGGGTCGCCATCTCTCCAGGGACTGATTTCAGGCTGACTGTCAATGGATCTTGCAGCATCTGGAAATTGATCATCTTCTATATATATATAAATAAGAAATTAGATTTTACCTATTAATCTTGCCATTAATTATCAAGCAATATTACATTTCACAGATATTAAAGCAATCATGCAAAGGCTTGTTCATTGTGGGAAATCATGCATTTTAATCATCTCCCTTACATGTAGTCAGTGTTTTCAGCACTTTGGCCTATGGCACCCTCTTTGTGGATCAGCAATATATCTAAACATGTTTGTAGTGGTAATTCTGTCACGTCTAAATTTACCTCAGATACTATAGGTTTTTTTTTTTTTTTAAAACTCAGAACATAGTGGGTTTTTTTTTTATTATTTATTTTTAAAAACGTCTTTTTTTAAAAAAAAAAAAAAAAAACCCACTATGTTCTGAGTGATGTTTATTAATGTGTTAACCATTAAACACGACATTATAATTATTGAAATTTTAGGAGACAATTACAATTTATTTTGTCGACACTGTCAGGTTAGTATATAAATAAAACGAAACACAAAGACGTTTCCAAAGAACACTGAATCAGTATTTGCACCGCTGTATTTTGAATAAAAAATTCATTCGTAGGAAGGGGTAGAAACTTAAGACACTGTCTTTAAGACATAACACACCCATCAGAGAGATCGTAACACACCTGGATTTGCATAGCCTCGCTCGATCATCAGCTCCAGGATTTGCAGCCTCTTCTTTAGAGTTTGGTTCTCCTTCTGGCGTCGAGAGATTTCCAAGCGTAAAACCGCGTAGCCATCGTCCACAAGCTTACATATGTCTGCCACAGCCGCTTTGGCTAAGACATCCATGACGGTCACCAGCTGAGAATGAAGATCAACGCAGCTAGTCATCTTCCAAGCCCCGATCACTTTTTATTGCCTCGCAGAAACAACCAGCTTCCAGTTTTAGTGGCTCCCGTACATGAATATACACAACTGGCATACTTCCGGACCACTGTGGAAGCGAATCACGCTGAAATTATTAAATTACCGTAAATGACATACACTACGCGCAAAGGTTACCTCGAGTAGGAGCATAAGTTGTGACAAAGCAAAGGACTCGTGTTGTAAGTCAGATTTTAATATAATTTGTGTACCAGGAAATGCAACATAATTACTACTAATATTAATGCTAATTAATTAGCTTTTATTTAATTAATAATCTGCCAATAATTAAGACTTACTACAAAGTCATTATGTCTCTTGATTGCAAAAACATCTACAGAATATTAAGTTCACCATAAATATTTAAAATATGGAAATGATGAAAACCGGGCCTAAACCTTCGTTTCGTATTAGCTTCTTACTTGAGAACTCATAATCTATGTGCGTTTAGTGTCGAGTAATTAAGGTAATTTCACTACCATTGAGCGCTCCACAGCTTTCCGGAAGTATATCCGCTAGGGTACTCAGGCGGAATACCAGTACCGTCAACTGGGAAACTAGTTGTTTAACTGTACAATGCATTTGTCTTCCTCTATGTGATAGCCCGAAAAAGGAATATTTTAATGGTAGATCCTCTAAAATGTGTTAGTGTTTACTGAATACGTGATTTTTTTGGTAGGTACTGAACTACAGCCTCTCTAACGGTACAAAGCGGGCCAGTAATTAGGTGTTTAAAATGACCAGTTGCAGCGTTTTTCGCACTCAGATGAGCACCATTATGGATGTACTTGCTAAAGCAGCCGTTTCCGAAATATGCAAGCTTGTAGATGATGGGTACGCGGTGTTACGGTTAGAAATATCGCGAAATAAGGAGGAGAATCAAACACTGAAAAGAAAATTAAAGATAATGGAACTGATGATCGCACAGGGATGTGTGGCACCAGAAGAGAGTGACTCCGATAAAGCAGCATGCAAGGGTGAATTAACAAGCGGTAAGTTTGTATTATTATCATTATTATTATTATTAACTACTACTGTTATTATTTCATTCAGTTTTATTGTTGTATGTCGTTAGGCAGCCCAAGAAAATGTTTAAATGATCTTCCCGGTGGTGTAAAA